>OZ038496.1:90873211-90885711 GCA_964036315.1 Acanthosepion esculentum | reverse complement strand
ATTTCGATATAATTTTCAAATAAAATCTCATTAGAAAATATGAGGAAATTCAAAAGAAAATCTGCAGGACTATGTTGTCTTTGACATTCAACACAACATATATATATATATATATATATATATATAAATCGGTCGGAAAATGTACATATACACACAACTACTTGGATGTATGTAAGTATATTTATTCCTAAGATGTTATAAATACAGTGCTATAAATACAGATATGATGTATTGGATATTATGTATATTCACTAATATATACATATATATATATATATATATATATATATATATATATATATATATATATATATATGTGTGTGTGTGTGTGTGTGTGTGTGTGTGTGTGTGTGTGTGTGTGTGTGTGTTTGTCTCCTTGAATAAATTAGACAAGTTTGGTCAGAAAATTAGCATGTCGATTCATATTCATGTATTTCGAGTACTTTCGACGTTAGAGACAATGTCATCATCAGGGTGTTATTTTTTTTTTTTGTTTTTTTAACTGTGTAGTGAAAAGTATTATGGTTTTCTTCTGGATAATTTCAATTTCACAATGTAAACCTCAGAGGAAGTAAGTTTTTGAAATGTGCATATTTTTTTTGAAAAAACAAAAAATTATTAGTTAAAAACTATTAGATATAAATATGTATGATGGCACAGTCTGTGTGTGTTTTGATATTCCTGGTGTGACACATTTCTTTCGCCGTCTTGTATCTGCGTCACTCGAAGCATCACTACCGGGCACCACTGACGGACAAGGGTTCGTCCCGCTTAGTAAGAACCGTTGTAATGGAGATGATATCCGCTTCCTTTCCTCTCCTCGCGTCACGTTAAATCAATATGTCACTCACTAACCGAACTGTAGTTTTTCTCTTAATACCCCTTTCCTGGGCGCGGAACCACGTTGTGTTGATGGCTTTCTTTTGGTTTCTCAAAGCTTGTACTCACCAAGTCGAGTTTACTCTTTCTATTTCTCCATTTACTGAGTATGTTGGGCCCAAATCATGTTGCGTGCGTTAATGTGCGAAGCGTAAAGAACGAATTCTCGGATAGTTTTCACTGGTAAACATTTTTTTCTTTCCTTTTCATTTTATTTTTCTTTCTTAAACAACTCTGTGGGAGGTCTTTCACTTTTGAAATTCCAAAAGAAAGGAAAGTGGTTTCTGTCTTGTAAAAAGAAGATACCGCTTTTACGTGAACATTTCTTGGAGTCATGTCTATGCCATTTTCTATATAGCTTTTTTTTTCTGACACTTATTTCAGTTTGGTCAGATCTGCAAAATCATGCATGGATGAGTAAAGATATCTTCCTCAGACGACGACTAAATGTATTCTGCTTATATATTATGAATTTAAATGATAGCAAGAATCACTGAAGCCCGTCATTTGACAAGTGGCGTTATCACGGGTCCCCTATCAACACATGTCATCCCCTCAGCTATGGGTAAAATAGTAGAATTTTTATCTGTAATGAATCATTGAAATTCTCGAAATTTTTTAATGCAATAAAAAGGAATTATTCTCGCAAAAAAAGGAATTATTCTTTTAAAATCTAAAACATAATTCGGTTTTAAAGAACTCACAAATGTTGATAAGACCTAAAAGATAAATAACGAAAAATACACAATTCGTTTTTAATAAACCAGACAACAGATATTCGTCTTGATATAACTCCAAAAGTACGCCAATTCCTGAAACGCTAAACAAAATTTGAATAAATGAATCCTATTGAATGTTCTTCAGGATCTGTGTATATTACTGAGATGGGGTATTATGAATACTTGCATTATTTACATTATTCGGACTGTTATCTTAATCTTCATTGCCATATTCAAAACGTTTTGGCCGTTGTATGCTGCTGCCTTCCTCAGGATACGTCTATATCTCTGAGATGAGTTATGTTGATTACTTGCATTATTTACATTATTCGGACTGTTATTTTCATTTTCATTTCCATATTCACAACGTTTCGACCGTTGTACACTCCTTCCTTCTTCAGGACATGTCTATATCTTGGAGATGGGGTATTAAAATTACTTGCATTATTTACATTATTCGGACTGTTATCCTTATCTTCAATGACATATTCACAACGTTTCGACCGTTGTACGCTACTGCTTTCTTCAGGATATGTCTATATCTCTGAGATGAGGTATGTTGATTACTTGCATTATTTACATTATTCGGACAGTTATTTTCATCTGCATTGCCATATTCACAACGTTTCAGCCGTTGTACGTTCCGGCTTTCTTCAGGTGATTGGAATTTCAAACCGAACCCTATATTTCGCCCACCAGGGTAGATTGTTCTAGTTAAGCGTGCCGTGCCTCTTCCGGATGTCTCAGTTATTTCCTTTTAACTCAACTTTGCAAGATTCTGGATTTGTATTGTACTCACAACTATTTTCCCTTGTGTTACCGCTTTATGATGTTCTTGTATTCTTACCTTGAGGAGAAGGTCTGTTTTCAACTTTGTATTTCTTACCACAGCAGCACGGGATGGCGTACATACAGTTCTTAGTCATGTTCTTTTCTATGGATTGGTCTTACTCGGAAGCGGTGTCATTGATCCTCATGTTCACATGACTTAAATCTTTTTAAATTCAGTCGACGAACACCCCGTATTCCTAATGTAAGAAGTTCTATTCAAACATCGTTTACCCCAGAAATGCCACTTTGTGTAACAGACTTCCGTGGGGATGCTTCCCTAAAGATTACATATTCATCTCAAGGGGAAATCTTTATATATCCTCCTTATCTTCATATTCCTCACTTCCAAACATTTCCTGTTTTATTCATGTCAAACATTTCATCTTTTTATATCATTAATGTTCAGCCAATACAACAGCGAAGAGCCATTCAAGGTAGCAGATTACTGAACGTTTATATACACTACAGTTCAAAAGTTTGAAGCCACCACGAGAATTAACTTGACAGAAGAGCGAAAAAAAATGATGAAACAGATTTGTTGTGTCATTGAAAAAAGAAAGGAATCAATTATCAAAATTATACATTTAAAAACTTTTGAAACGAATGTAAAAATTTGTGCAACATTAATCAAGGCTAAAGGAGGATATTTTGACGAGAGCAAAATTTAATAATCAAAATTTTTTTTTTTTTGGCATAATAAATTTTCTAATAAAATCATGTCTCACTTTTATTTCAGGTATAATCATTTTCTCTTATTTAAAATACAAAACAATTACTTTTGGGGTCAATTTCACCTCGTATTTTCCCGCCTTTAGAGAATCAAGGTCATGATTTTAATTCATGTGTCGATTAAGTTTCAGGTTTTGGTTTGTTTTACGGCATATCAACACCTCAAAGGGTTATTTAATGCCGACAAGATTTTTTTATTGCGGGTAATAATTTTTACTTAAAAAAAACACTGCTGGTAATAGTTTTTTCTGCAAAAATACATTGCTGGTAATAGTTTTTTCTTCAAAAATACATTGCTGGTAATAGTTTTTTCTTCAAAAATACATTGCTGGTAATAGTTTTTTCTTCAAAAATACATTGCTGGTAATAGTTTTTTCTTCAAAAATACATTGCTGGTAACTGTTTTTTCTTTAAAAATACATTGATGGTAATAGTATGGTAATAGTAAATCTATTACTGGTATTAAAACCTATTTTTACATTTTCATAGTGTTTTGATTCAAATTGGGGGGTTAATTATTTGACCCTAGCTGGGACCGAAGCTGGGTCACTAACGGGTGCATCCACTCTGGTTCAGGGTGGACTTGGGAACAGCAGCAATTAAAAGGTTGTTCCATGCTCCTCAAAGTCTCCTGATCAGAGGCCTTGCTGTCGAATGTAGTTTATCGCCTTACCCGGGACGGTATTCCGTTTAATGCTTAATTCCACAGAATATATGAATATCGCTGATTTCGAATTACTAGAATAGCAATGTGAAGATACGGAATGCATTGTTGATAGCAAAAAGGAGGATCCCAACACGCAAACTTCAAAATTTGGATAAAAAAATCAAACAAGTACAATAATTTAAATATCTAGGAAGTGTTTTAACTGAGGACAGAAAAAAAGCGACACTGAAATCAGAAGGTACAATGGGATAGAGAAAGATGCCTTCCGAAAGTTAAGCAAATAATTAAGAAAGAGAAAAACAAAAACAAAGAAAAGAGTACTGAACTGATATGTAGTATCAGTCCTCCTATATGGCAGTGGATATTGGACAATCAAGCAAAAATATGGTTCTATAGAAGAATGATGAGAATACCATGGATGAAACATTAAAGAAAAGAGTACTGAACTGCTAGATGAAATCTGTTTTCCTATATGGTCGACAATCTCTTCATTGATGAAGAATATACTTTAATCAACAAAAATGTGGTTCTACAGAAGGATGCTGTGAATACCATAGGCCGAACATGTGTGCAACGACAAATTTTAGAGAAAATGGAAACAAAACTGAGAGGAAGAGACAACTGAAATTCATACGTCACTTAATGAGGAAAGGAGGTTTGGAAAACTGATATTCACAGGGCAGATTGGAGACAGGAGGAACAGAGGAAATCAACGCTTCGCCTACGTAACGAGCTAGAATATTTAAAATGGCTGATCTTGAAATTCTTCATAGCAATTTGAAGATACATGAAAGGGACATGGAAGCTATTTGCCCGACGGAACAAATTACACAAGATGTTTTCTAATTGCATTTCATAGCATAAAGTTTTGCTTAGCTCTAAATTTCTCTGAGCGTGTAAAACTCTTGAAGGATAATCTGTTGCATATGAATTCCTATTACTCAAAAATAGAAAACTGATTTAATTTAGTTCCGTGGATCCCAGAACGCCTAGATTGGTTATTATCCAGACTCATGTTTGGGGAAACTTAAGCCCTTTTTCTTCTCGCATTTTCTTTGCGGGGTGGGGATTTTGACGACCCAGCCATCATAATAGCTATGTAGTTCTAACTACTCCCCATATGTACAATTCGTCTTGGGTCGGGGGAATAGAAATAACATTTTTAAAGTGAAAAAGCGGAGATCTTACTAAAACAATTACTTTGAAAATATGTATAGAAAAGGCACAGGGAAGCTGTATTACAACGGCGAGAAAGTGACTAAAACTGAAATGCCAGGCGGATTCTTCTTTGTATTTTATCAGAAATCTCTAAGATTTTGGCTCTCCACCACGTCCTCTATTTTCTTGCTTGAAATAATCTTTAACTGTTTACCCTCGTTGGCTCTCATTCTTTCAATATTTATTCGATCAAAATTGTCATGTATGTTACTCAATGTTTCCTTTGGCTTCTCTTGCCTGAAATGTATGACGGCAAATTCTTGCATGCTCCCGCTTCTTTTAGCTATCGCAGAAATCTCTTTCACATTGTTAGTGTCATTCCCTTCTCTGTTTCTCTTCTCAGATAGCCCCGTCAGATCGAGACTTTCATATGGATGCCACTCATGGAGTCAAGTTCATTATTTACATTATTCGGACTTTTGTCCTCATCTTTGTCGCCATATTTATTACAACGTTTCGGTCGTTGTACGCTCCGGACTGCTTCAGATGGTTCGAATGTCGAACTGAACCCTTTATTTCACTCACTGGGGTAGACTGTTCTAGTTCCACGTGTCATGTTTAATGGATGTCAGTTATCAGTTATCTCCTGTTTATTCCCCTCTCCAAGTTCTCCACTGCTTTAACCAGGTAATGAACTCACACTCTTTGCGTCCTGTCACTGGATCTAACTAACGCCTTTATCCACTGTGCCATGTGTCCTTGAAGAAGGCCGGAGCGTACAACGGCCGAAACGTTGTAATAAATATGGCGACAAAGATGACGACAATAGTCCGAATAATGTAAATAATGTACATAATACCTCATCTCAGAAATATAGACAGATATTAGAGTCAAGTTCGTTCAGAGATATCGAGACTCTCAGCTTTATAAAATTGATTCCTCAGATCAAAAATTAAAACTGGTAACCCGCGAAGGGAACACTTATGTTTCAGCAAGAAACCACACAACCTACCAAAAATCAAACAACCTTTTATGAAGGAGACTTATATAAAGAACGATTGCAGAAACATATTTTCTTGAAGAATTGTTTTGATTTGGCGCCTACATTCTTCGATCTTCTCAAGGCACATGTTCATTTGGCGGCCATATTCTTCGGCCTTCTGAAGGCGCATGATCATTTGGCGCCCACATTCTTCGATCTTCTCAAGGCACATGTTCATTTGGCGGTCATATTCTTCGGCCTTCTTAAGACACATGATTATTTGGCGGCCATATTATTCGGCCTTCTTAAGGCGCGTGGTCATTTGGCAGCCACATTCTTCGATCTTTTCAAGGCGCATGTTCATAAGGCGTCCATATTCTTCGGACTTCTCAAGACACATGTTCATCTAGTGGCCTTAAGTTACGTGTTTATTTCGTGGCCACAATCTTCGACCTTCTTAAGGCACATGGCCATTTAGCGGTCACATTCTTCGATCTTCTCAAGGCACATGTTTATTTGGGGACCATATTCTTCGGCCCTCTTAAGACACATGGTTATTTGGCGGCCATATTATTCGGCTTTCTTAAGGCACATGGTCATTTGGCGCCCTCATTCTTTGATCTTCTCAAGGCACATGTTCATAAGGTGGCCATATTCTGCGACCTTCTTAAGTCACATGGTTATTTGGCGGCCATATTATTCGGCCTCCTTAAGGCGCATGGTCATTTTGCGGCCACAATCTTCGATCTTCTCAAGGCGCATGTTCATAAGGCGTCCATATTCTTCGGACTTCTCAAGACACATGGTTATTTGGCCGCCATATTCTTCGATCTTCTCAAGACACATGTTCATTTGGTGGCGATATTCCTTCGGCCTTCTTAAGTCTCATGGTTATTTGGCGGCCATATTATTCGGCATTCTTAATGCACATGCTCATTTGGCGGCCATATTCTTCGATCTTCTCAAAGCACATGTTCATAAGCCGGCCATATTCTTCGGACTTCTTAAGACACATGGTTATTTGGTAGCCATAATCTTTGATCTTCTCAAGACACATGTTCATTTGGTAGCGTTATGTTACGTGTTCATTTCGTGGCCACATTCTTCGATCTTCTTAAGGCAGATGGTCATTTGGCGGCCATATTCTTCGGCCTTCTCAAGGAACATGTTCATTTGGCGGCCATATTCCTGTTTTCTTAAGGAACTTGGTTATTCGGCAGCCATATTCTTCGACGTTCTCAAGGCATATGCCCATCTTGCGGCCATATTCTTCGGCCTTCTTATGGCGCATGGTCATTTCGCTGCCACATTCTTCGACCTTCCTGAGGCACATGGTCAATTGCCGGCCATATTCTTCGACCATCTTAAGACACATAGTTATTTGATGGTTTTATTCTTCGACCTTCTTAAGGCACATATCCATCTGGTGGCCATATTCTTCGGCCTTCTTAAGGTTCATGGTCAATCTTGAGTTTCGTTCAGTAAATTTTTGACTGGTTCTTACAAGCTGAGATAATATTTCATATTGCAACATTCATGACAGCAACTCGCTAACTTGACGGGCTCTCCAGCTTTATATTGGTTGTAATTTAATAAAAGAATAAGTTCATATTTATCTGCAGTATTTCCATACTATTTACTACAGTTAATTTAGCACAAGGTCATAATTAAGGCGCCCTCAGTGAGAATCGAACTCTCTATTCAATCGTTATATTTAACCCGATTAGTTCGTTAACCATTCACCTACACCGAATTGTTCTAAACATAGGGTTGTTATGTATGAAGGCGAAAAATATAGGGCCCCCAGTGAGAATCAAACTCATAACTTATTAGTAATGGTTAGCCAGATGAGCTCGTTAGCAATTACCCCGTTCCGAGTTGCCCTCGTTATTTACTAAGCGTAACATCGTTTTGTTTGAACAGTACAAATATAGGGCACACAGTCAGGGTTGAACTCAAAACTCATTAGTTGTGGTCAACCAGTCAAGTTCACTAACCATAACGATATGCTGAAGAACCATTTAAATTTGATGTAGTTCATACGGTATAGCCATAGCGGTTTGGAACACCTCATATTGCGTCCCGTTTCTCGCAAAAAAACAGTAATCTTGACTTAAAACTCAATAACTTTGGCCTTTTTCCAGGGGAAGTTGAGCAAATATTCTAACTAAAGGACAATAAATTTAGGAACTAGCGTTTGCATCTCCCGCACCCCTCTACATACACCGACCTTGTTCTCTATTGGCCCCGTGTGAAACCGAATTCAATGGCCGTCTACTAGATAATTGGCGACATTTTTCTCATTCTCCGCGATTTTTTCCAACCAAAAAGACCATAAAAGCCGAAAAAGAAGTCTTACACAGACAGTGATGTCTCCACGGAAGCAGCATAAACGATAATAAACTCAAGTTGCCCAAAGGGTAAAAACACACTAAAAGAAAATGGAACGAATGGCGAATTATATTGTTAAATACGTAAATGTCCGTCAAGACGACGGCATTCAGAAGTAAGAGAAAGGGCAAAATGGTCCTTATTGAATGCTGACGAACCGCAGAATTGGACTAAGGATGTATTGAATAATGTCTTAAAATAAGAGCGTGAAAAGGCTAGGGGAAGTTAGGCTTTTAAAAGGAAATGTCGGTTGTACGATTTTTTTTACTTCCAAATCTTTCAGGAGGAAAGAAAGTTGTTCATTGTCGACGGAAGAGAGAAAATAAGAAGAATGATGCTTGATTGATGAATGAGAAATGTTTAAGTTAAAAAAAAAAGAAAACAGATAATTTTTGTTTAAAAAAAGAATCTTGCTGAAGGTTATATAGAAAAAGAAAGTAATTAAAAAAATGGCGAGCTGGAAAAAGAAAAAGAAACGATGACAGTAAGAATGGAAAAAGAAGAACGAAAATATAGATGGAGATGAGAAATAAACGGAAATCTTTGTAAGGTTAAAGGTAAATTTAACGTCAAGAAGAACAGGAATTGCCTATTGTAAGGAATAAAAATGCAAAGAAAGCGAAAGAAAAGGGAGAAAGAGAAAGAGAGAGAGAGAGAGGGGGGGGGAAGTGGTGGAAATTAAGAAGGAAAGAAACAAAAATATAAAGAAGGAAACAAAGAATAAGAGAGAAAGAAAATTAACAGAAAGAAAAAAGAAAGAAAGAAAGAAAAAGAAAGAAAGAAAGAAAAAGAAAGAAAAAAGAAAAAGAATGAAGAAACATCAAGAAAAGAGAAAATTGAAAGAAAAAAAAGAAACAAACAAACAAAAAAAATGAAAGAAAAAGAAATAGAAAGAAAAAATGAAAAAAAACGATGACAAAAGAGAAATAATGAAAATAGATGAAAATGGAAAGAAAAGAAAAAGAAAGAAAGAGTATGAGAGAGAAAAGACTGAAATAGAGAACATTGAGAAGTCAGGAACTTATATAAGAAAGAAAGAAAGAAAGAAAGAAAGAAAAAAGAGAAAAAATCAAAGGGAAATAAAAAAAAAATGAAAAAAGAAAGCGAATTAAAGAAAAAAGAAAGCAAAACAGAAAAAACGATATAAAAAAGTGAAAAAAAAAGGAAAATTAAATAAATTAAGTATTGAAATGTAAGAAGGAATGAGTTTCTTAACGAAAATATTTCACACATTCTGTACTAATTGCTATTACTACTTTTATGTCCCTTCAGGATATGTGTGATAATGGCTCTTCACAGCTTCATCTCCTTTGTAATTCTAAGCAACGTCAAACTTTACCATTTCTCCCCAGACCATATCGAAATAATTATTCGAAAAACATTTATTCGAATTGTAAATTGTTTGAATGAAAATTAACCGAAAGAACAATTATACTAAATGATAATTATTCAAAATACCTATGTTTGAAATACGTATGTGGTCTTGCTTTGAGAGAGTCGGTGCTGATTTACATAGAACTAAGAACGCACTCGGAGGATGGCATATGATTTTTTGTAGTAAGTATCATTCTATCATTCCACAATAAGGAAATTCTTAGACGCTTTTAAAAGAGAACAGGACTTGCAAGAAATTCATATTCAAGTAAGAGCAGGTTGCCAAAATATACATGAGCAGATCAGAGTATGCAGTTCCGAATTCTCTGTGGGCTACCAAGATCGATATATACCTGAAGAAGGCCTGAGGGTACAACATCCGAAATGTTTTGATAACAATTACAAAGATGAAGACAATAGTCCGATATAAATAGTGCAAATTTAAAAAAAAAGGATTTTGTTTTGTAATATTCCGATAATTCACGTGGCGCACTTGTGTACTGTTGCTACACAGAGGTGGCTATGTATCAAAAAGATACGCAGAGAATGTAATTGTTAGAGGCTCGGAAAGGGAGATAGTTTATCCGGGTTGAATTCCAATCGAGTTCGTTGCATTTACTTTTGCTCAAATACCATTGTAAATAAATATGAATCTATATCTTGTCCCTCCACACTATGGTTTAAATAACAGAGCATACTGGGCTCTCTAACTTTAAGCAACCCGTCTAGAAGAAATACCATTCTGAATTCAAAACCAGGTGTAGCACACTATACAGCCATTGAAAAGGTCAGTGAGTTGACAATGGCTGTTTAATACCAAGTGCGGTCAACCTACGATCGCCTAGATTATTTTTAACCATAGCTACAGAGCACCCAGTGAGGATCGAACTGACGACCCAGTAGTGAGAGTGAATTGAACCAGCTCGTTTAACATTACTTAAAACTGAGGCGCTCTCTGGTAACACAACTGTTACCAGCAAAGAAAACATAATTTTAGCTTACTGCTTATATTTACTGGAAATATAAATGAAAAAGAAAGCATGAATCCGTTTTCCCTGCGTTTTATTTCTCATTGTCAGATATCTTGAGAATTGTTTCACTATTGGCCTGCCGTATGAGGGACAGAGAATTGTGCAGCTGAGAAATCCTTGAGATAAGAAACAATATTTAATTAACTTACCTTCCCAGACATTAGCCGTTACATCCATAGTCAACCTTGACAAGTGTCCACTTGCGACAATCCGATATTGAATAGGGGAAATTAGATTGGTAAGAAATAAAATAGCATAGACCAAATAAATGAAAAATCGGATTGGGTCAGTACGAAGTCGCACTTATAGACACGGATCAACTGGAAGCTGCAAATGGGGGGGGGGGAGAAGAGAAAAATCTCCTCCCCCATACAAACACAGACTTAAAAAAAAGTGCGTACCCAGTTCGTGATATACTGACTGTGAGCTTTTGTTTTCTTTAATTCCTTGTTCTTGATTTATGATCTGGCCACCTGATGTCGCCTGTTGTTGAATTGCGAAGAAAAGAGTCATCTCACGTTTCTACTGATTTTCCTCACGTGTGACTCTGCCATTTTTATCGCCCCCGCCGACCACATGTATCCGACATCTAAGGATATTTTTTTAATAATAATGTTCACTCTATACAAGGTCCAAGAGCCACTCAAGTTAGCGGGTTACTAAAGGATCTTATTATACGAGCCGAAAGATTAAGTGGAAAGAAGCAGTTTATGAGGATATGTAGGAAAGATAAATATAAGACCAGGGGTTCCCAACTAATTTTGGGTCATGCGCCATTTTGCTATTTCTAAAATTCTAGTACCCAATCTGTAATATTTAATTCTTACATATTCAAATTTTTACTGCAGTTCACGTGAAGGAAGCTTAAAAGGCGATTAACTTGGTCTCTAAAAAAGCCTCCAAAACATGGCGTCCATGAAAAATTTAAAAAACCCCAAAAAGGCAGTTAAATTTTATAGTTTCAAAATATTTAATAGAAAACTGAAAGGCAGACATATAAAATATTTGAATGAAAGCTTGTTATGTAATATACTTTGATTATTTTAATCAAGAAATAATAATGCACAATGAAATTTGAGCTCACGTTGGTATAGTAGGCCGAAGGGTGCACATCCTACGTATGCCCCACCAAAATTTTATCATGTGCCCCACGTTGAGAATCATTGGGTCAGACTTCATAAAGTTAATTGATTAAAAAGAACCAAGGTCTGTTAGCTTAATTTATATAGTATTTTTCCAATTTTCGAATATGCTGTTGATTATTGTTTTTGAAGTAGTGGATAAAATGTACGAAGTTCACATTGTGTTATTTTTGTTCATATTCTTTCAAAAGTCATTTTCAAGAACCAATGTGTATATTTATTGTAATTTTACATGCAATTTTGGCACAAAGCCTAAGGGGATGTGCGGTGAGGCTGCTCGGCACTATCCAGAACCTCGCTAACCTAATTCGCGACCTATTCATTCATTAAAATTTACTCATTCACTACAAGGACACATCCCTTTTCACCCAATGCAACATTCATCAAAATATCACATTCACAGGAGAACCTACGTTGTAAAAAATTATGGATATTTAAATTATTTTTTTAATATTATTACTTTTCTCATTTATTTTATATATATGGAAAAAATAATTTATGGTATTTTTACTTTTGTGTTGTACGATTTTCATTGGTCAGTCATGTTATATGTGCATTTGAATATTTAAAACTAATATTAGTATAATTTGTGGCTTT
>OZ038496.1:90813211-90868211 GCA_964036315.1 Acanthosepion esculentum | reverse complement strand
AATTAGGTTGTTATGCACATTCATTCCTATTCTTCTGCTGTTTGGCGAATTGTCTTGAAGAATAATCTGTCCTAACATTTTTGATTCTATGGTCGTCACGTGAAAAGGTTGTTTAAGGTTACTTAAATTTTATTTGAGATGAGACACTCGTTTGCGATGGAATACCAAACAGACAAGAATGGGCATATTCGACATCTTCTCTTTGGTTTAATCAAGGTAACAAAGCTAAAAAGAAAAAAAAGAGACAATTGTTCTGTGTACGGAGATGGCTTCATTATCAACAATGGCACAGGAATGGTTTTCCCGTTTCAAGAAGGGAAAGTTCGACTTCACAGTGTATCCACGTTCTGGCCTACTAAAATTTAACCTGCTTATGTGATCATTTAAATTTTGCCTATAAATATTTATATATATGTATATATATATATATATGTATATAATTTGATCATTTAAATTTTGGCTAAATATATATATATATTTATATATATATATATATATATATATATATATATATAATTTGATCATTTAAATTTTGGCTATATATATATATATATATATATATATATATATAATTTGATCATTTAAATTTTGGCTATATATATATATACACATATAAATATATACATAAATATATATATAATTTGATCATTTTAATTTTGGCTATATACATATATAATTTGATCATTTAAATTTTGGCTATAATTATATAAATTGTATAATTTGATCATTTAAATTTTTGGCTATATATATATATATATATATATATATATACATATTATATATATATATACACATATATATATATATATATATATATATATATATATATACATATATATATATATGTATATATATATATATATATATATATATATATATATATATATATATATATATATATATATATATATATGTATGTATGTATATATATTTACATTATTCGGACTATTGTTCTCATCTTTGTCGCCATGTTTATTACAACGTTTCGGCCGTTGTACGCTCCGGCGTTCTTCGGGTGGTTGGAATGTCGAACTGAACCTTTTATTTCGCTCACTGGGGTAGACTGTTCTAGTTCCACGTGCCATGTCTTAATGGATTTCGGTTATCAGTTATCTCCTGTTAATTTCCCTCTGAAAGTTCTCCACTGCCTTAACCGGGTATGGAACTCACAACTCTGTCACTGGATCTAACCAACGCCTTTATCCACTTTATCCACCTTTATCCTCAAGGACACATGGCACAGTGTAATTGATAACTGACATCCATTAAAACATGGCACGTGGAACTAGCACAGTCTACCCCAGAAGCCCTCATGTTACTGTCATCATCGCTCAATGGCTACGGTCCAGAAAAACGGCCTACAGTTGCCACACACACATTGACTGAGAGAAACCAACTTTAGCGCTCATTCATTGCTGTGAGTTTACTCACTCGACACCAGTCTACACGCGGTTACAAAGAAATAACTCGGTTGGAAAGTTCTATCACATACTATACTTCATTTTTCGCTCGCTTTCTTACAATTTGAGGGGTGTTTCGTTCGACAACAATGTAGAGCTTATAACATGGCTTGATGATTTTTTTCGAGAAAAAAACGTAGTGATTTCTATCGTCGAAGCATTGAAAATTTGGTGGATCTTTTACAAGAGGTCTTCAACAATGAAAGGGTATTCATTGTTGAATGACTCATCCGAACTATTAATAAATAATAAGTATTAAATTAAATTATATTAAACGAATTTATATAACAACTTAATATCTGCTGCAAACACAATGTGTCTGCTAATCTCATACTGGTTGAAGGCTAACGTTTTGGAGTACACAGTGATTATTGACCCTAATAATTAATATTGGAGACAAGCTAGTAGTCATCACGCTACATACGGTATGTAGTTATATTTTTTTACGAGGGTTGGTTTAAATTTGCGCAAGGCCACGTTAATTTGAGAACCCAGTCAGATTTAACTTCACTACACTATAGAATTAGTCTCTGAGATGAAATCTATAACAACCATGATACAATATGTCCACAAGCTGATTTATGAAACTCAGTTGTCTGATCCAAGGCCACGGCAGTGGAGTGCCAAATCGGAATCGAATTCACCGTACAAGTGCAATCTTCTGCGAAACAAATTTTGTGTAAACATCTTATGACGGTATCTTTGTCTCCTTATTGTTACGTGCAGATTTTTAAATTAACTTTTTTCCATTATATATATCTATATTATTAACTGTATGCATTGTTTTACGGGTATCTATGCGCGTGTATGTATGCGCTTGTCCAGAGAAATTTTAACCTACCTATAAAGCGTCTGCTTCCCAGCAAGATGTTAATTTTCTGAACGACGGGGTTCAAACTATTCAATAAGAAAATTTCAACCTGTAATATTATAATTGTCTTCCTTTTTAATTTTCGTTTGTCCAGGTCAGAGTAAAAGTTGACAGCAACCAATAAAAACAAAAACAACTTCTAATTTGTATGTAACCAAAATATTGCAAAACAAGTTTCGTTCTTTCTCCTTCTGTCGGAGGAGGAAAAAATATCTCAAGTGGGGGGGGGGGCATTCATTCCTTTTGAGTGTTGCATGGATATAACAAGTGGCACATTCTTTCTTTCAGGAAATTATTTTCGTTAGAAGCATACATTTTTTTAGCGACAATTATTTAATTTCTTAACGATTCTGAAAACAGAGGCAAAATAACGCCGACGATAAATTGTCATACCATTTGACGGATAGAGCCGACTGAGTAATAATATGACATGTGTAAAATAATAAAGAAATAAGCGAGATTTTCTGGCTCCAACAAATTAGAAAAAAAAAAAATTATTAAATTAAAATTATGGAAATCCACAGGGAGTTTTGTGGATATATCGCTGTATGAGTAAATAAGGATTAGTCAAATATTTTTGAGTGGGTGGAAGAGAATTCGTATTTTTTTCATTTCGATTAAAGTGGGAGAGATTAAAAGTTACTCAAGAATATATGATAAACAGGAATAAATTAGGAAAGATATTTTTTCATTTACAGTGGAACAAATGTTTTTTTTTTAAAGGAAAGCAGACTTTATATTTGTCAGCTTAGATGTGGCAGAGGACCGAATATATTGGAAACCCAGTGAGGCTCGAATTCATTGATGCAGTTTTAAATCATTCTAGCTAGACAAGCTTGGTAACCATTACACCACGTCGAGACAGGACGATCTTATAAAGAATGAATGTAATTCCAGAAAAACTTGGCGTATATATATATATAAAATTTGATCATTTAACTTTTGGCTACTTCTACCCTAAGTTTTCTGAAATTATATTCATTCTTCATAAAACCGCCGTATCTGAGTCGTAAGTTCGATCCTCACTGGTTGTCCATACTATCGGTCCTGTGCCACATGTGAGTTATGCTTAGAAAATCACTCTATATACATATATATATTTATATATATATATGGATGAATTGAATGACCGACTGGGTTCTATCGCCTTAGATGGCAACTAGTCTAGGAGAAGGACAATTCTGAATTCAAAACATGCGGAATGCCGTTTTGGGATCTCTGTGCATGTGTCTGGCTGTGGATTCCTAGAAACTGAGTTGCTTAATCCTCATACGTTGATAAAACGACGGGGAGAGTTCAGCATATATATATATATATATATATATATATATATATATATATATATATATATATATATGTATGTATGTATATATACCTAGAAATGAAAACAGCAATGGGACACGGAGCATATGTACTTGTTAATGTAGATGTTGGTGTCCATAATACCTATATTGCGTCCTTTCTCGGATGTCATATATATATATATATATATATATATATATATATATATATATATATATATATATATATATATATATATATATATGAGGGGAAAGAATATGGCAATGTGTAAAAGATTTTCGTGTGATGCGTTTTGTCCTTTAAGACTTCATCGGACTAAGTTTATGTTTACGTTGACGTGCTTACGCATGCGCACTAAGAAAACAAACTCTGAGAATTTTATATTTATTAATTTTTTTCTGTTGTGTCTATTTACATTTTTGTATATATATATATATATATATATATATATATATATATATATATATATACAAACAATGAAATACTAAAACAGATCGATACGACCTTGTCATTTATGTCCTTCAACGGTACATACATACGATGACAAAGTTTTTACTCCCTGAAGTGGAATTTGTTTTTCAAATTGAAATGAATTTTTTCCCAGTAGCTATAAAATAAAAATAGTCCCTTTTCTCTTGAAGGTGAGATTTTTCAGATTCTCCGTTACGTTCAAAGTCTGCAAAAGTCAAAATTAAATTAAGCCTTAAAATTTAAATCATTAGTTAACATCAAAGCCTTTTCGCTGGAACAACGGTGAACGATATGCAAATTGTAGGCTTGCATTCACGCAGAATTGATAAATACCAGTTTGAGACGATTTATGCGAAAGTCGATGCGTACAAACGAGATTTGACATGAGCAAACGAGATTCTACGTTGACAATCGAGATTCTACAGACACAAGCGCGGTTTCAAACACCCGAGCGAGTTTTGAACGATGCAAAATCAGAAAATATATTTCAGATTATTGAAACTTCTAACTTTAAAATATAATTTTTTTTCTAATGCTGGAAATCTGTTATTTGTATTACAATTGGTTAAACATTAACCTGTCTCGTAAGTATGCTCTGTTATATGCAGGCTTTCCAAATTTATAGACTACAGAAAACTCCAAGCGTGTTTCTGGGCATGTAATTTTCATAACTCAAAATGGCAGCCGATCATCAAAACTACCTCAAGTCCGTTGTTAACTGAGGCAAATGATGGCTTGTTCATTTTAACGCCCCCAAAACTGAATTTCTCTCCATTCCTTATCTGGGAGACCCTCTCTGTCTTCTATCAGCATGGCTGATGCTAACCTTCAGGAAAGTGATTCGTTGCGCCTTCTCGGGCTAATGTTCTCAGCTGAGGTGAAGTGGAAAGACTACACTGAATCCATTGCTAGGTCAACAAGAAAAATGTTTCACTGTGTCGTGCGAGACAATTTTCCTTCCAGAATCTATCATACATGTATCTATACATCTACTATTCGCCTATGCTAAGAATATTGCTAACACATATGGCCCGGTCTCCCTGCTATTTAACTTGATCTCCTTGATACGATCCAAACAAGAATCTGCAATATTATTGGTCCTGAACTGGCGGCTCGGCTTCAGTCACTTTTCCACCACCGTAAAGTTGCATCTCTTTGCCTTTTTTAAAAACATACATAAAAAAGATGAAGAAGAGACTCGAGGCGCCGGATATGGACCGTGTGGGTGAGCAACAATGAGGTCTTATGGAGGAGGAAAACAAGGAGGATGATTTTACTTAACATCAGGAAGATACAGCTGAAGTTTCTGGGACACATATTGAGGAAGGAGAGCCTGGAGAATCTGATACTCACGAGTCGAATAGAGGGAAACGGAGACAAGGGAAAACAACGCATGGCATACCTAGCGGGCTTAAGCAAGTGGATGACAGAACGTGGCCTAGGAGAGGTAGCAGAGGGAAGGAACTTGTTGAGAGCTGCAAGGTATAGAAGGAGGTGGAGAGCCATGATCGCCTACGTCCTGAAAGGACATGGCACATAAAAATAAAAGAAAGAAGTCATGCGAACAATATATTTTGCCAGAAATTCTGGAAACGATTGCATTAATATATTCCTCATCATCACCTTCCTCATCATCACCTTCCTCATCATCACCTTCCTCATCATCACCTTCCTCATCCTCATCTTCCTCATCATCACCTTCCTCATCATCACCTTCCTCATCATCACCTTCCTCATCATCACCTTCCTCGTCCTCATCTTCCTTCTCATCATCGGACGCATGATCAGGTGCGGTCCTAGTGTTGACACATATTTGAACACCTGATCAGTTCCCCCTACATATCTTGGTTGATAGCCGGACTGGAAATCACTCATGCTTAGTGTCATGGACGAGTACACCTGGCGCAGCTCATCGCTCTGAAGATCAAAACACATTCAATGTCCTCCAACTTTAAGACTCGATTAGGCTGCAGGCACGTGACCGTTGATTTCGTAGGAGGAATACACCGTCATAGATGCTGACTTTAATCTAGAAAAGTGTACGCTCAGCAATGCCATCTCATCACCGCACTGGCAGCATAAAGCCCAGTTTCCCACATTGTGCTAGATAGCAATTGAAGGTCCAAGGTGGTCCATCCACCCTTTGACAGGTCTTGATTTTTTAAAAATCTTGTTGGGTATCTAGCCACACTACACACCAGAAAAGCTTGGCAGAGGAACGGGTTTCGCCACCGATGACCCAACAATGAGTGATAGTGATTTTCAAAGCGTAGCTTAGATGTGGAAAATTATTTCTAAGCATTGCTTAGATACATTATCTACATTATTCGGACTATTGTCCTCATATTTATTACGACGTTTCGGCCTTCTTCAGGTGGTTGGAATGTCGAACTGAACCCTTTATTTCGCTCACTGGGGTAAATTGTTCTAGTCCCACATTCAATGGATGTCAGTTATCAGTTATCTCCTGTTAATATCCCTCTGAAAGTTGTCCACTGCCTTAACCGGGTATTGAACTCACACTCTTTGGGTACTGTCATTGGATCTAAATAACGCCTTTATCCATTGTGCCATGTGTCCTTGGCAAGTGGAACTAGAACAGTGAGCGAAATAAAGGGTTCAAACGACATTCCAACCACTTGAAGAAGGCCGGAGCGTACAACGGCCGAAATGTTGTAATAAGATGAGGACAATTGTCCGAATAATGTAAATCTTTGGGTACTGTCACTGGATCATACTTACGCCTCTATCCACTGTGCCATGTGAGTTCACTACCCAGTTATGGTAGTAGAGAACTTTCGGAGGGAAATTATCCATTAAAAATTGCAAGTGGTACTAGAACAGTCTACCCCAGTAAGCGAAATAAAGGGTTCAGTTCGACATTCAAACCACCTGAAGAAGGCCGGAGCGTAAAATGAGCGAAACGTTGTAATAAATATGGCGACAAAGATGAGGACAATAGTCCGAATAATGTAAATAATGTAAATAATACCTCATCTCAGAAATATAGACACACAGCTTAGATGTGGCAGAAGTCCAAATGCATAGGAGACCTCACTTTTCAGTCGTAACGGCTCTAGCGAGAAAAGCTTGATAACCATTGCACCACACCGAGGTGCCCATCATCGATGATTTATAGTGTAGCAGTAACGTTTCTAAAGGGACTTGATATTAATCTTAATTAATGTTATGAAATACACTACCTTAGTGAAAACGGTTATATGGTTATAAAAGCCAGAGAAATATTTTGATGACTGTATAATGTTGCTAAGGATCTATATAATGGATATTTTCATATACAAAATGACGGTATAAACATTTGCACCCGCATAAATACTGATGTTAGACAAACTTCACAAAGTTCAAATTTATGCTGACAGAAGTTTGGCGAATATATCGATTATCATTGAAAGGAATATTATTTAAGCGTCACTCTCTCTCTCGGTCAACAGATCGACAAATTGGTCTTCTGTAAGGTTTGTCTGGAAAATAGGAACGGTGTATCATTTCCTGTTTGAGACTCGTGATCTGTTTAGACTTCAAAAGACAGTATGGTGGCAATCATCGTTTCTTAAATTGCGCTTTGAATGCAGCGATAAAAAGGGCATGATCGTATACATGACAATTGGTAACAAGGAAGAAATCCAAAGAGATAGAGAGAGAGAGAGAGAGAAGTGGGTAGATAGGGGAGTGATGGAAAGAGTTTATTCTTTGTATCCAGCAGAAAATCAATTTCTCACCATCTCGTTGGCGATGGCGCTATTCTTCACACACACACACACACACACACACACACACACACACACACACACATATATATATATATATATATATATATATATATATGTATATATATATATACGAGGGTCATTCAATAAATAAGTTGAATTTTTCGTTATAAGGACTTCTAATACAGATAGAAGCTTACTCTTTTTTATTGTTTGCTTTACTTCTTTTTCACATGGATTTAATTTCTTTTGCAGATTAAAAAAAAAACTTTGTGAGTTGTGGCGATTAACAAAGATGGCCGACCAAGAAGCATGCTCCAGGATTGAACAGCGGTCAGTTATCAAGTTTTTGGTTGCTGAAGGGTGCAAACCACTTGAAATTCATAGAAGAATGTCAACTGTGTATGGTGCCACATGCTTCAGCAAAAAATTTCTACAAGTGGGCTAAATTGTTTAAAGAAGGACGGAGCAGTGTTGAGGATGAAGACAGGCCTGGGAGGCCTACAGAAGTGAGGTCTCCTGAGATGATCGAATCAGTCAATGACGTCATTCAGTCTGACAGAAGGGTGACAGTGGTTGACATGGCAAGGACTTTGAGCTGATCTGTTGGGACAAACGCAGGTGTCATCAGTCAGAATGAGTCATCTTGCATCATGACAACGCAAGGCCTCACACAGCAGCCCAAACGGTGCAGACCATCAACGAGCTGGGCTGGGAACTGTTCCCTCATCCCCCTTACAGCCCAGACCTCGCCCCTTCAGACTTTCACCTGTTTGGTCCCTTGAAAGCGTTCACGAGGGGCACGAAGTTTAAAAGTGACGATGAAGTCAAAAGTGTTGTGAGCGACTGGCTGAGACATCAGTCCAAAGATTTTTACGCTGAGGGAATACGGAAGCTTGTGCACAGATGGGAAAAGTGTGTGACAGTGCTGGGAGACTACGTTGAAAAAAAAAAGAAAAAGGAAGATTCTATCTGTATTAGAAGTCCTTATACAGAAAAATTCACCTTATTTATTGAATGGCCCTCGTATATATATATATATATATATATATATATATATATATATACACACACACACACACATATATATATATATATATATATATATATATATATATATGTGTGCGTGTGTGTGTGTGTATATACGCAAGTAAAGGAATGACGAATACGGAATAAATTCCAATAACCAAAAATACAATTCTTAAAAGAGTGCTCAATACATAGTAGAGCAAATATAATTCATTCGAAAATTATAATGTAAACATGTTATAAAATCACTACAGAAATAGCCATTTTGTTTCAACACTACTGGTGTCTTACCAAGTGATGGTGGTCAATCTTGATTAAAGAGTTGTAAAGGGTTCAAATCAACCAAACACACCACGATAGAGAAAAAGCTGTTACATAAGCTACAATGAACAATCAAAATACAAGTATATGAAAATTCAAAAATCTTGACAACGAACCTTCGTTATAATAATTAATAACTTAATATTAGGGTTAGACTAAAATAAACATCATTCTGATTAATAATTATTTAAATAAGAAACTGAGGAAAATATATCTGATTTATTTTCTTTTATGTGAAAAGCCAACATCTCAGTATATATATATATATATATATATATATATATATATATATATATATATATATATATATATAAATATAGGTAACTATACTCGTGTCGAAAAACCTTCGAACTCTTGATTTAACAACAGCCAAATCAATCACGAAGGAAAAAAAGGTTTTAAAAAAAGAAAGAGCCAGGAACATGAAAGTCTGTCGAAAATAATCGCATAGATACAGGTTCAAGGCCCAAAGAAAAAACCCCGATACGAGTAAACAACTAACTAAAGAGCTCAATACAAGCGTAGAGCAAACCTAGTCAAACCTAATGAGCCATACACACCTACCAAGGTTTCACTTAGGCAGAAATATAACAGTTCTCCATGTAATAAAGAAGTATTAAGTAATTAAGTACATATCAATAGATATACATGTTATTCCTCACCGGCTTCCTGACTCGGAGTTTCATGCACAACGTAATCTTCAGATTTTGAGTATAGACTAGAGTCTAAAATAAATGAACATTATATATATATATATATATATATATATATATATATATATATATATATATATATATATATATATATATATATATATATATATATATTCAAGCAGGCTTGGTTAAATAATTTGGATGTCTTATGTCTATTTAAGCCTTTCACGTCCACGAACTCATTTCTTGATGCCTGTAGAAAATTCCAGAAAAAAAATCAACCTTTTTTTCAAATAATTTTTATTTTCTCCAAGTACTTTCAGTCTCATATGAGACCATCTTCAGAAGTTCATGAATACATTTTTGTGGACATGTTTTCTTTTGTTTGTTTTTAAGACAAACTACAGAGTTCTTCATTAGTTTTATTTTACAAAAGCTTTTAGTGATGGAATTTGTTATTTTGTAAATAGTCTGGATTTATTAAATATAATACATTCATGGACAGTCTCTCCGAACAAAATTAGCTATGTTTTTAAAAAATATTTGATACAATACGGTTTAGAAAACTAGAAATAATGTTTATATTGTAAATCTAAGCAGGGTAGCAAAGTATAAGGTTCCGCATTCCTTTCAATGACATGTTGCCACTTATTACGTAGCTCTTGGATATTTTTTGAATAAACTTGCTCAGGTTTTGATGTAAAAAAATATATTCGGTGAACACTTGAATCTGGTTTTCATAAGAGAAAGTTTTCCTCGTCATCGGTAATAATCTTTTGGTTCAATGTCAGGTGTTAGTGGTGGGTGGCTAGAACAGACCTACATAGATCTCGATTTCTTTCCGATGTCAAGACCATCAGCCAAGGCATTGTTGAGAGCGGTCGTGACCGGAGACATTGGTCAGCCAACATGAAAGGCATAACAATGTCAGAACTCCTGACAGCCACCACCAGCAGATCATCCTGGAGGAGGTTACCTGTTTCTTCTGCCCTTATGTCCTACCGGAAATTGAAGCAGTCAAGGGAATCTGCTGATGTTGCTGCTGCTCATAATTATGCAGAGAGAGGGAAAAATATTCCTCTCTTATTCCACTGTGATTCCTGCCACCGCCAGGCAAAACCTAAGGTATTTTAGTGCAGTTCAAACTTATTGTTAGCTACCACATATGAGTAGTATTTACGACGTAACTTTCGTCATTAGGATCAGTTCTCAAAAATGGAAATTACTTAGACCCCGTCTAATAAAATGGGAAGTTCAGAGTTAAAATCTTACGCATTGTATGATTGGACATGTGTCATATTGATAGACCAATCGGAAGACAGGAGAAAACTCAAATTTTCTGATGACTTTTGAGTAGGGAACTCTTCAAAGCTCCACACACACTGCGATTTGAGGAGTAACTGTATTGAGGAAATATATTCTACGACGGATTTTTGAAATGATCACCAGGACTGACCTTAGCAAAGGAGAAAATTAATTGGAAAAGTTTTTTTTAATCATTTCACCTCAAGCAAGGCGATAATGCCTCTAAGATGCAAGCGGTTACTAGGAATGAAAGAGAATGAGAAGACATTAGTAATGAGAAAGGACAATAGAAGAACAGTGTTCAGGAAGACAGAAAATGGCGATTGGCGTTGCATCTAAATCTTTAAAAAGTGTAATTGGCACGGAAGCAGAGAGTTCCACAGGAGGAATGTGCGAGAAATGAAACTATTGGAATACCGTAATTTCTCGAAAATAATACGCACCCATAAATAATACGCACCCCAACAAATGATCCAACAATTAAGAAATATATCTCTCCCTATGTATAATACGCACCTATAAATTTTGTCAAAAAAAATAATAATTACGAAGACATTTTGTCGACCTTAACATTAAGAATAAAATCAAAACTAAGCGGCTAAAATAATGTTGAAAATTACCAGCAGTTTTCCCGAAGAATGTAACATTTTATTTTACCGCCAAAATATCGTCAAAAAGTGCGAGTTATAGTGTAAATTTTAACCAAAATGTAATAGAATTAGCAGAAAGAATAGGAAATAGAGCTACAGCTGGAGAATATGAGTTGAATGAGGTTAACATCAGTTTATGGAGAAAGAATAAAAATGAACTAAAAAAGTGGGAATTAATTTTAGAACAATAAATATGTATTCATTATTATAAATCAATGACGAAAAAAAATTTTTTAAACCTATTTATAATACGCACCCCTACTATCACCGGTAATTAACAGTTAAAAAATGCGTATTATTTTCGAGAAATTACGGTATAACTTACGGTTAAATCTAGTTCGTTCAATAGTAATAGGGTGATACCTAGTTTCCAATCTCTTTGGACGCTTAAATTAATGCAATCGAGGTACCAAGGAGGAAAGTTCATCAAAACAATCCTCATGAAAATATTTGTCTAAAAGACACAGAAAAGCCACTTTACGTCGGTGAGAAAGTGACTGGAGTCGAGATGCCAGGTCAGGGCCGATTATATTACAGACTCATCTTTGGATTTTGTTAAGAATATTTAGATATATAGTAGGTGCACCAGACCAGATATGGCAGCAATATTCAAAGGCAAATGGTAGATATATATAAACATGCCAAATGGATTCAAACGAGAACAATTGGCTGGCATGACGATATAAATCAAACTTCCATATCAGTAGACTTAAAACATCCTGAGTTTTCAGTATCTGTCTATATTTCTGAGATGAGGTATTATGCACACTATTAACATCATTCGGACTATTGTCCTCATCTTTGTCGCCATATTTATTACAACGTTTCGGCCCTTCAGTATCTGTCTATATTTCTGAGATGAGGTATTATGTACACTATTTACATTATTCGGACTAATGTCTACATCATTGTCGCCATATTTATCACCCTTCAGTATCTTTCTATATTTCTGAGATGAGGTATTATGTACACTATTTACATTATTCGGACTAATGTCTACATCATTGTCGCCATATTTATTACAACGTTTCGGCCTTTCAGTATCTGTCTATATTTCTGAGATGAGGTATTATGTACACTATTTACATTATTCGGACTATTGTCCTCATCTTTGTCGCCATATTTATTAAAACGTTTCGGCCTTTCAGTATCTGTCTATATTTCTGAGATGAGGTATTATGTTCACTATTTACAATATTCAGACTATTGTCCTCATCTTCGGCCGTTGTACGCCCCAGCCTTCTTCAAGTGGTTGCAATATCGAATTGAACCCTTTATTTTGCTCACTGGGGTAGACTGTTCTAGTTCCATGTCTAATGGGTGTCAGTTATCAGTTATCTCCTGTTAATTCCCCTCTCCAAGTTCTCCACTGCTTTAACCGGGTATTGAACTCACACTCTTTGGGTCCTGTCACTGGATCTAAATAATGCCTTTATCCATTGTGCCATATGTCCTTGGAAAGTTGAACTAGAACAGCGAGCGAAATAAAGGGTTCAGTTCGACATTCCAACCACTTGAAGAAGGCTGGAGCGTACAACGGCCGAAATGTTGTAATTAGATGAGGACAATTGTCGGAATAATGTAAATAGTGTATCCTGAGGTTTTCCATGATAATACCGAAATTTTAGTCAATTATTTGCCGACTCGCCTACAGAGGTAGTGTAAAACGTATCTCTGGCCAAAGTTACCACGTGACACGTTGTTTCCTGAAAGTTCACTAACGCTGAGCATACCAAAAAGGGAGATTGTCACTGCCATACATGCGGTCTATACCGTCAAGTATAAAAGCAGAAAGCTATTGCGGTTTTGGAAGCTTAAACTATAAGAGGAGATATTCGATACGATATAACAAAATCTTGACACATTCTATGCCGTTTAGACCAATATACAACACCGGAAACTACCATGGAACGAACTAGAAGAGAAAGAAGAATCCAAACAATAACGCACGAACCAAAACCTTGTCTTACTTCTTGCGACCGTTTCTTTTAGATCGGTATGTAAATTAAGATTATTTTAGACTAGGATTTATTGACAGGCTGCTTTTAGCCAACCATTAGAGTAATTTACCATGATTGTTATTGAGAATCAAATAGATTGGGTGGTTTAAATAAAAGGAGTGTCTGGAATTTTCCCAGACATTTGTCAAAGAAGGTTAACACCCTGAATTAAGGATTGAAAGGAATACTTGCATATTTAATTTAAATGAGAACTTGGGATAAGGATGTTCCGTATATTTTTTTCTTTGGGAAATAAAATATGTCAATCCGGCCCCTTCTATTTGAAACTTAAAAGTAAGTTAAGGCAAGATTTTCGCAGTTAAGATTATTTTAGACTCTGGGTTAATGCATGACGTCTTTTGCAAAGAAACATGTTTTAGAGTGAGGAGTGTTTACAATAATGTTTTGTGTAAAACTCTTTTGGATCAGAGTTTGAAGTCAGAGTCGTCTTCCCAAATTTTATTGTAAGAATATACGCATGAAATTCTTCAAGTTTTCCATATTTCTACAAATCTTTGGAAACCGGATCAAAAGAAAGATTTTCGTAACTTTCTTCCTATTCGTCTGCTCTATCGGAGAGTGGCGTGGAGAGCAGATCATGACTGATTTTTTTGAATGTGCTACTAAACTTTGTGAAGATGAAAATATAATCTTGCGTCGGACATTCTCCTGGCCGCAGCCCACGGGAGCATTTCTGTCCCTCGTCACTCTTTTCTTCTCTTTCACCCTTGCAGCCGCGTCTTCGATTGATCCTTGGTTGAGCTTAATGGCTATTGAGTCTGTCTTCGCAACCCGACCACTAAATTAAGATCGATGGCCGCCATAGGCATCTGATCGATATTGATTGATGAATCTCATTAGGAAACATAAGTTGATCACTAACAACATAGAGATTTGCATACTATTGTACATGAATAACAGAATATGAATGTCTGTGTGTATGTGTGTGTATTTGTGTGGGAGAGAGAGAGAGAGTATTTGTATGTGTATGAGTAAAAGAGAGAGAGAATGTGCGTCTGTGTGTGAAAGAGAGTGTTTGTATGTGTGTTCGTGTGTGTGAGAGAGTGTCTGCATGTGTGTGTGTGTGAGAGTGTCTGCATGTGTGTGTGTTCGTGTATGTGCATATATGAGAGAGTGTCTGTATATGTGTATGTGTGTGAGAGAAAGGTATGTGTGTTTGTGTGAGTGAGTGTATCTGTGTGAAAGAGATTGTTTGTGTATCTGTGAGAGAAAATGTCGGTATGTGTGTGTTAGTGTGTGTATAGGAGAGAGAGTGTTTGTGTGTGTGACTGAGTGTGTGAGAGAGTGTTTGTGTGAGAGATAGTGTTTGTGTGTGTATGAGAGAGAATTTTTACATGTGTGTGTTCGTGTGTGTGTGTATGAGAGAGAGTGTTTGTGTGTGTGTTGATTCATATCATTGATTGTTTAGTGATTTCATTTTGTCATGGATGGAAATAAGTGTAATAGCTTTTTACTTCTATTAATGCTTATGGATATATATATATATATATATATACATACATATATACATACATACATACACACACACACACACACACACACACACATATATATATATATATATATATATATATATATATTATTTTATCCATCGTGGCATGCCAGTGGTTGGCTATTTTTGTTTGGATATTTTGTGATGGCGATGCGTGGCGTGTCTTGGGCGTTTTAACCTGAAGGAGTCAATCCTTCTCCAGCCTAGACTACAGCCGATGTCCTCGACTTGGTCGTCAGAGCTGCGGCTTAAGGACGAAAGAAGAAGAAGAGTAGGAGAAGGAGGAGAAAAAGAAGAAGAAGAGTAGGTGGAGGAGAAGAAGATGAAGATGAGGAGGAGGAGTAGTAGAAGAACAGAGCAAATAATTATTGATTTCTACCTCTATCATTCTCTTGCTCCATAGCCTCTTTATTATGATTGATGTTTTAAGACTTTTTTTATGTTTATACATCCTTTTTTTATAGATACAAATATTTAAGTAAATGCTCTGTGTATAATAAACAGTATTACCAGCATTTACCGGCCTGAATGTCCGAGAAATTTTCATAGAAAATATGCGTCCTCCGGCAAGAATCGAGCCTGTATCATATACGGAACCGTCATATAGCCTGACGTGCTTTTACCGATTGAGCCACATAGGAGCGTTTCGATTTTACTGTTTTTAAACACAATTCTCCATGATTTTCTCTCATATATTCATATCTGCTCGACGCGTATCTAAATGTAAACATATGACGTCTCACATTATGAAATGGACATGGTCCGACATTTATTTTTCAAGGCATTTTTTATGTTTATACGTTCTTTTTATAGGTACAAATATTTAAGTTAATGCTCTGTTTATAATAATGTATTATTGTTATCTTATTAACCTATTTTGTTATTGTTGATTTTACGCTAAAATCATGGGATGGCAATATGTAACAGAAAAGCTTAGAGGCGCCAGCCTACATTGCTGTCATGAAAATTTTCAGGTTAATTTCTGTTTTCCTCTGGCATCTGTTATCAATGTGACCTCCGTTCAGGCTGCTGCTCATAGCAAGTCCATATGAATTATCCAGATTCGAACGGGGCATGAGAGTAGCCTTTAGGAATGTGAAATTAGATTTTATAAATTGTTGGGAAGTTTGGAACCACGAGAACAAGGGTACCACGTGTGTTCTTGCAATACCTGTTGAAAAGCGTTACACCCAAAGCAGATGTGTATGCAGAGAAATACAATTTGGTTGTCATTGTTTCAGTATAAACGTATTTCGCGTTGTCGGCAACAACGTGCAAGTATATGTTTTCCTTTTGGCAAAATATCTCACTCATATAATCATGACATAGATAATCACGTCTCTCTACACAAATACACACACGCATATATACGAGGGTCATTCAATAAATAAGGTAAATGTTTCGGTATAAGGACTTCTAATACAGATAGAAGCTTACTCTTTTTTTAAAAATATTTTTTCACATGGATTTAATTTCTTTTGTAGATTAAAAAAAACTTTGAGAGTTTTGGCGATTAACAAAGATGGCCGACCAAGAAGCATGCTCCAGGATTGAACAGCGGTCAGTTATCAAGTTTTTGGTTGCTGAAGAGTGCAAACCACATGAAATTCATAGGAGAATGTCAACTGTGTATGGTGCCACATGTTTCAGCCAAAAGAACTGTCTACAAGTGGGCTAAATTGTTTAAAAAAGGACGGAGCAGTGTTGAGGATGAAGACAGGCCTGGGAGGCCTATAGAAGTGAGGTCTCCTGAGGTGATCGAATCAGTCAATGACCTCATTCACTCTGATAGAAGGGTGACAGTGAAGGACTTTGAGCTTATCTTTTGGGACTTTGAGCTTATCTGTTGGGACACCACACAATGTAAGCTGCCGGTGGGTGCCAAAGATGCTTACTGCAGAGCACAACCAAGCACAGCAGCCCAAACGGTGCAGACCATCAACGAGCTGGGCTGGGAACTGCTCCCTCATCCCCCTTACAGCCCAGACCTTGCCCCTTCTGACTTTCACCTGTTTGGTCCCTTGAAAGCGTTCACGAGAGGCACGGAGTTTAAAAGTGACGATTAAGTTAAAAGTGTTGTGAGCGACTGACTGAGACATCAGTCCAAAGATTTTTACGCTGAGGGAATACGGAAACTTGTGCACAGATGGGAAAAGTGTGTGACAGTGCCGGGAGACTACGTTGAAAAAAAAGTCAGCTTCTATCTGTATTAGAAGTCCTTATACCGAAAAATTCACCTTATTTATTGAATGACCCTTGTACATATATATATATATATATACATATATATATATATATATATATATATATGTATATATATATGTATGTGTGTGTATATATATATATATATATATATATATATATATATATATATATACATATATATATATAAATTAAGTATCCACTTTCAGGTGTACAGAGTCCGACTACTACTATAATTTTCATGCTTTTACGCACTCGTCAGGCGGTCGGCAGCAGTACTGAGAAAATGGGAACCTTTATTATGCAATGACACACTTTGGCAGGGTTTTCTAATATTAATATAAATAAGCAGCTCTGAAAAAGAGTCTTCCCTGAATGCACACTGGAAAAAAAACTGCTCAACAGCATAGAAATTTGCAAAGCTTTTCAGTATTAAGAATCACCTTTCAGGTGTACAGATCATTACTATAAGTTTGATGCAATCGCTAGGCTTATAAGTAATCGTCAAGCCCTACCATGGGTGTCTTTGTGGCATTGAGCAGATTTTGCAGGGTGGGAGGTATAATTGTGTCTTTACGAGTTTATTTGATCTTTGTCGGAGGGGTGTAATTCCTCCCTCCAGGTGAGATTCGTTGGTGTATGCATGGTGTCAGCGCACCGTCTATATTTTTTCCATCTTAGTCTCGCCTGGTAGAATAAAGGTTCCTATTTCCGTTCTTCAGCTGCCGACCGCCTTTACGTAACTGTACACCTGAGAGGTGATTCTTAATTTTGAAAGGCTCTACCATTTTACATGGTGTTCTGCACTTATTTTTTCCGATGTGCATTCATGGAAGACTCTTTTAAAGAGCTGCTTATTTCTGTTTATATATATATATATATATATATATATATATATATATATATATATATATATATATATATATATATATATATATATATAACCAGGATTTCTGTTGTGCTTTTTTTATTATTTGTGCCATGTTCTCGGTGCAACTGTAGCTGATATTTATATCTAACCGGGTTTATGAACAGGTGTAGAGGTTTATCCTTTGTTTCCTCTTTAGGATTGGCATTCTGGTTCTCTCCAAAGTCTACTTCCACACTAATTTATCTGGTATCACAATGTCTAATATCTCCGACTGAACTTTGAAATGTTATTCACTAATTAAATATCACCATCTTCTTGTCTAGACTTAGTCGTTGTCTTTCCTGTATAGGCCCAGGAAATACACTTCTTCTCTTTTCTTAATTTAATATAACACCACACAGTAACACTCTACCTTGAGTGGCTCTTGGACCTTGTATTGAGTGAAAATGATTAAAAAAAGTACAAAATAATCACTGTAGTGGCTGATCACTGATCTTTCATGATCATGACGAACAGTCTTATTTGAGATTGTTACATTCTCTGTAAAACATTTCGAATTACGGAGACTAACTCAAATCAAATTCGATGCATGATGCAATGTAAGCATGTACATGGGGTATGGAAGCAGAAGACCCGCCAGAGTGTTGCTGTTAATACCACGATATGGGACGCAGTAATTTATCTGGTATCACAATGTCGCACATTTGACCCTAGAAGATTGTCATTCCGAGGTGTGGTACAATGAGTCAAGGATCCAATTGTTTCTGTTTGAAAGTAGAGACATGGTTTATCACTTATCAACAAAGAACTTCGTTAGAAAGAAAGAAAAGTGTACAGAACTGTTACGTGATATCTATCGCCCTATATGGCAGTAAATGCTGGACAATCTCCTCAATGATGAAAAGACTTGAAGAAACAGAAATATCGATCTACAGGAGGATACTTAGACTATCATGGACCGAATATGTGAGCAACAACGAAGTTCAAGGGAAGAAGAAAACAAGAACGAAACTTATGCTTAACATCAAGAAGAAATAAGAAAAATACAAAATTTATAAAGAGCTGCAAATGACATGAAATTGTGGATAGGGGACACAGTACATGAAGAAGAAGATCCCTGCAGATAATGGTGGATCCATAATGGAGTAAGATGTATTCGTGTGGTATGTGTTGTGTCTGCTGATTCATCTAAAGACGTCCTAGAACGATAAGCGGGATATTGAGGTGTTTCATGACTTTTTACATCTATTATTTGACTTCATTCGAACAACTACGGTGGTATTTCTAATTGATAACGTACTTGCTCAACGCGTTTATTCATCTTCAGGACATACGCGATCATGGTTCGCCACAAGTTCCTTTGCATTGTAGCTCTTAATAAATTTTGTCTATGTTATTTCTTCCAAACTCTGTCCAGCCATCCAATTACTCAAGCTCACCAAATGTTACGAGTTGTTTTCCTCTGTTCCTCTTGCCTTCAGTCTGTCCCGTGAGTGTCAGATCTTCTAAACCCTCTTTCCTCATTATGTGCCTCAGAAGCCTCAATTATCTCTTCCTGATGTTAAGTAGAACCACATCTCTGTTGCATCACGTCTCTTCTTCATCCTTGAGGAGTTTGTCCAGCATTCATTGCCATATAAGAGGACAGTTAAGTACTCTTTTCTTTGTTTTTAACGAAGTTTTTATGTCTTTTAATACCCCGCTTAGCTTTTGGAATATCCCTTTGACAACCCCAATAAATCTTCGGATGTCAGTGACGCAGTTTCCGTCGTCTGTAAGAACACTTCCAAGGTATTTAAATTTTTGTACTTGTTTGAATTTAGTACCACTGATTTGTAATTTGCATTTTGGGCTCATCCTTTTGCTAACAACCTTGTATTCTATCGTCTTGTAAAAGCTTTTGTAGTTTTTGCGTATCTGCTATTAGCATTGTTTCATCTTCGTATGTTATATTGTGAAGATTGTGGCTGCCAATATTGAATCCTGGCAGGACATCTAATTCTCTTAGAATTGACTCGATGAGAAGACACATCATAGTCTTAAAGTTTAAAAACGATTATGCTTATATATTGTCCTTCATATCAAGTTTTGCAATAGTGTTAACAGGTTATTATAATTATTAACTGGAATGTATTTTGCTCATTCTCTCATCTGTCAAATCTAGTGGATTGCAGGGAACAAGAATGTATTGTGACAATTTCTGATGATGGAACAGAGCCAAGAAGCTTCGAAACACAAATCTTAGTCTTTCGCTTTTGATCTTTGAGAAAATATGATCTGCATTTTGGTGCCATTACGCGATGCGAGGATATTCGATTCAAGGCAAAGGGTGAAAGATATGTTTCCAAACAAAAACGTTTCGTTTTTTGTTTTTTGTTTGGCTTAAAAAAAGGAAAAATATCCTGAGCTTGTATGAATAGCTTTAAAATCCTCTTTACTCTTCACCCAAAACATACCTCTGGACGATTCGCTTCCCAAATATGTCATTCAGACAAAATACAGTATTGAATACCCATTCTCATTTGCGTGTGGTACAGTCCTCAATTGAACCAATTGTCAGAATTAAAAGAAGGAATCAGGCTCATCTTTCACAAGAGAAGTGCATATATATGCACTATTTTGTAAAATGTACACGTTGTAATTTGTCATTTTATTTCTTACGGTACGTGATGACAAGTTCTTAGTTCGACCAAAGCAGTATTAAACAAAAAGAAATTCTATTTGATCACATGGTTAGACGTTTCGATATGCTGCAATACTTAGCACGGTTGTCTCGCTAGAACAATTACGACTGAGTTCGCTCCTCAATGAGTGTCCGAAACCTTCGGCCTTGTGCCGCATCTAAGCTCGCTGTTTGCTCCATACTTCTGGCTAGTGTTATATATGAGCTACGCTTAGAAAATCATTTGGGCTCCACGACGTGGTGTAATGGTTAATACGCTTGTCTCGCTAGGTCAATTGCGACTGAATAGTGAGTTCGATCCTCACTGGATGGCCCATAATTTCGGCCTTGTGTCACATCTAAGCAATGCTTAGAATGTCACCTTTGGGAAGTCTTTTGGGCCAAGTAATCTGCAGAAAACTCTCTTTTTAACGCACGTCTTTAATATTTTTGCTGTACGTTTTGTTTATATTTTTATTATTTTTTATTTTGCCATCCTGCCGTGTGGTGCATTTTTTTATATACTACGAATAAACAATTAAAATTCCATTGACTATATACGAATCATAGTTTGGCACAGATTCATTGCTGATCCCGGATATATTTAAATAATAAACCTTGTTAGTTTATCAGATAGAATACCACTGCGCTACACCATTTTTTTTTAAATACTAGTAGATTTTTTAAAATGTAAGTTTCATAAATCTATCCTGTTTTTTGTTAGAGCTCACTTTACTTGTATGTAATATAAAAGTTCTACAGTTTTCTCTATTTATACGGATTAGCTTCTTACGGCCAAATAAGAGAAAATGGTTTGAGGAAGACTATTGTGCTGATGCGAGAAAATCAGTATTCCAAACCCAGGGCAAAAACATTGATTTTAGCGTGACTGGAGAACATATAGCTACTTCAGTCATGTAGCAAATAAAACATGCCTATACCATAATTCTTCATGTCCCTGCGTTCCTAAGTTAGTGAGTTATCTCATAAGTTACGCTCTGCCAATATCTCATTATTAATAGATTATTCCGTTTTTATCGTGATTAACCAAACAAGACATATCAGAGGCACTGTTCAATTTCAGTGGGAAGAAAGAAAGACAGAAAGAAAGAAAGACAGAAAGAAAGAAAGACAGAAAGAAAGAAACAAACAAACAAAGAAAATAGAGGAGCCGATTACGCTCACATGTGTTCAATGTCTGCTTTTGTGAAATAGGAAAATCGTGTCAATGTCATTAGTACCCTCCTTAAATATTAAATTATGACATAGATTCATACATAAAATAATCATCTACATTCGTACATAACTGGGCACTCGAATTCGAGGCTACCCGCCTACTAGGGCAGCTAGCCAATCCCTATTGCAGACGCTTACTCAGGCACATCTATGTTTATTCAACACCAACAGAGCAGTGGTTTATACTGCACCTATGCTGAGCAGACTTTAGTTACAGTTTCTGGGAAAGAGCGCATTATCAAGCGTGATCAACAGTTTTAACAAGGCCATCACGCTCAAGCCCTCGGCCACGATGACTCGTGGCTTCGTGCTAGCTCATCTACGAAAGGGTTCCGTCTACACAATTTCACTCACAAGGCTTGGTTCAACCCGTGGTATGGTTTTCACGGCACTTTCGAAAATTGCTGCACGCTGGAATCGACCCCTCTAGTCTGATAACTTACTGATGATTGTTATTGCAATATTTGTTTAAAGTTGTTAAGCTCAAATAGTTAACAATGAAAAACTGTATTTCCACAGGTAAAGCTTTTAGCGGAAATTTTGTCTTTCTTTATATTTCCGACTGTGAAAGATCATACATGAAAAATTTATTTTGCAATTCGAATTAGGGTCTGGGGAAATGGCATACTTAATAGGAGATATTTAAGTGATTCTTGAAGGGGTATATTCTAAGTTCTGTCTGTTTCTCTTAACCATATTCTTCTTGTGTGAATAATGTCAAGTTTCTGTTAACAGGCAAATGTCTCGCTGAAAATAAAAGCATTAACATGACATGATATTAAACAAAAGGTTAAGAGATAAAATCGAAACGCGAAAGTAGGTTTTTAAGTATCAGAGATTGCGAAAAATAATTATGTATTTCACTGCCATGAATCAGCAAACCAAGGCAGAACCTATGGTAAATTGTAGAAAACTGTCTTGAATTAATTTATCGTCACAATGTGTAGTTTGTAATGCATTTCAGAGTTTAATTGGGAAAACCTGTAATGAAGGAATTTGGATGCTTCAAGAGCTTTTGAAACAGTGTTTTAATTAGGATCGCCAAACTTTCATTGTTGATTCGCATTCTTACAAAATGAAAAAATAGCTTTTCATAACAAAAATGATAAAAAGAAACAGTCTTTATCCCAATGATTCCTAACGTGGGGGCGCATACCCCACCGGTGGTGCATGGTAATATTTTGCTGGGGTATGCATAGGATGTGCAGCCTTCGGATTACTATAACAACAAAAAGATTTTCTGATCTAAAACAAATATATTTTTCAACATGAATGATGCAGCCAATGCTAGTAGATATTTCTGATGTTTCGATGCAGTACCAAGAAGAACTCTTGGAGATGCAAAATGATGATGAGCATGTTAAAACTTTATTCAATCTAAAAGGAGTGATGGCATGGCTTTGTGATGAGACAGTAAATAAATCCCCATATTCAACCACCGTTGCAAGAAATTTATTGTTACCATTTCCATCTTCATATTTAGCTGAATGTGACTTTAGTGCTGCAAATGATTTGTTATTGGAGAAAAAAAATCGACTGGATATCACGAAACGATGAGACTTGAGGCTTAAGCTGACTAAATTGGTGCCTAATATAAAATCTATCTGTAGAAGGCATGACACACAAGGATCTCACCGTCATTTTGTAATGAACTCATATTTCATTTTGCATTATTATTTCATGATTGAAAGTATATTACAGAATAAGCTTTCATTCAAATATTTTATATTTCTGCCTTTCAATTCTCTATTATATGTTTTGAAACTATATATATTTAACTGTCTTTTTGATTTTTTAATTTTTCTCTTTCATCGTCGCCATGGTTTTTGGAGGCTTGTTTAGAGACCAAGTTAATGGCCTTTTAATCTTCCTTTACCTGAATTGCAGTAAAATTTTGAATATATAACAATTAAATATTACAGTGGAGGTTACCAGAATTTTAGAAATAACAAAGTGGGGCATGGCCCAAAATTGGCTGGGAACCACTGCTTTATCCCATAATAAGAAACAGTACCAACACCAAAATCAGCACTACACTAACAGCATTTTTTGTGTTGGGTCTTGAGGAATATGAAAGGAGTCGTCCATTACGAGCTATTGGAACATGGAAGGACCATCATTGGACGCGTTTATTGTCAGCAGCTTAGTCGATTAAGAAAGAATTACTTCGCAAACTATCCTACTTTGGTAAAGAGAAAATATATTATTAACCAGCCTGAAAATGCAAAAGGATATTTTAAAAACATTCTGGAACATTTTGCAAAACAAACATAAGAAAAATTTAAGATCGTTCGAATATAGTGTTTCTTCTACTTCCTTCGTACTTACCAAATTTAGGATATACGGATTTTCATTTGTTTCGATCACTAGAATGATTGATATATTTTTTACGGCTTACCAAAATTTTTAGGTTATTTAAAGCCAGAACATATTCTTAATGTTGTAAAAACATTTTGAAGATAATACTGGTATAATTTTACATGTCGTACTAATTAACCCAAATCTGGGGGGAAAGAATGGATTCATATTTTTCCCAAGTGTATTTGCGCGTAAGTGAATATAAGGAGACTGTCTGAAAATTGAACTCATTTCTTCGATTTCCAATTCCGAGCCATTATCAACTATTTGTCCAAGAATGAAGTAAATGCTTATAGACCCCAATACAAACGACCAAATTTTACCTATTCTAGAAACAAGTAAATGTTAATAGACTCAAGTAAAAACGACTAATAATTCCCCTCCCCGAACAAAGTAAAAATTATTGATGTCAGCATTAAATAACCCAAAAGGTGTTGATGTGTCATAAACTCAACCAATCGACTAATAAATCTTATTGACTTGTTTTAAACACGTACTCATTCCAGATACTCCTTAAGTCTTTAAATTATTTTCCAGGCGATTTTAAGTCCTGGGTGTGAAGATAAACTACATCCGCGTCTTTGGTAAGACGATAAACTACAACCGGCAGCAAGGAGGTTTTAAGGAGTGGGAAACCACCTATTAATTCCTGGTGTTCTCAAGTCGACCCTAACCAGGGGTGGTAGCACCTGTTAGGGTCCCAGCTATGAGCAAATATGTCAAACGTGTAAAAATAGCTTTTAATACCAGAAAAATTATTACCAGCAATACATATTTGAAAAAATATTTGAAGAAAAAAATGATTACCAGCAATAAATATTTGAAAAAAAAAAAAACATTACCAGCCATAAAAATTTTGTCGGCATTAAATAACCCATTGAGATTGATATGCCGTAAACCAAAACAAACAAACCAAACCTGACCAGTTTGCATGCGTTGAAATACTACTACGGAAATTCTAGAGCACTATTTTACAATTATGAAAATTTAGCAAGGAGTCATCAGAGTAACGGTTGTTGAAGCAAATGAATATTTCCTGAATAAAATAATAAAATCCTTTAGATGTTTCTAGCATACATATATGTTCGTACCACTTTCACTTCAATGCTGTTGCCAAATACAGGTGCTCCTGCTTTACATCTCGAGATTCTTGACAAAATCCAAACAAGGTTCCGTAATGTAATCGATTCTGCCCAGGCTTCTCGATTTCAGTCACTTTCTCATCGACTTGACGTAGCTTCTCTCTGTCTTTTCTATAACTATTTTTATAGCACTTGCTTCGGTGTGCGTTTCTTCCTGCTACCCCGACTACATGAATTTAAGCGTGCTACTAGATGATTGGCAACTAGGTCCCATCGTTTTACTGTTGAAATAGTTAAATGTAACCGTCACTTCTACTCAAGCAGTTCTTGTCTTGCACTTCTCATCTCCCCCCCCCCGTTTTCTTGTTTCCCTGATAACAACAATCTTCAAAAATTAAATGCAAAGTTAATCTTCTCTATTCCCAGTCTTCTGATTCTCTTCCAACTTCCCTTCTTGTAACCACTACACTGCGTGCTAGTGGCATTACCGCCTTGCTTGGGGTGAAATGAATCATGTTTTGTTTTTGTTTTTTTCTTCTGATAAATGCGTTTTGCTTTATCCGAGTTCAATTCAGACCTTGCTTGTTTAGTGAATGTTTGTAAACTGTATAGACAGATGAATTGTTAGATATTTTCGAAAGGCGCTTTAGGGAGTCGACTGAGTGATACAGTTTTGAAAATGTGTCATGTAAGCCCACCGGTAACCAGTGACCACGACCAATAAAGCCAAATAGATGCGTGTTATTTACCGAGGAAAATAGATTTTTCAGTATTGTCTCAGTACGTTTATGTAACAAATACAAGTTCTGGCACAAATTATTTCTTTCAATACTTCACACCCCAGCACGATGTCTGTAATATGAATTTAAGCGCAGTAGTAGATTGGTGGCAGGGTTTCATCATTTTACAGTTGAAATGGTTAGATATAAGCGTAAGTTCTCCGCTAACAGTTTATTCTATCGCACTTCTCGCTCGTGGAACTCTCTTCAAGTTTCTTGCTTCCCAGTCAACATAGATCTTCAAAAAGCAATGACAAATGATATCTCCTATCTTCTAAATTCTTGTTCATTTATTACCCTCTCTACTCAATAATATATTTTTCTCATATTCTCTAACACTCAGTAACCCCTTACGTCTTAGTAGCTTTATTGCCTTGCTTGATGGTGAACTGATTAAAAAAAGAAATCTCCGGAAATTTCCACTATTACGCATCTTAAAAGCTTGAGTGAAAACGGAACAAACACTTGCTTCTAACTAAAAAAAAATAATCCTTTTCTTAAAGGTTATAAAATAAAAAGAGCTACGACACCCTTTGTTTGTTGAGCAACCTACAACAAGACACGAGCTATTAATTATTAACATCTGTTACCCTCCACAGGGTATCACCATGCATCTGTTTGATAAAATACACTGCTGTATATACCTGACAGTTTTGGTTCACGTACACAGCAGGCCAACGGCCGTTTTCTGTTGTCCGTTTTATGTTCGTCAATGGCGATAAAAGTGTTTCAGTTTCACATTTTTATTCTAGCAGCTGTCCTGGTTTGCACAAAAAAGTGGTGCAATTGTGATTAAGATGTCTAATTTTGGCGATGGTAAAATAATAAATAACTGCAAAATAATGCTAGTTTCACAAAAGTAAAAAAAATGACTAAAAAACGCAGTAACAATTAATGCTGTTTATGGAGAAGATAATGTGACTGATCGAGCGTGTAAAAAATGGTTTGCGAAGAATCAGAAACTGAGATTTACCAGAGATCCTTAAAAATATGCGCTAAAGATCAGAATAAATTTTAATACCGCTTCTAACATTTTTTCTCGCATTGTGTAAAAAAAATTATGGGAAAATTTGCTTAAATCTAATATTAAAGATTTTAAAATTATCAACACAAAAGTAAAAATTGCTGACTCTGCCGAAAACGAAATCGTGCAAATAATAAGTTTCAGATATCAAAATAAACTGTTAAATAACCGAATGAATACCTAGTCAAATGCTGTGAGCTTAATATGTACTTAATCTGTTATATAAAACCAGATTCTCATATATATATAATATATATATATATATATATATATATATATATATATATATATATATATACATATATACATATACATATATACATATATATATATATAAATATACATATATTTATATATATATATATAAATATATATATATATATATATATATATATATATATATATATATATATATATAATATGCATATGTGAGTGCATATTTAAATCTTTTAAGAATTAAAATTAAAAATTTAAATATATAAGTATATTGCATCAAGCCGACCACGATTCTTAATATTCCGATAATAAAAACATGTCAAAATCGCTTAAGGAATGGTTAGAAAAGTCTAGTCTATCTAATATTCAATAAAGTATGCATAATTAGAATCCTTCAATATATTAACAGTTTTTAATATATTTTCAATATATTAACACTTCCCTATTAGATTATAAAAAGTGTATAAGAACGTGTATATTTTTAAATGTTTGTGCATTTAGGCAGCAAGAATTTTGAAATCATTCTAATTGCAATTTCAGCGATCTAAAAACACAAATATTGTCTTGCATGCTGACAACACGCAGTCCTTGATAATTATTGAGATACGTGAACAAAACAAGAGAAAAAAAGACGACAGATTATTCATAATTTTAATCCCGATATAAAAACATCTCATTTAAAAATTAGAAAATGTATTCAAAAATGAATAGGCATTTTCATTAGTAGGATTTCCTATACCGGCTGTTATTAAATTCACAGTCTAAGAAAATTGACAAAACATGGATAACAAATCAAACATATATATATATATATATATATATATATATATATATATATATATATATATATATATATTCATGTGCGTGTGTATGTATGATATGTATTGTGCGGGTGTATAATAATAATAATAATAATAATCATATATATATATATATATATATATATATATATACTGCAAAAATCCAAAATTACCTCATGTGGGTATCGTCTATTTCAAACCGGCACAACCTTATGCCAGTCTTCTTCAGCCTTAGACTGACTGTCTCGGAATCAGGGGTTTTGAATTTAGTTTAGACAGCAATTGGGGAGACATCCTTTAGATAAGGAGCCTAGGTTAGTGACAAGGGTAGGGCGTGAGGTATCTCTCTAAGGAGAGATGGGCTGGAATGGGAGTTTATTTATGAGCAAAGTCTTTAGTTGTATGTAAATTAATTTAGGTTCCTGCTAGGGGATACCAAACTGTACCAAGCGCATATATGTTTTAATACGATTGACAGAAATTTTTATTTAGACAATAAAGGTTTTTATATTATTAAGTGATGGGGGATTTAAAGACACAACAATTTAAAGCAATAACGAATTATCTAAATAGTAGGTACACAAAATCTGTAAGCAATACCGAAACACCCAATGGAATAAATCATGCTGTACAACACATTCACACACATACAAACACACACACACACACACACACACACACACACATATATATATATATATATATATATATATATATATTGTGTGTATTTAGGCAGCATTTTTTCATTGATGCATGTTTCATTAAATAATATAGACAAGTTTTGTCTATTTATTTTATGTAAATTCTTTTCATATCGTCTGAAAAGCTTTATAACATCATCATTAAACGAAGAAAGAAAATCACAATATTGATACATATTTTTTAATCCAATCTAAGCTTTCGGTTTACATAACCCATTATAAAAGATGACAATGACATTACAATATATTAAGCAATACACGAACAAGAAAGTGATGATAGTCTGTTTCTGTTTACATGGAAGATTTCCACAATATTTTATTGTATTAGAATATTAACAAATGCCATCTTCAATATGATTTCCATCATTTGTGATGCAAAAATCGATGAGCTTTGCAAGATTCAAGTGAAATCGATGCAATAACTCCACATTGCCGTCAGTCTTAGCACATTCACTCTTTAAGCATTCGATCAAGTGTGTTGCATCTGTGATTTTCATTGAGTACAATTTCTCCTTTAGCGTACCCCAGAAAAAGAAGTCGATTCTTTCTTCTCTCGGCAAAACCATGTTTAATCTGTAGAGATAAAAAATATAAACATTTCTTATGTGTTCAGACTTTAGAGACATCCTGTACAAATAAACATATGTAACTATAAATGCTGAAAGGGAGAAAATATTTTTTGGAAGGAAATAATGAACTGGCCTGACAAGTGGATTCTCCACCATAAAAATTTTCCTGCAAATGATGAAAGATCCTAAGAAATTCATTACAAATATGAACCATCTACCAAACTTTGCACTCTAGGATTTTTCGGTATTTCCATAACTGAAAAATGCCATGAAATTCAAACATCAAGCAACATGTGACTACATTACTGCAAGGTATTCTGGCAACTCCAAGAATACTTCCGGCATTGGCACAATCTTCTCAGGAAGTGTATAGTTCCACAGGATAAATAATTTGAAGGCGACCGTAACCAATAGTAATGAGTAAACGTAATATAGATGGTTGGATTAAGATACGGTGTTGTACTTGTGAAGGATTGACGCTAGTAAAATTGTGTATGAGGAATATGCTATGAAGAAATCGAATATTGGAAAGTTACTGGCGGTTAAATGAAGGGAAGATTTTACAGAATGCCATTTAGAATGTGGCAGCCAGAAAATACATAGCACAAATGTTAATGTAGATAACGTGTGAAATTTAGTGCGAGTCGATCGTGGATTAAGTGTACGACTGAAGCGAACTTGGTACGATTAAGAAGCAGATTAAGTAGATTAAAACTGGATTAATGATAATACCTTGAATTTTGACTGATGAGCAGGAACAAATCATTTTATATGATCCCTTGAATAATGCAAAGATGTTTGACGGGGTCATTACCGTTAATGAAAGGTGGTATTTTAAATACTGACATTGCTCACGTCCATTAACACGTGACTACCTATTGAGAGTATTCTGGAACATAATACAGCGAACATGACAATGATAACATTAAGGTAGGAATTAATTTCGGCGAATTGCTTTCTTCCCAGTTTCTTTGCACACAAGCATACATATTGGACACGCTTTGCAGTGTTACTAAAACAGTCAAAATTTTTAAGATGATTAATAGAGAAAAGTTTTGTTTTAGGGGCGGGGGGTGTTAAAATTCACATTTTAACCATATATACCAGGTGTGACACTTTAATTCCAAGAACGATCTCAGCGTGATGTTGTAGTAATAAATCAGGCATATATTTCTACTCAATTATGTTTTGAAATGTTCCAATATCTGCATTCTTGACACCTGATTAATAAATCGTTGCCGAGCAGTAGAGGTAATTGAAGTTGTTCATGATTTGTGGGAAATGAGTGAAATAATTAAGAGCAGCAGTTTAATATTAGGTCTTGTACTATAACAATAATTTGTAGGTTTTGTACTATAACAATGATTTATAATGAATATGATATGATGAATTTGAAAACCAAAAAGAATTAATCTAAATGTGGATATCGTGCGAACATTGCTGCGCGCCGACCGAGGAATACGTGTACAACTGATAGGGAAAGAACTGCATACGAATTGAGAAGCAGTGTATCAGATTACAACAACGTTAAAGATAATGCCTCAAATTTTAACTGACGAGCTGGATCACTTGAAAAATACAGACATGATAGACTGGGTCAGTAATAAAACGTGGTGTTTTCAATACGATTTCCTGGCATCAGTGACATCCAGTAATAATGGTTTATAATAATAATAATAATAATAATAATAATAATAATAATAATAATAATAATAATAATATATTGATGCAAATGTTTGTCTACCGCAGTCTAAATAAAAGAAACATTGCGTGCTCTGTGATTTTATCGATGGCTGAAAAGTACGTGCTACGCTAGGGTCATATATGGTTTTAACATCGATGTTGACCCATTCCTAGACTAGTTGCCAACCACGGTTAGATAGCCCACTCTGCGCTTCTATTTAACCCATAGCTGGAGGGATAAAGTAAGGATTTATATTTTCCCAGATATATTTCCGTGTAAGAGCAATGAACGAACTCGTTCAGAGCCGCGAAGGTTTACACTTACGGCATCTCCACATGACTATATTAATGAACGGCATTCGAGTACATTACTAAAACGTATTCGGCAAAACGAATTTCAAGAATTCTTTCAGCAGTGGCACCCTCATCTCAGAAAGTGCATAGCTTCACAAAGGGAGTAATTTGAAGGTAACAGCCGGCAACAATATACAGGTAAGTAAACTTACATAATAGATAGACATTCCGGGAGTTAACTTGTCACACCACGTTTATTTATTCACAAACGAAAAGTATCTACTTTTTCCAGGAATACGAAAAAATACAATTACATGTTTATAAATTTCTTCTGTGGTGTCTTCACACACTAATAAAATTTGTTGATTGATTGGACTTCCCATGCTACAGAATTTTATTACTCCAATCGCCTTTTGATGTTTCAGTGCTCAGTCGAGACTTCAAGAAGGCGCGAAGTTGTTTGTTGTTCATGCGAACGAAAATACGGCAAGTCGTACAAAATAAATTTAATATAACACGTTGGAAAAACTGGAATTCAAAGACCAGTAACAAACAACAAATTCTGCTGATCATCTTCTAAGATCTTAGAAGAAAATATTCATATTTATATCACCACAACAAAACTGGTGACGACGATGTCGTGCAAACTATATATATATATATATATATATATATATATATATATATATATATATATATATATATATATATATGTGTGTGTGTGTGTGTGTGTGTTTGCTTTGTGGTGGGTATTGTCATAATGTTATTACCGTTTGTACTCTCGACCCGACTTTGGTATGAGTAAAATATATCTTTCCAATGATCATCGTGATAATGTTTCTTCGACTTCCCTTTTAATGCATAAACAGTTAGAGTTAATGTCTTTTGCCTTTAGAAAGTTCAAAGGTTTCAGGTTAAATTATACGAAACAAAATATGCTAATATCAAAATTTAAAGCCTGGGGGAGATTTTATCTTTGTATTTGTGTTTTTGTATTCTTTATATAGGTAAATGAAAGCCCAGTTCAGAACAAATGCAACACATTACTATTGCTTGCGTTATTGTTCATAATTTTGATGATGATAGCAATAGACTTAATGTAGCTGGTGTTCATAGTGATGATGCTAAGGATATTAAAGCATTAAGACCAATTAATATATTTCCAAATTACGCATAATCCTTCCCAGACAAGGCGAACATTCACAAGTTGTCTAAAGTTCATTTCGGAAAAAATGTATAAGGAATATGGTCCAACGTTTCGACTTTCTGAAGTCATCATCAGGGTAGTTAGTGACAATTGGTGAGTTTCGTTTAACTAGTTAATGTTGTGACGTAGGCAAAGAGTGCTGTGACGTACTCAAATAGTTATGTCCTAAGCGATGTATGCCGTGTGCTTTTTTTGTTTTTCTCATGGAGAACTGCCTGCCACATATCAGTCCATACTGCCATCAGACAACACATTAATAAAGAGCATGAGGATCATCGTACCATTACAGAGATACTCACAGACAGTACCAAAATACTAGTAAAGGAAATAGTAAAATCAGACTGAAGATCCTTGAAGCAATAACTATGCAAAAAAAAATATATAAATAAAAGCAATTATAACTAAAAAAACACTAATAATCAAATGTATATATAAATGTTTATATATAACTTGCTTAAGTCACAATATAATTTGTATAAATAACAATCATTAGTTCATTGAAACATTTAGCAGTCTCTACCCATCCTGATGAAAAATTTATAAACGACCTTCCTGACGCCATAGACTCCCAAGTCGGCATCTACGCTGGCGACACCACAATTTACTCCTGCCTCAAACACAAATCTAGTGATGCTGACAAAGTTAACCTGGCAGCTCAAATTGAAAAGGACCTCCAATCGGTTGTGATCTGGGGCGAGAAATGGATGGTTAACTTTAACGCCTCTAAAACAAAACTGCTCTCTATTAAACACCACAAGGATCCATCCCTGCATCCCATTAGAATGTCTGAAGACCAACTTCTCGAGAGCTCCTCTCTGCGGCTACTCGGTCTCACGCTGTCCGCTGATCTGAGATGGAACAAATACATCGAGTCAGTTGCATCATCCACCGCAAGGAAAGTTGGTTCCCTGTGCCGAGCCAGGAAATTTTTCTCCCCGGAATCGATCCTCCAAGGCTATAAACCGACCATTCGCCCTTGCATGGAGTATTGTTGCCATATATGGTCTGGAGCCCCTGCTGTTTGCCTCAGGGTTCTTGATAAGATCCAGAGACGGATATGCAATGTGATTGGCCCTGATCTGTCATCTCGTCTGCAGTCGCTCTCTTACAGACGCGATGTTGCCTCGCTCTGTCTTTTTAACAAATACTTTCACGGTAATTGCTCCGAGGAGCTGCCCTCGCTTGTTCCTAGGCCTCATGAATTTAAACGTACTACGAGGCTGGCAACCCGTTCCCACCCCTTCACCGTTGAAATTGTTAGATGTAGACGTCTCTTCTACTCCAATAGCTTCATGTCTCGCACATCTCGCCTGTGGAACTCCCTTTCTTATTCCTGTTTCCCTGACAAATACAATCTCCAACTATTTAAGTGTATCGTCAATCGACATCTCCAGTTGCCTTGATCTATCCACTTCCCTTCTCCACATCCTTTCATTTTTCATTCCTATCTGCTCTCGCTCCAAATCTTTTGTAACCCCCTTGCCTTGATCGACCCACTGTCTTTCTCTTTCTCCACATCCTTTCCTTTCCCACTACTATCTGCCCTTCCTCCAACCCTTCTATAACCCCTTGCGTGATAGTGGCCTCCAGCCTTGCTTGGGGGTGATACGCTTAAAAAAAAAAAAAAGTCGAAAGTTTCGACCACATTGTTTGCACTTTTTGTTTTTCCGAAAAGAACTTCGGCCATTTTCTAACAGAATTTCCTGAATTGTCTGAAAAGGATTATTCATAATTTTGGAAAGTCGATAACTAATGAGTCAACCGGAGACGGTTGTTATTTCGATTAATATTTATGTTAAAGAACATGTGTTGCCTAAATACACAGAACACACACACACACATATATATATGTATGTATATATATATATATATATATATATATATATATATATATATATATATATATATATATATATATATATATATATATAGCGAGAGAGAGAGAGAGAGAACAGATTTTAGTACACACTATCCAAATGATATTCTTAAAAGCGAGAACATTTTTTTATCAAAAATCAGATACAAAATTATTATTACGATTAAAAATAGGAATTTTAAGGTACGTTTCGCCAGACGCTTCCACAGAAGTAAAATCGTCGTAATTAAGGAAAACAACTGAAAGGAAACAAACCTTCTTGCAATGGAATTAAAAGAGACAAGGGGAGGTGTGTATTAATACACATATACATATATATATATATTTGAAAAAAAAGTATAATATATACATATATATTATACTTTTTTTTTTCAAATACGTGTATCCCTTAAAAATAATGTATATTTAAATATAGAAATATGTACCATTCATATGAATTTAAGAAATATATAAAGTATTTGTAATTCGTAATGATAATTTATTTTTGCAATAAATATATAGTTTAATTTAGATTTGTTCATTATCTGAAAAAAGAGACAACGTTTTCAATGTTATCTTAGGGCTTTATATATATATATATATATATATATATATATATATATATATATATATATATATATATATATATATATATATGGGGGAATAATGAAAGTGTTAGAAAGGTCAGTAAAAATCTCACTATATAGAGAAAATAATAAGATTTGAAATTTTCCCTGATGAATTTATATGTGATATTTATAATGCAAGTAGGCTTCCAGAAAAAATATATAATTGTTTTAATTACTTAAAAACTCCGAAACATGTTATCCGTGAAGGATAATATGCATAACTATCAATATATTCTTAATAGCTCTGTTGTATTACATCGAACACTGTTTTATTAACACCAGTATTGTATATGCGATATACCATAACTCTCTCTCTCTCTCTCTCTCTCTCTCTCTATCTATCTATCTATCTATCTATATATATATATATATATATATATATATATATATATATATATATATTGGGGAAAATAAATATTCGTACACCATGAAATTTTTAATTAGAAGAGTTTATAACTTATGAAAAAACTTAAAGTACATACAATATTTCTACACCATTACATAGTGTTGCAATATACAATAACAATTAAGAAACTTTGTTATAAATTAAATTTTGTTTTAGTTATAATATTTCGAGGCGAAGAAAGTACTCGTACAAAATGTCTTTGATATCAAAAGATTTTAAGTGGTTGGTTATCTTATTTGTTTAGTTTAACGTATTGGCTTTGTCTAAAGTGTGTTATACTAGCAGCCATACGTTGCTGGTCGATCTGAAAAAAAAAGTTCAATTAGAATGGAACAAAAACAGCATCGTGTTTAGATGTAAGAGTCAATCTTCAATTACTTTAAAGTGCTTTCATTAAAAAAAACAACATTTTGAACTAATGCAGTTACTGATACAACAGAAGTCGTCTGTATTTATTCAATCGAAGTTAGCCGAGGACATGAAGGGGTAAAACAGGCAACATGAAGACCCACTTCCGACCACAATTATTTTGGAGTTTTTGTAATTCAATTTGTCAGCGTTTCCAAGGATGTAAAAGAGGATACATTTATAAAGCAATTGTTGTGTTTATTGAAAATTGGTTGAAAGATTAACGAAAAATAAGAAACCAGTACAATCGCCATTTTTCGCTATTTACGCGGGTTTTCATGCTATGGGCGGGCACAATTATCAAGACTGCTAAACAATCATTTTGTTGTTGGCTACAACTGAATGAAGTTTGCCTTAGCTTGCTAGAAAATTGAGGGAGTTTTTTTTTAAATTTGTGTTGAAATCGATTTATGTTAAAATCTGTTTTTCGTTTTTCACTAATCGCAGCGGCGTAGAAATAAAAATGAGGTATCGTTGATCTCGTCATGATATAAGTAACCTACATACCGATTTTGAACGAAATCAAAGGAAAAAAGCTGAATTTTTCGAATTTTGATCTGCATTATAGATTATTGATTTTTTAAAAAAAGTTATTGATTTTTTAACCTATCTTTTACATTGTACAATGTATGTGCCAATTGTGGTCAAAATCGATTGGATGGGTCTCGAGTGAAAAAGTATCACACACACACACACACACACACACACACACACACACACAACCACACAGGCACACGGACATCCTCTGTTTTATATAGAGAGATTATCTGTTTTGAAGTTAGACTTTATATTTGCATTTTTCATCGTGGTATTTTACAACTTATTCATTTTTTAGGCAATGAAGTAAAAAATATTTAAAGTTAAGTTTCTATTTTATATTGGTCTGGGAATATAATTACAGCTATTTTCTGCCTCAGTCAGTTTACAAATCGTGGATGTCGGCTGAAACTGTTTTCCTTATTTTCCGTGATATTTTCGGTATAATATGAGTTTAATTTCTCATATATGTTTAGAAAGCATTGAGCTGTTCGCGTATTTACTATTTGTAAAGGATGAATTTTTGTGTGTAGTTTCTGTTTCCAGCGTCCTTTAGTTACTCCTATATATTTTTACTTCCTTATCTGCTGATTGGCTTGGTATATTACATTGTCTTGCAAGCAGTTGTCATTTTAGGGACATTCTTTCTTTGCTCTGCAGTTACTACAGGGTTTTATTTGTGCGGCTTGTTTGTTGATTGTTTTTCTGTTCTTTTTTATTATTTGTTTCTTGCTCCCGGTGAAACTATAGCTGATTTTTATTGTGTTTCTGTTCAAAACCTTGTGAAGAATGCTTGATGGGAGAACTGTTTGTATATTTCTTTAATGAATATTTTTCTATGTTGTTTATTTTTCTATGTTTTTTTAAATTTTCCTGCTGGATTTTTGTGCTGTGTAACTGAGTGATGTCGAAGATACACTATCTTTTAGGGCTGTTTCATAATCGTTTTTAGCTTCGTTCAAGATAGTTTCGTTGGAAGACCTGGCAAATAACCTGCGGTTGATTGATGAATACTTAATATCCTCTAGAATAATTTTAATCAAAACCGTAACTAGCTACCGAATAACCGTTAGGATAATACAATCGCCCTTGCTAACCATAATGCACAAATGACCAGCATAATATAATTACTAGAACCAAGGCACGACACACATGTTCTGAAGATCGAGTTTAAGTATTAAACAGACAGTCGCCGCTGGGTGCTGACCTGAGTGTTCACTTTTATATTCATATCTATCTATCTATCTATCTATCTGTGTGTGTGTGTGTGTGTGTGTGTGTGTGTGTGTGTGTGTGTGTGTGTGTGTGTGTGTGTGTGTGTGTGTGTGTGTGTGTGTGTGTGTTCCTGTAAAAGGTGCTATATTTATATTGGAAGCGGTGATAGATAGTATATAGATAAAACAATATCGACAAACCTTACAGTCGCACTGAAGCGTCAAACTGACAGTCACCATGCAGTGTTGATTCTTATGTCCATTTTATGTGTTTACACACACAAACACACACACATACATACACACGTATTTATATATAATATATATACATATGTTTTTAAATATTTATATTAATAATAAATATATATTTATTACTAATATATATATATATATATGTGTGTGTGTGTGTCTGTGTGTGTGTGATTCTCAGATTAAGTGTATCTGTACAAGGGAGAAAATGTATATATACAGGGTGCGCTGGATAAATTGTCGTCTAAATTACGCAAAAAGGAATCTAACACAGTCATCTCATTTGAACAGATATATTTATCAAAATTACACAAAAAAATTCTTGAAATGCTAAAGAGAAAATGTATTCAATAAGATCGCCATCGGCTTCAACCATGGCTTTGTGACGGTCCCCTTGTTTAATTTGGTGAAAGCCTCTATAATCCTTGCTTTCAGTACATCTTTGGTATTAGAAAGAGTTTTGTTGGTCTCTCTCTCAACTGCGCCCCACACATAATAATCAAGGGGGTTGCACTCTAGTTATGTGTTAGGTGACTAGATGCAATTAGTTGCACAAATTCTCTGACAGCCATGACTGGGTTCTCCTGCTTGTGTGTCATAGGGCATAGTGTCCTTTGCCAGAAATAGGGCCTTCAAGCAGCCACCCTCTGGTCACAGGGCAGTACTACCTCCTCAAGGGACTTGATATAGGCTTTCGTGTTGAGTCTGAGGCCCTCACCAACAAATCTAAGAGTTATTATCAGAACGATCAGGGTCAGTTTTCCGAGCAGCTGTACTTTCGTAATCACCATTAGATTCATCAAACTCTTTACGAATCCACTTGCACAGTCCTCAGATTGACACCCAAATATTCTGAAATGTTCGTATTGGAGCTTCCGGAGCGAATGCCAAGCAGTACAGCATGCCGTTTCTAAATTTCTGGCGGAATGATTCTCTTTTTCTCACAGACGGTGCCCAACTGACCCTACTGTGATGTGCAGTCGGCACAATAAGAAACAAACAACACGCATACGCGAAATTAAAAGTATAAAATGCCGACAATTTACTCATCGCAACATATATATATATATATATATATATATATATATATATATATATATATATATATATATTAAACATCATTCTTCAAGTATGAATCGAGTTCTATGAGCCGCTGGCATATTTCGTATAGAGTAAAAACGTTAAATACCCTTCCTTCCCTTTCGTCCAATGATGGCCTAGAGGCAACTTATTTGAGTGCCTTCGAATCAGTCGGTTTCGATCCCTGCTTGAAGGAATTGGATATCTAGCCACAATGAGGAGCTGTGATACAGCGAAACAGTGTGTATGCGGATGACTATATATGTATGTGTGTGTGTTTGGGGTGGCAACACTTTTTAATATATAAAAATTTTACTTAGACAAAACCGCTGTTAACAGGGAATTATCCCATGCCTATATACTGACGTAATGTGATGACGTAATAGAAACAGAACTTTCTGTTATATGAAACTTAGGGAATAAAATTTATTTAAACTGAATTGACTTGTTGATGCTAGAATATCTACTCCGCAGATATATTCATGTTATTTGTGCAATTTCATCCTCCTCATAAAATATCAAAAGAACTTACATATTTAACCCATTTTTGATGGTGCAGATAAGAGATATGCATTTCTATGTGAATATAATTGTAGCTCTCATAATAATTCCTCTCTGTGTATGAGGTTGGATCATTTTAGAAAACAAACAAAAGAATGAATTAATGGAGAAAATAGGCATGCAACCTGTTTACACTAACATCCAAATGTTAGACATGGCTGCGGTTTACAATGGATGCTATAAGGTACATATATGTCCGTTCACACGAGAATCAAAATGTAGACTGGCGAGATTTTACGCTAGAGTCGAAAAGGCAGACATCGTTCAGGATTAAATTAGCAATAAAAAATGTAGACATATGTCCCTTTTACACGAGAATAAAAAAAAGTCAAAATGGTAGACAGCAGTCAGGTATAGACTAGAAACAAAACAGGAGACATAAGTCCCATTTTACACTAGAATAATAAAAAAAAAATAGACATCATCTGTGACTAAATTCAAAATGATATACTCCCAGTTTTACGCGGGAGTAAAAAATGAAGTCATCAGTACAGTATCACAGTAGAGTCAACCAAACAGATATTTGTCCGTTTTTCACGAAATTAAGAATGTGAAACATTGTTCTTGTTTAAACTAATGTCAAAAGTTAGGCATAAGTCACTTTTTCACTAGAATAAACCAAATAGACACAGATTAGTAGTTCTATGCTAAAGTCAAAAAGATAGATATTGTTCAGTTGTTTCACAAGCGTCCAAAACATACATTCCTGGTTTATACTTTAATCTGTGAGTGTCCATCAAGTAATTGACTCCATTTTTTTCAGGAAAGTTCTAATTCTTGAGTAGGAAATTCTGTCGGGTTATACTAAGTCTCACCGACAGGACAGTCAACATTCATATTATTCGTTATATGCCGCGTCCCTTCAGATCGTAGGCGATCATAGCTCTCCACAATTTCCTGTCTTTCGTAGCCCTTAATAAATTGTCTTTTTTTTGTTTCTCCTAAACCTTATTCTGTCATCCATTTACTCAAGCTCACTAAGTACGTTATGCACTGTTTTTCTCTATCTCTGTTGATTTGAGTTTGTCCTGTGAGTATCAGATTTTCCAAGCCTTCTTTCATCACTATGTGCCCTAGAAATTTCAACGATCTCTTCAGTATGTTAATTGTAAGTTCGTTTTTATCTCTATTTTATCAAAAACGTATTTGCTGCTCATATGATGGGTCTATGCTATCATCAGCATCCTACTGTAGTACCAACAACATTAATATAAACGGTGCGATGAGTAAATTGTTTTAGAGTTTTTTTTTATTTCGCGCATGCGCTTTGTTTGATTCGTATTTTGTCGACTGCACAGTGTAGTATGGTCAGCTGGGTACGGTCTGTGAGAAAAAGAGCACTATGACGCAATTCAGTGCGCCAGAAATTTGGAAACGGCATGCTGTACTGCTTGGCGTTCGCTCCGGAAGTTCCAATACGAATATTTTTGAGCATTTGTGTGTCAATCTGAAAACAGTGAAGGAGATTTGGATTTATGGCAGTCACTCATCAACGTAAACAAGGTGACTGTCCAAAAGAGTTGCAAGAGATCCGAAGTCGTCTGGAGGACGTGGTTGGAGACAATGGCAATTTTATTTTATTGAATAAATTTGCTCTTTAGTATCTAAAGATATTTTTCCGTAATTTTGGTAAAAATATCTGTTAGAATGCGATGGCAGTATTATTTACAATTTTTGTATAGTTTAGACGACAATTTATCCATCGCACCCTGTATATATGTTTATGTGTGTGTGTGTTTCCAAATAAAGAGGACATTATTAATGTGAAAATTCTTTTCTGACTTTGTCATATCAAGTGTCTTAAGGCGGTAGTGCTGCGCTGTGTCAAGAGGATTGCTGCTGGAGGCCCGATGATTGGCAACAGGACTCTGAACCATGCCACACAGGCAGGAGAACCCAGTCATGGTCGTCAGGCAATATCAGCGACCACATCACTCTTTACATCTGGACGTCTATCGATTCAGACTGCAACCCCCTTGATTATTGCGTGCGGGGCGCAATTGAGCAAGACCAGCAAAACCCCTAACACCAAAGATGAACTGAAGGCAAGGATTATGGCAGCATTCACCAATGTAAACAAGGAGATTGTCCAGATGAGTTGCATATATTTATGTATATATGATATCTATTCAAAATTATAACATATGCATGTTATAACATCACTAAAAGAATAGCCATTTTGTTTTAACACTTCTCGTGTGTTATCAAGTCATGGTGTTGATTGCAAAATAAAGAGTTTTTCTATGTACTAAGCCTGTACTTGTATATATATATATATATATATATATATATATATATATATATATATATATATATAAATATATATGCGTGTGTGTGTGTGTGTGTGTGTGTGAAATTGCTACAATTAAAATGTATCTCTAGTTTAATCTACTTGTCAGTGGATCTCTAAAAACCAGTCTGTCGTAAATAATCTTTAAAAAGATCATTTTGAAGAGAAATGTATCTTTTGTTTCCACCCTGTACCTACAATAATCGTATTTATGACAAATGAGGTCAAAGGAGTGCAATTTATTTACTGAAACTAATTCATGTCTTATCTTCAGTACATTAACGCATATTAATTTTACCAAGTAATAATAATAATAATAATATATATATATATATAATTACCGTTTGTATATATGTATATGTTTATTACAATAGATACATAAATATGTCTTCCTATAAAATGTATATTTATATATATATATGTGTGTGTGCGTATGTGTGCATGTGCGCGTGTGTGTTACTTTATATATAAAAATATTGTTTTTGTTGAAGACCAAGGAAAGTTAATATTTTATAAGCATCTCCCTGTCTTCTGTTGAACGCTTTGAAAAATCATATTTTTCTAAAAATAGGTTTAGAACATGATAATATATATATATATATATATATATATATATATATATATATATATATATATATATATATATATAAAGATATTCTCATGTTTATATATTCTTTTTATAGATACAAATATTTAAGTAAATGCTCTGATTTATAACAAACAGTATTAAACAGCATTTACCGACCTGAATGTCAGAGAAATCTTCATAGAAAATATTCGTCCTTCGTTCTATGAAAATTTCTCAGACATTCAGGCCGGTAAATGCTGTTTAATACTGTTTATTATAAATCAGACCATTTACTTAAATATTTTTTATCTATAAAAACAATGTATAAATATAAAAATGTCTTAAAATAATTGTCACATTTTCTCCATTTCATAATATATATATATATATATATATATATATATATATATATATATATATGTATATGTACACACACATATATATATATATATATATATATATATATATATATATATATATATATATATATATATATATATATATATAAAGTGGACATGGAAGTCAGCACTTAGAGGCGACAGTCTGTTTCATGCTAGTGCAATCGTCAGGTCGCCTGACGATTGCACTAGCATGAAACAGACTGTCGCCTCTAAGTGCTGACTTCCATGTCCACTTTTATATTTACACACGCTCTATCTCTGATATTGAGCACTTTACCCCATAAATATAGCACACTTTAAGACTATATTTCTGCATATATATATATATATATATATATATATATATATATATATATATATATATATATATATATATATATCCTTAAGCGAGGCGGGAATGCGACTACTTCGCAGGGGGTTACAGACAGTGAAGGTGAGAAAAAAGAGTTGATATAAGGTGGGACGAGGAAAGGATAAAAGCTGAACAGGTTTCAAGAAGATTGAAAATGGCGATTGACGTTGCATTTATATTTTTGACGTTTGTAGTTTCAGGAAGGCAAGGAAACGGAAGGGATTTTCACAGGTGGGGAGAACTATTGTAGTAGATGTGGCGGTTACATTTACCTGATTAAACAGTAAAAGGTGGGAACCTAGATGTAATAACACACATAAAATTGTGTAGTCCTGGATATATATATATATATATATATATATATATATATATATATATATATATATATGTATATATATATATATATACCCAAGTATAGGATTTGTGTATACGGAATAAATTCTAATAACCAACAATTTCTTAAGAGAGTGCTCAATACAGAGCAGAGCAAATATAATTATTTATTCGAGAATTATATTCATGTAATATATATATATATATATATATATATATATATATATATATATATATATATATTACATGAATCATTCCTACAAAAAACAGATAGTGAAGTTAATGATATAAATGGCAAGAACACATCTTCGCAAACAAATTTATTAAGATACAATAAACCACGAACCTGTAGATGAATCTTATGATACCTGTTTTTAATAAATTCCAGTTGCATAAGGTCTTTTTATACGAGTACTTTCGTCTGTTCATACAGATATCATCAGGTATGGAAATAGTTTTTTTTTTACATCCAGGTAATAACGGGACAACAAAAGATTAGATATGATCCGATTTTTTTTAGAAATGTATTATTGTTAACGGTAAGATATTTTGGATCGTGCGGTCGCAACGCTGAGGTTGAATTTTTTAAAAGTTTAAGAGTGTGCGTTTTTGTACTAATATGATAATAGGAGAATTCTTTTGTCGTAGTAGGTTTTTTCAGTCGATCTGGCATGAACTAAATTTGTTCAATAAATAGAGGAATGTCACAGTTATTATCCGAAAGTATTTGTGTATGTATATATATAATAAAATATAGTTTTAAGGTAGGCTATGTTTATGGGTTAAAGTGGTCAATGTCAGGTATAGAGCGTATGTATATATAAAATGTCAACCCCCTTTGCGACAGTCTTTTTCATGCTAAACGCAATCAGGCCATATTAATTGTGTTTTTACTCAATGCTTTATATATACAAGTCAGTTATGCATTGTGCTAAGTCTATTGCATTGTATTACATGGTGGGTTGTTTATTGTACTGTATTGTGAGTTGTCTATTGTATTATTCTAACGATTACTTTGGTGGACCGTAACGTTCATATTTCGAATTATTCTTGGAGCTATCGAACGGGAATAAATAGTCAAGCAAAAACACAACACATATGGCCTGCCAATTGCGTTTAGCACGAAACTGACTGTTGCTTCTGGGTGTTGATTTCGATACCCACTTATATATATATATATATATATCTTTTCCCTCTACCATGCGCTGATAGCTAGGAGTAGAAACTTCGATTGCAGCATTCACGAACAAAGAATACCTGATGAGCTTATTTTATTTAATTTTTTGTGCTCATAAAAACTTTCTTCATTTGAGGTTTGTGTGTCTGGATAAACTTTCAAGAGAGCTTTCAGTTAATATTTTAGCTATATATATATATATATATATATATATATATATATATATGTATATATATAGATAGATAGATAGATATAGATATAGATATAGATATATATATATATATAGAGAGAGAGAGAGAGAGTTGACCATCACTTGATAAGACACCAGAAGTGTTCAAACAAAATGGCTATTTTTGTAGTTTTTTTATAACATACATATGTTATAATTTTCGATTACATAATTGTATATATATATATATATATATATATATATATATAAAAGTGAACATAGAAGTCAACTCTTAGAGGCCACAGTCTGTTTCATGCTAGTGCAATCGTCAGGCTGCCTGATATTGAGCACTTTATCCCATAAATATAGCACACTTTAAGACTATATTTCTTCATATATATATATATATATATATATATATATATATATATATATATATATATATATATATATATACAGAGTAAGTGTCATCCTGTAGAAGACTTGGGGACCCTCGAGGTAGACGGTTACATTAATGGGTAGGTTATATGGATGGGAGGTGAAGATATTGTTTGATCTTCTTGACAGCCTGTTTCATAGGCAGTGGTTTGCTTGAAGAAAGCTGTGTGAGTGCAACTTACTTTTCGCCGATGGAATACAAAGGGGTGTGGATGGTTTGATACTATGTAAGTGGCATGTCGGGGCCTAGCCGTGAAGGTCATACTTGTTGGAACAAGGAGATGTAGTTCGTCCGAGCACTTTCCATGGTATTAGTGACAGGGCAGTGAGAGACTCGCCACATCCCGCCTGTGAAAGAGAGGCCTGAGTGTGAAAAATATTTCTTCTACAGCAAGGATTTGAAGAAGCTTTTGAACTCTTGTTAAAGAGTGGAAAGAGAGGTCTGGCCATCGGGCTGACCGAAACCCATACTGCTCGTCGCTGAAGAGATTGTTCTTTTCTAGGTGCTCGATGGTCCTCTTATTGATTATGGCCTCAAAAAGCTTGCTGATGATACCGGGGAGACCGATGGGTCTGTACCGAGAAGGGGAAGATCGCACGCAGGCGTTCTTGAAAAGGGGCATATGCTTGACAATTTCCGTAGACTTTGGAAGTAATCTTCCTTCAAGCAGCATTGAATAACTTTGCTAGGTTTGAGGATAATTCCAGGCTAAAGTTCTTAAGGACAACTACCAGAATTTTATGTGGAACATTGACTTTCTTAGGGTTAAATTAGATTAGTATAGTAGATGGTCATAAGGACAAAGGGCACGTTTATCTATTCAGGAGAGAAAAATAATTCAGGCTTACAAAGGAGAAGAAGGATTATGGCAATACTTCGTATGTACAAGTTTCACTTGAGATTCGGCGTGAAATTGAAAGTCAACAGTTTTTCAAGGCAAGGGCTATGGGCAGGGTGTGAGATTTTGAACTTAGTAAAAGCCTCAGTAGTCACTTTTTTTATAAGTGGATAAACTTCACTGAAACCCAGAAATTTAAGGAAAACTGAAATAAATAACAATGGCAACATGAAACTGTTCAAACAATAAAAAGTAAAACAGAAAGACATCGTCGAAAAATACGGCAGAAGAATTGATAAGTCTAAAGAGGTCACTTGCTGCGATGGTAATATTACTGAGATTGTACTCAGTGAGACGTGGGGGAGGGGATTGTCTTTGTCGTCTAATGTTGAGTGAGAGACAAATATGTAGGCGAAGAGGTCTAAGAGGATATGACCTCGGGAACATTTATAATTTTGGATACAGCCACGCTACCTCTGTTCATTATTTGGTTGTTGGTGATCTTTCAGGATTCACGGGATCCAATTTGTTTCTTTTCAACTTTGGTTTGAACTGCTTGTGCGTAGCTGCACTTGGTGATTGTGGGCAGTACTGAATACAATGACGGCCAATTTACATCGCTTCTTGCGAGAGATGAACTACATCGCTTCTTGTGATGTTGAACTAATGGTTTCGGTGTGTTTTGTTTGCAACGCATTCAGACGTGAACTATGGTTGACTGTTTGGAATTTGCTCTATTTCTTTGCGGGGGGAGGAGTATAAAACACTCCATTCTAGCAAGGATCCAATCAGAGACAAGAACAGAAAATTTTTTTGAGTCAGCATGCTTGAAGAAGTTTAGAAGGCCTCCATTATGCAGAATCGAATGCTCTCCCAGTCTGCTTTCACATAACAAAAAATTGTTCTATGGAAAGGTACGTTTGGGGACGCCTTAGTTTTGCTATCAATTTAGACACTGATTAGAGAATGATCTGATGTGCCTAATGGAGATAGAACTGTTGATACGCATTTATCAGGTTCGCCTGATATCCACTCGTGTCCAAGATTCTGGTAGGGTCTCTGATGAACTGCGGTAACTCATAGACGATGGAGAAATCTCTGCAATATCTGCCTCCAACATCGGGTTTTTTTTTGGAGTGAACTAACCACTTTTTATGATGGATATTGAAATAGCTGCAGATATGAAAGCTGGCCAGGGGAACTGAGTGAAGATATTATCAATCTTTTCTGATATTTCGTCAAAGATTACCGTCCATTTATTCTGAAGACGGCAGAGAGCAAAATACAATGTGGTACTATGGATAAGGTATACAGGAGGTCGGGTTCCTCGTTTTTTTTTTCATCCCTACCACAGGGAAACCCGCCCTTGATGTAGGCTCCGAATCCGTGGCCGTGGTCATTTTGGTGGTCATGTTTGGCTATAAGTGCTAAGTAGGTCGGGACAGTGAAATCCCCTCCCTGAACATGAAGCGTTGATATAGGTTTCAGAAAGAAGCAGGGGAACTGGTTTAGATTGGATAAGATGGCGTTCTGGAGAGTTGGAACGTAGACCACACACGTTGTGTAGGAGATGGTATACGAAGGATCTATTTTTTATTTTTAGTTTGGATTTGGTAATTTTGTTTATTAGGATTTTTGACTGGCTTCATATGTGCATTGGTCGGTGGAAGGATAGTGGGCAGAGAGACAGGCACACCTGCAAGAGTCGCATGGACAAATACCTTGGTGAGAATCGTTTAGAGATAAAACTGTAACAGTAACCCACGTCCTGGCATCGAGAGGACACACCAGAAAGTAATGCACGGTCTAGAATCCATTCACAAAGTGGCAGTACAATAGCCCTGATATTATATACCTGCTCATAGGATAGACTCCTTCATAGTTATTCGAAAGTTCGGATCCATGATTATCAGGCGGATAACGCCAAATCCCAGAAAACGTCTACATCCAGCTCCCTTAATGAGGGAACAATCAACCCAGGAAAGAAAATACCTGTTAGATACTCCGAATAGGCATATCGTGTCTACCCAGAAATTAAAGCAACATAACTCCTTGGATCAGAAATTTTGTACCGGTCCGAGACCTAAAGACACCGAGACAAGCTCGCACATGTACTTGAGGACTAAGACACCCAATGGGAGAAGGTTGGGGTAACGGGGATTGTATCTCCTAACCCCCATTTGAATTACTATAGCAGAGGGTCATAAGGACGGGTCATGTAAAGGGCAAGTTTATCTAATCAGGAGAGAAAAATAATTCAGGCTTACAAATGAGAAGAAGCATTATAGATCATAGGAAAGATTATGGACAGGCAGTGTGAAACAGTCATAGAGTTTTACCTTAGTAGACATTTTTAAAAGTAGATAAACATCAGCGTAACACAGAAATTTAAGGAAAAAGAACTCAAGAATTTAAAAAAAAAATTAAATAAATAAAAATGGCAACATGAAACTGTCAAAACAATAAAAAAGTTAAACAGAAAGACATTGTCGAAAAAATCACGCAGAATTCGTTGGGAGAGATTTTGACCAAATGTGAGGCAGAGGCAGAATATCACTGGTGTTTTCGTGGGAAGAGGAATGAAGTTTCACTGTCTTAGAACAACTAAATACCCTAGTAGCACTGGTGTGGGTTAACAATTTTTGTTTTCGCCATTTTACATTTTTCTTCTTTTTTTCTTGAATTTGCCTTTAAATATGGTGATATCTACGTAAATACTTGACTTTCGAGAACGATAGAAATTTTGGTTAAATGCCTTGTTTTTCTTGCTTCAGGTGGGGGTCCAGTGATTAGTGTAGGAAATTTTAGTATTTTGATTGATTTGGAAATTCGTGCAAAAATCGAATAATTTTTCGATTTTCAGGCTTTATTCACTAATAAATTAATTTATTTTAGGATTTTTTGTTAGAAAATTTTGGTAAAAAAATTTCTTCTACATCTGTTACCCTTCCCCCTTAATTAATTTATGACATTTCGCTAAATTAAATTTTCACTCCTTTATAATTATATTAGCTCAAAGTTCCTTGGAGAATATAATTCTCATTTTTTTTCTTTTTTATATGAAACAGAAACAGCATTTACCGAAAATCCGCCCTGAATTGTAAAAAAAATAAATGGCTAAAACTAAGACTTTATGTAATTAGAAAATCTTTTAATTGCTTTTATAAATAAGATATATAAAACCACTATAGTCTTAAGATTTTCTTTTCGATGAGTAATGAATTTTTTCAAGAAATTTTCACTTTTTCAAATTTAATTAGAATAATTTATTAAATTTTAAATTTTTTAAAATTCTGTATTAATTTCACCATTTTAAATGATGTTATTAACGAACAAATATATTTAATAATCACAAAGTGAGAATTCATCAAGCAACATTATTTTTTTTTAAATTTTGAATTTTTTTGTATGTGTATAAACGTGCCGATATTTTAGTTACGGTTGATCATACACGACATTAGCAGAAAATCAATGCGATAACTATAGTAAAATTAAATCCAAAGTACCTAAAATTAAATAGAACATTAGATTACGGAGAATATTTTCCTAAATTTTTAAGTCACTGAGTATTTAAAAATTATATAGAATAAGGTGGTTACGTTGTACTCGTCAATTTTTTTTTTGCGCATAAAGCTTCCGTAGAAAAACATTACATAAATATCAATGAGGCATCAAGCTGTCATCATCTTAAATAAAAAGATTTTGCTGTGTTAAAAAAATGCATGTTTTAAACTTAAAGTAAATATTTCTTTCAAATCAGATTAATTACACTTTAAATCAGGTAATATTTACTAAGTAGTTTCAGAAAAGTATATTTTATTTATGTATGATATTTTAAAAAAGACAATAACATTTCAATGAAAGACGGCCCAAAATTTTCCTAAGTTATTATAGCTAAAAATAAAAAAAAAAACTCCTTTCAGTCAATTTAAATAAGTTTTAAATTAATTTTTGAAATACATCAAATTATTTTGCTTATTGGAAATATTTAATTTAAACTATTAGCTTGATATTAAACTAAAATAAAGGCTACAAGAGAGATTTTTCATGTCCGTCTATATCACTGAGTTAAGGCATTATAACTATTTACATTAGTTACATTATTCGGACTGTTATCCTCATCCTGTTTGCCATATTCACAACGTTTCGGCTGTTGTACGCCCCGGCCTTCTTCAGGATCTGTCTGTATCTCTGAGATGAAGTATTATGATTATTTACATTATTTACATTATTCAGACTGTTATCTTCATCCTCATTACCATATTCACAACGTTTCGGCTGTTGTACGCCCCGGCCTTCTTCAGGATCTGTCTGTATCTCTGAGATGAAGTATTATGATTATTTACATTATTTACATTATTCAGACTGTTATCTTCATCCTCATTACCATATTCACAACACTTCGGCCGTTGTACGCCCCGGCCTTCTTCAGGATCTGTCTGTATCTCTGAGATGAAGTATTATGATTATTTACATTATTTACATTATTCAGACTGTTATCTTCATCCTCATTACCATATTCACAACACTTCGGCCGTTGTACGCCCCGGCCTTCTTCAGGATCTGTCTGTATCTCTGAGATGAAGTATTATAATTATTTACATTATTTACATTATTCAGACTGTTATCTTCATCCTCATTACCATATTCACAACACTTCGGCCGTTGTACGCCCCGGCCTTCTTCAGGATCTGTCTGTATCTCTGAGATGAAGTATTATAATTATTTACATTATTTACATTATTCAGACTGTTATCTTCATCCTCATTACCATATTCACAACACTTCGGCCGTTGTACGCCCCGGCCTTCTTCAGGATCTGTCTGTATCTCTGAGATGAAGTATTATAATTATTTACATTATTTACATTATTCAGACTGTTATCTTCATCCTCATTACCATATTCACAACACTTCGGCCGTTGTACGCCCCGGCCTTCTTCAGGATCTGACTATATTTCTGAAATGAGGTATTATGATTACTTGCTTTATTTAGATTATTCGAACTGTTATCCTCATCTTCATTGCCATATTCACGACGTTTCGGCCATTGTACACCCCGGCATTCTTCAGGATCTGTCTATATCTCTGAGATGAGGTATTATGATTACTGGCTTGATTTACATTATTAGTACTATTATGCTTATCTCCACTGCCATATTTACAACGTTTTTGACATTTTGAATAATACCATTATTGAGCACAAAACACCTATTACGTAATACACGAACGAAGGTATTGCTCTAACGATCGCTATATGAAAAACTGGCGCCTAGGTAGGCTATGTAGCTGTACTGGGGAACGCCCATCCAGGACAGATAAGGTTATATCATCTAGGAATCTTCCCAATGCTTTCTGAAATTTTCCATTTGTGGCATAGCATATCAGCACCTGAAAAACTTTCGCGTTTTGGAAGTTTTCGCATTTTGGGAATTTCGTATGAAGATTACTAAACTGTATTATTTTATTACAGGTTTAATTCCAACTTATCGTTATTTTTTATCCCCCAAATTCGTAGCCAGTGCAAAATCTCCATTATGACTATTATTTCATTATTAGTTTCATGACATCTTATTATTGTTGCATTTTATCTCGACACTCTTAGTCAATACGCATTTCATTATTATTTTATTTTATTTCATTTTATTACTAGTTTTACTCAGTTTTCTTACTGTTTTTTTTCTCCTCACAAATCTCTTGGTCGATAATCCGGGGATTACGTAAAAGAGATTTCCTTTTCTATCCCAGAAAACCACGCAGTTCCTTCCTTTTTTTAAATTTCATTTTAAATTTCGGGTAGAGAATTTTAATTAGGGAATCTCCGTCCATTTTTGGTCGCTAACGAGCAACAAAATAATAATAATAATAATAATAATAATAATAATAATAATAATAATAATAATGATAATAAAATAATAATAATAATAATAAAGATAATAATAATAAAGATAATAATAATAATAATAATAATAATAATAATAATAATAATAATGATAATGATAATAATAAATAAGATTGTACAAAACGTTACAAATTTAGAGGTCGACAGAAACGCTGCCATATTATTATTTTATACTACATTTAACGGGCATGCGCCGATCGAAGTGGCTTTCACTGTATTGACTAATTGGCAAAATAAATCGATTTGGGGGAAATGTCAAGAGGAGAACCTCCAATTTAAGTGATAAGCGGTGCAGTCTGGCGTTTAATCGAAATTTCAAGCAATTTGAAAATAAATTGGGTCATAAGAAAATGCTTCTTGAAATACCACAAAGATGAGTCTTCTTGTTTGTCCGCTTCTGTTGAACAAACGCAAAATTCATATATTGGCTATAGAGCGCCACCTGTTATCGATGGGTAACTTTCTATTTATCCGCTCAAAGCGAATCCCTCGTCTATATTGATTTTAGCAGATCACATAGCAAGGGCGATCCTAACACATTATTTCGCAAAAAGCATTCCAAAGACTGTATTTTAGAAATTATTGACAGTAGTAAACGACTCCAGGTGCTAGAAGACATCAAAATTAAATTTCAAAGATGCTAAATGAGAAATCTTTTATAGATCTTACGGCCAAATTACCTTGAAAAACCTGTTAGGTAAAAATGCCTGAGTAGACTCAGAGACTCAAGGCTTACAGCCAAATATTACCATAATTCCGCATGTATATTACGCCTTCATCCATAAAAAGCACATAAGCACCCCTAAAATTGTGCTGAAAGTGTAGGAAAATGCTTCTACTCACGTTTAATATGCACCCCTTGTTTGGTAAACAAACCCTATAAATTGCACCCCTCCAATTTCATTAAGGCCAGCGCTTCCTACTCTTATTAAAAATGGTTTTAAACATAGAATAATATTATTCATTATGAAATGGACAAAGTCCGACAATTATTTTAAGACATTTTTATGTTTATACATTCTTTTATTAGATACAAATATTTAAGTAAATGCCTTAATCGACGTTGCTATATGACGGTGGACGAATATTTTCTATGAAAATTTCTCGGACATTCAGGCCGGTAAATGTTGTTAATACTGTTTATTATAAACAGAGCATTTACTTAAATACTTGTATCTATAAAAAGAATGTTAAACTTAAAAACGTCTTAAAGTAATATTCTAATTTAGTTTTATGATAATTCTTATTTTGTTTTACATTTGTAAGTATTGTTAGGTACATGTGACTGTATTTGACATCTTTATGGGATCGCAATCGTCGAATGTTAGCGTCAAATTGTCACATGTTTGTGGTGAGTAGTCATCCCGCAACTGAAATCGACCTATGAAACGGCAATTTTTTAAAGACTTTTTGTAGCTGTGCATAATACGCACCCCCAATTTTCCTTATTATTTTTTTTTAGAAAAAAATGCGTATTATACATGAGAAGTTACGGTATATTGAAAGACTGATTCTCGTACTATAGTCGCTTAAAAAATATCTGACAACATCACTGAGTGGAATAGTAGAGCTTTCTCAGAGACCCAGGGCTTACGACCATATCACATTGACACATAGGTTCTCGTTCTATCATCGGTTAAGCAAAGTACAGCCTGGTCAATACCTAGATGTGTAACAGCTTGGAAATTCTATGTGTTGTCAGCTTAGATGTGCGAGTGTCGTTGTGTTCATTACATTTATTTACGCAAATATCCTTGGGCGATCGTGAATCGAGGAGAGGCATGATCACTCTCGCGTGTTACATCAGCTTCTACCAACAGGCATTGAACCAGCGCGGTAGGGTAATGGCAGATTCCTCTCCCATGAACCAGAGGAAGGTCTATGCCCAACAAAGAAGAAAGAAATAAAAAAAAATCATGTCAGATACGTGAATTCGCACTTCCATCGGACCGGAGAATAAATTTGAAAAAACGTGAAAATATTGATAGGTATCTCGACATTTGCCGAGAGATTAGAAAGTTGTGAAGATGTCAGTAGTGTAAATGCATCGTGATTTTAAATATATATTCTATAATAGAATTTATTCTTCTATCGGTTGAGCATCCATCTCTCCCCTATTTGAGATAAGGAATCCCGTCCTCACAATAACAAGAAGCATTAGACAACACCAATACCAGAACATAACTAGTGTTAACAACATAACAGCTTAATAATTCTTTAGTAGGTACAAATGTCATGGTGCTAGAACATCGATTCTTTTTGTTAAATTTCTATGGATATTTTACTGTCTTAACTAGTATAATACATTTTTACATGGAACAACGGTGTTAACTGTATAGACAACAGATAAATTATAGATAATCAGGTGCCATATTTTAACTGTTCTAGTAAACTAGAATTTTATAACTAAGATATACCGAGTAAAAGGCGTCAGAATTCCGCATTTATATGTTACTACTGCTGCCATCATCACCATCGCCATCATCATCATCGTCATCATCATCATCATCAGTCCCATATATATATATATATATATATATATATATATATATATATATATATATATATATATATACCGGGTGTAACAGCAAAATTGTCCAAATCGT
>OZ038496.1:90795711-90808211 GCA_964036315.1 Acanthosepion esculentum | reverse complement strand
TATACATCTCTCTCTCTCTCTCTCTCTTTCTCTCTCCATATATATATATATATATATATATATATATATATATATATATATATATATATATATATATATATATGTATATACAGGGTGTCCATAAAGTTTGTGTGCACTTTAAAAAAATTATAACTTTATTTGTATTTGCGATAGAAATAATCTGTAAAAATGTTATAAAGTTGAATGTACCTAGTTTTAAATATAGCTAAAATAACTAATGTGATTTCAGGCATTACTGTAAATCAGTTGGTAAATGTTTTCCGTGAACTGCAAAATCGTATTACCCTTTGTATTGCTAATGATGGAGGACATGTGGAAACTTAAATAAAATTTCAATAAAACCTTAAAAAATATAGATTTACTTAAAAACTGCTCCCGCCAAAATAATATTTAGAATAAACTACAACAATCAACCCCAAAATTGAATGGCTTTAATTATCTTCCCAAAGAAAAACAAAACAATTAAATTAATACCTTTCCTAATGGCATGAGCACGTAAGTGGATTCGACTGGATTTTGAACTCGGGTCTCCGATTCCTCAATCCAAGCTATCCACTAGGCCACCATTCCGCAATCCCGTATAGATAGATAGATAGATAGATAGATAGATAGATAGATAGATAGATAGATAGATAATATTAGTGGTAAATATACACATACATATGCAATCATATATAAATATATATACATACATACATACACATACATATATGTATACAAAATAATTCCAAGAGGATAGAATCCAGGTAGAACTCAATGTCCAGGACAGAGTAAGGATATAATAAAAAGACTTAAACACTAATATTCCATCGTCGTAATTTATTCCATTGGAATCGTAAATACGATCCAATTCATTAGATCTACAAATTCAAAAACAAAACAGAAAAAACATCTCCGGGAATAAAAAATAAAATTTAGTGAGAGTGTATGTATGAGAGTGTGGGGTGAATTCTAGAGTGAATGAAAACCAAAGGGAGGGGTAAAAGAGGAGAGAAAAATAGGAAGGTCTAAAGATGAAGGGGGGATTAAAATTGAACAGAGAGAAGTTTTAAAAAGGGGAGGCAAAGACGGTTTAAGTGAGAAAAATATGCATATTTTCAAATGTCTGATACAATTAAAGATACACCGGAAGAGTGTATCCATTTCTTGGTGACATACACACACAATAGACGAAAAAATCTTAAAGCTTCGGAAGATGAGAGACGGAGAGGAAAAGAAAAAGGGGGTGGATTGGGGGAACTAAAACCGGAGAGCCTTTATAAAAGTGCCGCTGTGTAATCAAGAATAATTTGACAAAACTAAAAGTAATATCGACTACAGGTTACAAATCTAATCTAAACATATAAAAACAAAGATTATCTAAATTAACAAGGACCTAAATTTCTATGTTCAAAAACACATACGTATACACACATACACAACAAATATTAATATTTTCACGTACATACATACATATAGGCGTGTACACATACCCATACATATACATATACATATATGTATACATATACATATACACACACATACACATATACATATACATCTATACATATACATACACACATATACATATATGCACACACACATACATACATATACACATATATTCACACACATCCACTCTTACATCTATACACATTTACGTACATACATACGCATACGTGTACATAAACAATATAAACATAAAACCTTACGCATCTACATACAAATACCTACACACACCCATCTAAACAAATAAACAATGTATCCCTCTATCTATCAGTGTAACTAAACATACATTACGTACATATACACCCATATACAGATATATATATATATATATATATATATATATATATATATATATATATGTATATACATACATACCTAAACATGCACACACACACACACATATAAACACATCTACATACACATCTACTTACATGTACATACATCCACATACGCATATATACACATATATACACACATATACATACACATATATATCCATACACATACATATATATATATATTCATATATACACACACGCATACATACACACACGCATACATACACACACGCATACATACACACACATGAACGCTCATATACATATCTATATATAAATCAAAATGTACAAGCTAAAAATTTGAAAATTAATTAAAAAACCTTAGGGACCATATCTATCCGTATATGCATTTAACATATAAAAAAATGCGGGTGGAAACTAAATTAATTTATACTTCAAGGACATTGGGGAAAACAACGTTAAGAAGATTAAAAATATTAAAACCGGCTGAGTGAGTAACGCGCATCTATCTCTTACGTTTACATATATACATAGGTATATACGTATTATAAGACAATCTGATTTTGCATATCAGTTACTAGGGAAAATGTGTACCTACATATCCACTCACACATATATATGGATTTTTTATTTAATTTTTTAAATTTTTAGCTTGTACATTTTTACATAGATATTTATATGTGCGTGTGTATATATGAATATATATATATATATTTCAAATTATTAGCACTGGACGGCCATTTCGTCTTATATTTGGGACTCATCAGCAGTGCGCATCCACTACTGAGAATTGAAACCCTGACAGTTAGGTTGTTAAGCCACGACTACTATCACCACGCCGCTCACTCCAGAGCATTAGAAGCCGGTTCAAGCAATGATATACATTTGAAATTATTAGGAGAATTTGATAATTATATTTAAGTGATTCATCGAGTCTGAAACCTCTACAGAATGCAGAATGCATATATATATATATATATATATATATATATATGTGTGTGTGTGTGTGTGTGTGTGTGTGTGTGTGTGTGTGTGTGTGTGTGTGTGTGTGCATGGATATATATGTGTATGTATATGTGTGTATATATGTGTATATATGCGTATGTAGATGTATGTACATGCAGGTAGATGTGTTTATATGTGTGTGTGTGTGCATGTTTAGGTATGTATGTATATACACACACATATATATATATATCTGTATATGGGTGTATATGTACGTATGTATGTTTAGTTAGACGGATAGATAGAGGGATACATTGTTTATTTGTTTAGATGGGTGTGTGTAGGTATTTTTATGGAGATGCGTAAGGTTTTATGTTAATATTGTTTATGTACACGTATGCGTATGTTTGTATATACGTAAATGTGTATATATGTAAGAGTGGATGTGTGTGTATATATGTGTATATGTATGTATGTGTATATATGTATATGTATGTGTATGTGTGTATGTATATGTATATATATGTGTGTGTGTGTATATGTGTATGTGTGTGTGCATTTGTATATAGGTATGTGTATATGTATATGTATGGGTATGTGTGTACACGCCTATATGTATGTATGTACGTGAAATTATTAATATTTGTTGTGTACGTGTGTATACGTATGTGTTTTTGAACATAGAAATTTAGGTCCTTGCTAGTTTAGATAATCGTTATTTTTATATGTTTAGATTAGATTTGTAACCTGTAGTCGATATTACCTTTGTCAAATTTTCTTGATTACACAGCGGCACTTTTATAATGGCCCTTCGGTTTTAGTTCCCCCAATCCACCCCCTTTTTCTTTTCCTCTCCGTCTCTCATCTTCCGAAGCTTTAAGATTTTTTCGTCTATTGTGTGTGTATGTCACCAAGAAATGTATACACTCTTCCGGTGTATCTTTAATTGTATCTGACATTTGAAAATATGCATATTTTTCTCAGTTAAACCGTCTTTGCCTTCCTTTTTTAAAACTTCTCTCTGTTCAGTTTTAATCCCCCCTTCATCTTTAGACCTTCCTCTTCGTCTCTCGTCTGACAACTCCCTTTGACTTTCATTCAATCTAGCATTCACCCCACGCTCATACATACACTCTCACTAAATTTTATTTTTTATTCCCGGGGATGTTTTTATCTGTTTTCTATTTGAATTTGTAGATCTGATGAATTGGATCGTATTTACGATTCCAATGGAATAAATTATGACCTTGGAATATTAGTGTTTAAGTCTTTTTATTATATATATATATATATATATATATATATATATATATATATATATATATATATATATATATATATATATATATATATATATATATATAACTGCGTCTAGAGATTATATGCAATTTATGAATTGGTATAAAGAGTTGCGTCTTTAATGTTAAAAGTCCTATTATGATGTTGTTTAGTTTCTACTCAATATTATTAATTTAGATATATAGTGATAGAGATAACTATTGTTTTTGGTTGGAAAAAAAATTACTAAGTTAACAAAACAGACTAATTTGACTGTCTGTAGTTTATTTGCAAATATTTATTTTGATACTTTTACATTATTATGCCTTGTAAAACCAATGTAAAAAAATAATATGAAAATATTTTAGGACAAATTCGTCAATTTCTTAAAGGGAAAAACAGAAAAAAATGTTATTTTAAAAATAAAAGATATATTAACAAACATAATAAGAACTTCCTAAAGATTACTGCACAAATGTTCTTTTCTTTTCAAAAACCCTTAGCAGTCTATTGTCAACATCTGATGTTAGATTTGCAATTTTAGCAGCTGGTAAGTTGTTTGCAGCAACTTTAACTGCCTCCCAGATGTCACACTTGCTGTTGAATTGCCTTCCATTAGAATAAATATCTCTCTTGGGCATGCTCCACAGGTTCTCAATGGGATTCAAGTCACAGCTATTTGAAGGCCAGTCCATAAGAGAATCTTCAACAAATCCCTTTTCTTTCAACCAGGATTTTGTAAACTTTAATGCATGACTTGGTGCGTTGTCTTGCGTAAAGATCATAGATCTACGCATGGCTAAAGACTGGTTATCAAGCCATTCAAAGAAATATTGCTCTAGAAAATCACAGTAATTTTTGGAATTCATTTTAACCCCGTCTTTCAGTTTAAATGGACTCACGGGCTCATTACCAATAATCCCAGCCCATATCATGATCCCACCGCCGCCTTGTTGGCGTTTAAAAAAATTCTTGAATTCTGTTGCTTGCAAAACCATCCTCGAGCCCATCCATCGGGCCCATCGAGGGTGATCCTTGATTCGTCTGTAAAAAGCACTTTACTGAAATCACTTTTCATGTATTTTTTGTCCACTGCAAACTTCTTTCCTTATATTTTTTTGTTAAAATGGGATTCTTTATTTGATTTTTTACATCAGCAAACTTCCTTAATGCTTTACACCTTGCTTCCCTTGACACCATAGGAGCTCCAGCGGCCTCAAATATGAACGCACTTGACGCATTTGGGTTTCTTATTAATTCTCTTCGGATATGTGATAGATCTCGCTTTGATAAATTCCTGAATTCAGTCTGAGACTTTTTTTTCCCTTGGTTGAATTCCCATTTTACATATTTTCTTGATTGTTCGATGATCCTTTTTCAAATCTTTAGAAATTTGAAGCGAAAACTTTCCTTTGCTAATTTCTTTGATTATATAGTCCTTTTCATTCATTGTTAGTTCTTTTTTACGAGCCATAATACTAAATTCAAGTTCTTGCAAATAATCTCTTGACACTACAAATTGGTATAATTAGTGAAAAAATACTAAATATCAACCCGAAATTGAAAATTGGGACCTAATTGCTTTCATGCTTACTCGCTATACATAATAGTACAAATTATTTCATTGGATAACACATATCTATGAATTTTATATAAAATATTTGACAATATCTCTTTTGCATATAATCTCTAGACGCAGTTTATATATATATATATATATATATATATATATATATATATATATATATATATTTTAAGCGTATCACCCAAAGCAAGGCTGGAGGCCACTATCACGCAAGGGGTTATAGAAGGGTTGGAGGAAGAGCAGATAGGAGTGGTAAAGGAGAGGATGTGGAGAAAGAGAAAGACAGTGGATCGATCAAGGCAAGGGGGTTACAGAAGATTTGGAGCGAGAGCAGATAGGAATGAAAGGTGAAAGGATGTGGAGAAGGGAAGTGGATAGATCAAGGCAACTGGAGATGTCGATTGACGCTACACTTAAACCGTTGGAGATTGTATTTGTCAGGGAAACAATAATAGGGAAGGCGAGATGTGCGAGACATGAAGCTATTGGAGTAGAAAAGACGTCTACATCTAACAGTTTCAACGGTGAAGGGGTGGGTACGGGATGCCAGCCTCGTAGGACGTTTAAATTCATGAGGCCTAGGGACAAGCGAAAGCAGCTCCACGGAGCAATTACCGTGAAAGTATTTGTAAAAAAGACAGAGCGAAGCAACGTCGAGTCTGTGAGAGAGCAACTGCAGACGAGATGACAGATCAGGGACAATCACATTGCATATCCGTCTCTGGATCTTATCAAGAACCCTGAGGCAAACAGCAGGGACTCCAGACCATATATGGCAGCAATACTCCATGCAAGGGCGAATGGTCGAATTATAGACTTGGAGGATCGATTCCGGGGAGAAAAATATAGGGAGATATGGATAAAGAGAGGGGGAAAATAGCTGGAGGTATAAACGTAAACGTTTGTTATGATTATGCCTCGAGGGGAGAGGCTGAAGATGACGAAACAGTAAATTTTCAATTTTTTAATATTTCCATTTAAAAATTTCTGGCATTCGTCATGACTAGACACACATTTCAGTCAACCCCACTTGATTGGTTGTGTATTTTTTAAAATATTTTTGTCTTTAAATATCCGTCATATTGCTAACAGATTCGCTAAGGAAGGTGAAATTTGGTAATTAGCCGGACTGAAGTCTGATGAAGTCCTTTTAGAGGCCTAAAGACGTTACTTAGAATGTTTTCCACCATGTTATTCCTTTATCTGAAACCATTATGTAAAAATCCCATCAGGACGAGCATATATAAACATAGACGTGTGTTGACAATTTTCTAGGGGTTAGAGAACAAAAGGAAATATTCGTATTAAAATATTTTCGTTGGCGTGTGCTTTGGTGGTAATTCTTTTTCCTTTCTTGTGAGGGTCACTTTGTGGTGATTTCCGGTGTAATATCTGGATCTAAACGTCACCAAATGTGGCAATATTTTGTTAGATTGTGTCGGGTGTGTCCACGTCGGTTTTCTTTTTCTAATCATATCACTCATACAAGGCAGTACAGTCACAAAGACACAATGAGTTACTGAGTGTGAAAAAATACGAAAAAAATATTATGGAGCGAGAACAAGAGAAGAATAATGAAGAAGACTGGAGATAAAGATTGATACTGCACTTAAATTTTTGAATGTCAAAGTTATCTGGAAAGCATGGAGTCAGAAGAAAGTTCCCTGAACGGCAAGTACGAAAAAAAAAAAAACAATTAACATAGAACTTACGGTTGCATCGCGCCGATCCAACTGTGAATTGATGAGACCTTGCCATCAATCTCCTACTGCGCTTAAATTCACAAAATCTAGCTACCATATCGGAGAGTTTTTCCGAATACTCAAGCTAAAAGTATTTATAGAAAAGACACAGGGAATCTACAATAATTAAAGCGGAGATGCTAGGTCAGGATCAATAACATAGCAGATACTTTTTTGGTTTTTATCAAGAATCCCTAAATGTACAACAGGAGCACCAGACCACATTACGCAGTTTCCTTTACCCTACACCCCCAATTTGTTGAAGATGTTTATTCGTGGAAGTAAACCATATCAGTGATAGTGAGTGCCTTCCTGAAAGTATGGTAAGCGTTGTTGACTGCATCATGTATACCTTTGTCGGGGAATAGATTCATGATACCAAGGATAGCTTCCTAAATGTAGTGAGAAATATATTTCACAATAACTCAAAAGAAGAGACGTCTAATACCTAGATATTATAATGGAACACTTTATGATGGCGCTTAGCTTCACCGTCCCTTAATTCTCTTCCTCCTTTGGCACAGCCATACATTATGATCAACCCAGCAACAAACAAAGATTCTATTTCTTCACATACAGTTACTCTTCCAACTAAGGTCTATAGCCAGTTGTAAGGAAACAAATTTCTTCATATTTGAGCAATTCATTGCTCGAAAACCCAAATTAGTTACCATAAAAAATACTTTCCTCCTGCATCCCGATTGGCTAATCGGCATAAACTCTAACCAATCAAACTGTGTCTTACCTTTCAACCCTGAACTCCATATTGTACGTTGCTTCCCGCCTGTGATTAACATAACATTTATACATTATGAAATGGACAAAGTCCGACAATTATTTTAAGACATTTTTATGTTTATACATTCTTTTTATAGATACAAATATTTAAGTAAATGCTCTGTTTATAATAAACAGTATTAATAACATTTACCGGCCTGAAAGTCCGAGACATTTTCATAGAAAATATTCGTCCACACAGGAATCGAGCCTGTATCCTATACAGAACCGTCATATAGCATGACATGCCTTAACCGATCGAGCCACGGAGAATCGTTCGGTTAGCAAGGTCGAATTTACTGCTTTTAAACTACAATCTTCCATGAATCTCTCACGTACATTCATATCCGTTCAATATGTATCAAAATGTAAACAAATGACGTAACAATTTATGAAATGGACGAAGTCCGACAATTATTTTAAGACAATTTTATGTTTATGCATTCTTTTATTAGATACAAATATTTAAGTAAATACTCTGTTTATAATAAACAGTATTAATAACATTTATCGGCCTGAATGTCCGAGAAATTTTCATATTTTTTAAAAGCTGTAAAATCGACCTCTGTGGATCAATCGGTTAAAGCACGTCAGGCTATATGACGGTTCCGTATAGGATACAGGTTCGATTCCTGTTGGAGAAGGTATATTTTCGATGAAAATTTCACGGACATTCAGACTGGTATATGTTATTAATACTGCTTATTATAAACAGAGAATTTACATAAATATTTGTATCTATAAAAAGAATGTATAAACATAAAAATGTCTTAAAATATAATTTCATGTATTTCGAAATCTTATTTTCTAACGATTTTTGTGGAATGGTCTTATTGATTAAACTTATATATATAATATAATTATATAATAAACATGAAAATGTCATTTTCGTTTAGGATCGACTTCATCAAGATTATTCTGTTAAGCTTGAAGAGTAATTATACATTCTTATTGCTCAAAGTAGAGTCCAATAGTGTTATAAAAACCCAGAACAATTTCAGTGAGACATCTTTAAACATTTCTAAGATACAATGGTTTCAAAGCTCAATCTAACAATTAGACAATTCTACTCTTCCACCCGGTACATATATATATATATATATTTGCTTTTTTTTTTGGATACGCATTGAGCAGATATGAATGAATAAGTGAAATTCATGTGAAATTGTGTTTAAAAAACAGTAAAATTGACCTTGCTAACCGAACGCTCCTCTGTGGCCCAATCGGTTAATGCACGTCAGGCTATATGACGGTTCCATATAGGATACAGGTTCGATTTCTGCCGGAGGACGCATATTTTCTATGAAAATTTCTCGGACATTCAGGCCGGTAAATGTTATTAACATTGTTTATTATAAACAGAGCATTTACTTAAATATTTGTATCTCTAAAAAGAACGTATAAACATAAAAAAAATGCCTTGAAAAATAAATGTCGGGCTTTGTCCATTTCATATATATATATATATATATATATATATATAATTTAAATAAAAACAGAACCCTTTAAAGTTAATATGGAACCTTAAAGTGGTCTGTTTTTATTTAAATTATTAGCTCTGATTTACATTGAGCTCTCTGGATTTTATCCTCCTTGGGTCGACCCATACGGATTACCTTGTTTTTCGTAAACTAAATATATATATATATATATATATATATATATATATATATGTGTGTGTGTATGTGTGTGTGTGTGAGTGTGTGTGTGTTGTGTTTGTGTGTGTGTGTGTGTGTGTGTCTGTGTGTGTGTGTGTGTGTGTATTTAGGCAGCAAATTCTCTTGTAAGCATGTCTGATTAAATAAATTACAAACATTAAGTCTGCTTATTTTTAGCATAATCCTTTCATATCCATGAATATTTTTCCGTGTATTACAATCAAATGAAGCAAGAAATGCACTATAACAGTGAAAATGACTTTTATTTCCTAAGTCCTTTTCATCTCTTTCTGTTATCATCATCAGGAATGCAACTGGTAAGTTAAAAACTGTGTAGCAATCCATTATTTTTTTTTCTTTTGCGTTGAAAAGCGGCGGCTGACAGTAATGATTTAGCGTTCATTAGAGCCTGAAAAGTTATCCACTATGAAATTTTTCTTTTATGTTGGAATGTCATGGTCGAATGCGCGTTAAAGCTTGAAAACTGTTCTTTTTATAAGGATTTTAGAACATTATTACAGTATTAGTAGCTGATTTTATTCAATGTCGGCTTCATTTTCTTAATGTAGATTTTTTATTTTCTTGGTGTAGGATAGTTGTGTTATTAATCAGTAATTTTGTCTACTGTGAAAGTGGACAGGAATGTTGGTGTAAATGTCTCGCAGTAGACGAATGGTCAGACAGGTATAAAGTAAGACGTCTTGGTAATGCAGTTGTCGTTTACCCAACATATACAGGGTGTCCATAAAGTTCACGTGCACTTTAAAAAATGTATAAATTTATTTGTATTTGCGATAGAAATAATTTGTAAAAAGGATTAGAAAGAAGTAAATCTATATATACTTAAAACTAGGTACATTAAACTTTGTAACATTTTTTACAGATTATTTCTATCACAAATACAAATAAAGTTATAATTTTTTTAAAGTGCACACCGACTTTATGGCCACTCTATATATTTCTTTTATTTTTGTCGGAGATTCATTCTCCTAAGAGCCATTTGTATTGATATATAACGTTGGTTTTACGTAATACATCAGTTGGTAAGGAGAAGTCATTGCAAATAATTAAATTGGTTTTATTGTATAATATATTATTAATTTTACTTTTTTATTGGGATCTGTAGGAGATAAATTTGTACGAATACGTTTTTTATGATTTTCTCATCATGTTTGTAGTTAGCATGCATCTGGTTATAATATAAGCGTTTGATATATTTAGGGTACTTTGAGAAAGTACCATCTTCTATTTGACGTCTGTTGGGGTGTTTGATAAATCATCTTATTTGTTCATCTGCAATGTGGTTTGGGAAGTCATTATTAATGAGAGTCTGCTTAATCATTTTTAGTTCAGTTTAGTAAATCATTTTGTGAAGGAATTAATTTGTGCTTCGTTAATTAAATCCTGTGTAAGTGCTATTTTGAAATAATTAGGACATTCACTCTTATAGTTAAAAGTGCAAGAGTTTTTGCTGGTTGGTTTATTATATAAGGAGGTAGAACATGTGTTATTATTTGTGTCTATTAAAATGTCAAGGAATGGGATTTTGTTATCTTTGTTAAGTTTGTATGTGAACTTGAGGACAGAGTTTTTTTTAAATATTATTTTTTAATATTTTGGGAGTTCCAGTATTTATTCTATGTTTTTACCTAAAATAAGGAGATATTAAGTAGATGGAGTGTTTCTTGATGGTGCTGAATATAATCTTTGTAATTTATTTAATATATATGTATATATATATATATATATATATATATATATATATATATATTATTTAATATATTTATATATATTATTTAATATAGATATATATATATATATATATATATATATATATATTCCTCTTACTTGCATACACCAAATATATTTATATATACATTCGCTGTATGCCAGTACAACTGACAATTGCCAATCAGTCATGTGCCATACGTGATACACGCTTAGGCGATCATGTATCTTTCGATACATGACTAACGAGGCAGATTTTTTTTGCCGCAGTAGGTTGTCATTTCTTTCTGCATTAGACCATAGCTGGGAGGAGAGTGAATGTAATGTAATCGATTCGACTGGAATTCGAACATGACTCTCCGATTCCTCAATCCAAGCCGCTATCCATTACTTCACCGTATACGTTAACTTTGTGTAATTTTTGAATATCAGACGAAAAGGACGAAAAGTCGACAGAAATTCGCAATAATTTTGAAGAGTCGTCACGTTTTTCGCACCCAGATTTCTTAGAGAGTCTAACCCGCACATGACGAAATGCTGAGCCAAAGAGTGCACATGTTCCCCTGAAGTTCTTCCTCTCGCTGTCTCCTAGAATCGATGCTACCACATATAATGAAACAAACATGAAAAAGAAACCGTCTTTCATTGATACAGTATATGAAATGGCGTTGGGGACTGATGGGCTGAAATGGTGACTGCACGGGATACAACACCAGTTCCGTAAAGTTTATGCTTAGGTTAGGAGACGGCAGTGATTTTATGAGAATCCGCGGGTATACAAATGACTCCTGGGAGGGCAATGGTCACAAGTAAAGAGCCAATATGTCTCTCTCTCTCTCTCTCTCTCTCTCTCTCTCTCTCTATATATATATATATATATATATATATATATATATATATATATATAGTAGTAACAATAATAATTTTTTTCTGTCATTGAATAAATATGTATTAACCCCTCCCGTTGTTGAGTTACTGT
>OZ038496.1:90785711-90790711 GCA_964036315.1 Acanthosepion esculentum | reverse complement strand
AGGAGTTTCGTTTTGGAGACGTAAAGATTTTCAAGCAATTTGTTGCCCCAGTTAACAAATAATTTTAGATTATTATCGAGAGCAGTTGACAGTTTTACATTGTCGGAGCTATAAGAATTTGTATTAAGGAAATTTACATGCAATGTCAGTCTCCTCCAATGAATCCTCTTCTTTCATTGTCGTTCCTCCTCATTAGAATACAGAAAAAGGCATGTTATTGCAAATACACAGGAGACATATATATTTCCGAGATGAGGTATTATGTACACTATTTACATTATTCGGACTATTGTCCTCATCTTTGACGCCATACTTATTACAAAGTTTCGGCCTTTCAGTATTCGTTTATATTTCTGAGATGAGGTATTATGTACATTATTTACATTATTTGGACTATTGTCCTCATCTTTGGCGCCATATTTATTACAAAGTTTCGGCCTTTCAGTATTCGTTTATATTTCTGAGATGAGGTATTATGTACATTATTTACATTATTTGGACTATTGTCCTCATCTTTGATGCCATATTTATTACAAAGTTTCGGCCTTTCAGTATCCGTCTATATTTCCGAGATGAGGTATTATGTACATTATTTGCATTATTCGGACTATTGTCCTCATCTTTGACGCCATATTTATTACAAAGTTTCGGCCTTTCAGTATCCGTCTATATTTCTGTGATGAGGTATTATATACACTATTTACATTATTCGGACTATTGTCCTCATCTTTGTCGCGATAGGAGGCACTCTCAGTAGTCAGAGACAGATTGGCTCTGACTCATCCCTAAAAGAATGGACCAGTATTCCAATAGATGATCTGATGGAGATGTTGACTTTCTGTACACAAACAACACACTTCGGAATGGGATCACACATATATCGACAGGATGAGGCTTAGCAATGGGCTTGCCATTATCACCAGCAATGGCGAATATATACATGGAATACTTTGAGATGGCATTAGAATCTATATCTCTAAAGCCAACTCTATGGTTAAGGTACGTAGATGAGACCTTCATACTCTGATCACACCAGGAAGATGTTCAGGTTCTACTGGACCATGTGAACTCAATAAGACCTTCACGATGGAGAAGGAAAGTAACAACACACTCCCCTTCCTGGATGTTCTAATATCTCGAACAGAGCATGGGTTCAAGACATCCGTATACCGTAAACCGACATTACTGGACAGTACCTCAATTTCAACTCCCACCATCCATACAGCGTAAAGAAAGGGATCGTCCTCTTCTTACAACACCGAGCAAAAGTCTCCCAGAGACATTAGATAAAGAATTGGTCAGTATAAGTAGTACCTTAATACGTAACAACTACCCTGGGTACACGACATCAGCCAAAAAAAACTGGCATAGGCAGGTACAAGATGAGGATAACAACGCTCAGAAAACAGTCTGCCTTCCTTATGTGAATGGGTTATCAGAGAAAATACAAAGGATCTGCGGTCCATATAACATCAGGCCGACCTTCTAAAGCTGGACGACACTTCACAGATATCTCTCCCGAGTAAGACCCCCGCCCCCCATAGAGGAGAACATGACTAAACACTGTGTGTACGCTGTTCCGTGCAGCTGCGGAAAGAAATATAAAGGGGAGATTAAGGTAAGTCTTCAAGAACACCAGAAAGCTGTACCATGAGGGGAAGTGGAAAAATAAGGCATGGCTGAGCACATATGGAGGGAAAAGGGAGATCACCGCCCTCTGTGGGATCAGGTTGAGATCATATACAACGAATACCATTAGCAAATTCGTAAACTTTAGGAATCAGCACATATGCTAAGCCACAAAAATCTCTTGAGTCGACCAAGCATAGAAATGAGTATAATATGGGAACCAGTAATAAGGAGTGCCAGAGAAAAGCGATAATAACAACAAAAATTGCAGTATGAGCTCTGGTAAAAACATGAGGTGATTATAGCAAAAACATTGCAATAGGAGCCTCCTTAAAAAAATGGTTGCTGAGACATTAAGTTTATAATACCCAGAAATTCATGCACAGATCTAATCCAAATAAACAAATTCATTTGCTAATCTAACTAACCAGAGTTTAAAGCAGGTTTTCTAATCTCTTTTCAAAGAGGGTCAGATTTGATGCGGTGAATATGCGTCAGGGTCAACTATTCTGCTTGGCATTCTTTGTACCATTAAAATTGAATGCAAATGAACTGTTTTATGAAGATTTTATTGCCAATTGCATGTTTTATGCTTTCACGTGGATGACAAATTAATTTAAACAGGTCTTATCAAAATCCTGTCGTAACTGAAGTCTATATAAGATGAAGTATAATATGTCTGAGAAAGAAAGAACTTCGATGAAGCTATAATGTAACTCGGGTTAATCTTAAACATTATATATTATCGGTAATTAATGTTGCCTGTCAACTTTTAAGTTAAAAACATATGAATAGGAACATAAGCCCAATATTCATCTTATTAATAAGCGGAAAACATAAAGTAACACTAGTCCAAGTGTCCAAATATTTTTCTAACTGATTTTTACCAACACAAAAGAAATTTAATTCATTAAGATTTTAGAATATATTCATCTCATCTGGTAAAACATGAAATTGCATTTCTCAGGTGTCTACTTTACATACTCTAATTGAAAATACTGTCGGACAGTAAGTGACAGGGGATGGGGAATATCAATTTTGATCGTAATTGGCCCCCCGGTCCACAATTTGGACATATCAGGTTTAAAATGGTTATTTATTCCTTGGTACCTAGACGACATAAATTTAAGTGTGATATTAGATTGACAAATAGGTCTCACTCTTGAGCTATCTAGATGCAACCGTATTTTCTATTCTGACATTTTCTTTTCTCGCCTGCGGAAGTCTCTTCAACATTCTTGCTTCCGGGCCACCTACAATTTTCAAAAATTTGAATACAACGTCAATCGCAATCTTCTGTCTTCTAGAATATTGTTATTTTATTATCCTTACTCCTCGCTAGTCTTCTCATTTTCCTTCACTCCCTGCTACCTTTTGCGTCTTAGCGGCATTATTGCCTTGCTTGGGTTGAAATCATTAAAAATATTTTTTTTAAATGTTCGTTTTCTGTTAAGACAATATTTATAACCATCACATAGCAGTCCAAACTCGATACGAGCAGGGCACGAAATTTTTAAATAACGCTTCAGTGACTCGAATCATGAGCGATTACATAACATTTTATAAAACTAAAAGCAGAGACAGAAAGAAATATTTTTGAGAAATTAATTGCATAAGTGTCAACGGTTAGATTAGGTAACGAATGTCACCCTGTTTGGTGCCTTCATTGTCTCTATGCATTCATTTCATGATCGCTGCCATATTCAATAACTGTTGTCAACAGTTGCCCTTTTTCGAGATGCAAGATGAGCAGTAAGTGTCTCGCTCATGCGGTCCGAAACTAATTACACTATGCCTGTCGTAGTTTTGGCCCAAATCACTCGTTTTATTTGATTAATGTTACTGGGAGGAAAGATCTGATATTTTATCTGATCAAGACAGTTTACAGGACGTATAATTTCTCGTTTAAAGCCCATCCTTTTATCTACAAAGTCTGATGATTAATATTAAAAGCCATTCACGGGGACCTAATTCTCATTCTTTCATGCGCCGTGTCCCTTTAGGACCTGGGCGATCATATCGCTCCACAAATCTTTGGTATCTCGACACAATGTCTGTCTCCTTACTATTCCTCCCAGCTCAGGTTTTATAATCCATTTACACAACTAAGCTGTTCTTCTTAGATTCAATAGGCTTACGGCCATATTATGTTGAAAGTCCGGTTCGCGGACGTTCACCGAAGATAAGCAACATCGAAACTGATCAGTACAATGATGGGTGACCGCTTAGAAATATCAGGTGCTGTTAGATTGGATAGAGACTCGGGGCGAGGAATTGGAGTGTAGAGTTTGAATACCATTCTGGTTCTTTATATCTATCTACGCAAAAATACCTATGCGAAAGGTATGACATTACCTCTTCTCCCCCCGCTATAGATTAAATAGTATAACATGAATATGATATTCAGAAACAGACAATAGAAATGATGAAGCAAACGGAATTTTTTTTGAAAAATTTGTTTTTAAAGATATTTCTTCTAACATGGCTGACACTTGTGCGACGATAATCAATTGGGATGGCTTACGGCGATATCACGTTGAAACCTCGGTTCCCGTACGACCACCTAAGTTAAGCAACGTCGAGCCTTGTCAGTATCTAGATGAAAGACCGCTTGGGAATACCAGGTGCTGTAAGCTTGGTGTGCGGGTGTTGTAAAGGATAATGGCTCGGAATTGTGAAACTGGGAGCCGAGTTCTAATTCCAGTTGGGTTCATTATATTCATTTACGCGCCAATATATTTGGGGAGGGTATAAATACACCACTTCTTCCTACAGGTATAGATTAATCAGTAAAACTCGTATCACCAAAACATTGTATATATATATATATATATATATATATATATATATATATATATATATATATATATATATATATATATATATATATATATATATATATATATATATGCGTCTTCTGGCTGAAGTGCTTAAGTGCTTTAAGGCAGTGTGCAATCTGGCTTAAGTGCGAGTCGGAAATTTTACCAAGAAACTTCGAAGTTAGGATTGGGTTCATTATATTCATTTACGCGCGAATATATTTGGGGAGGGTATAAATACACCACTTCTTCCTACAGATATAGATTAATCAGTAAAACTCGTATCACCAAAACATTATTATATATATATATATATATATATATATATATATATATATATATATATATATATATATATATATACAAAAAATGAGAGAAAGTACCAAATTCTCCACAATCGTCAATGATACCAGGTCTATAACGTGAAAAGAAATGCACCCACCCTCCACACTCTGACCTTTTTTTTCTATTTAGTGTAGATCTAACATTTAATTGTATAATCGAGAGATGCCCACAAGTATCATTTTAATTCCGACTTTATGCCCCTACCCA
>OZ038496.1:90720711-90773211 GCA_964036315.1 Acanthosepion esculentum | reverse complement strand
GTAGACAGTGGCTTGGTAAAGGGGAAGGAGCCCAGCCACAGCCGAGAAAGGAACTTCATGGGCAAAAGGTTCTTCTTTCAATCTGGTGGGATTGCCAAGGAATGATCCACTTTGAATTCTTACCACCTAATGCAACAATTAATGCTCAAATATACTGTCACCAATCAGAGTGTTTGAACCAAGCTTTGAGGAAAAAACCCTGCTCTAGTGAATCGAAAACGGGTGATGTTTCAACAGGAAAATGCGCGACCACACAGAGCAAGAATCACGTCACAAAAGATCGAAGAACTTGGTTGGGAGAAAATTCCTCATCCACCTTATTCTCCCGACCTTGCTCCATCAGACTAGCATTTGTTTCGTAGCTCTTAGAATCATTTGGAAGAAACAGCTTTTGTAGCACAGGAAGAGGTTAAAACTGGCATTTGTGAGTTCTTCGAATCAAAGCCAAAAAAATTTTACAGTAATGGAATTAGTAAGCTTGTTAATAGATGGAAGAAAGTCATAGATAATCAGGGAAAATACATTGTTGATTGAATCTGTAATTAAATGTAACATTTGGTCACTTGTTTACTTTATTCAAAATTCGGACAGAACTCATAGGATCACCTGATATATATATATATATATATATACAGTACATACGTAAATATATATATATATTATATATACAGTACATACGTAAATATATATATATATTATATACAGTACATACCTAAATATATATATATTATATACAGTACATACGTATATATATATATATATATATATATATATATATATATATATATATATATTATATACAGTACATACGTAAATATATATATTATATACAATACATACGTAAATATATATATATCATATACAGTGCATACGTAAATATATATATATATATTATATACAGTACATACGTAAATATATATATTATATACAGTACATATGTAATTACATATGTACACACTTACTGACAAATATGTTATGGTAATTTTCTAAATGTAGCTTAGTTGTCGCACAAGGCCGAAAGTATGGGGCACCCATTGAGGATCGTACTCACTAATCAGTCGTAATTGTTTTACCGTGATAATCTTGTTAACCATTACACCACGTCGAGGTGCACAAACAAACATTTTATTGTATGCCTACTGTATATACACCGTATGTATTAAGTCGCTTACACGCTTATACCCAAACATACTCACTAAAAAAATTAATAAAATAACCGTCTGTAACTCATTTTTGAATTGCTCATTTAAAAATCAAATTACACGCCCACCCTGTGATCCATACGTCTCACGTTGGGAAAGACGTTAGAGGAAGCCGTATAATAGACTCTAGATCGAGTCTTCATATGGATGTCATGTGAGTAAGAAACTCGTTCAGAAATATCTGAACTGTCAGCAGTCTATAGCCGCTTTCTGAAGATCAATCATTATAAATGTCATCCAGGGAATGAAGCTTGTAGGTCTTAGCAAAGGAATGTACATATTCGAAAATGTTGTGAATTGCCACCGCTGAAACAGAATTGTACCAAATAACAGAAACAACATCATTTGAGGTCTTTCGAAAATGGCCAGATTTAAAATGGATAGCGACTGTAACGCGAAGATAAAAGAATATGATCAACTCATTTACCTTTCTCACCTTGGAAAAAAGCTTAGCAAAGAAACTCCCATCAATGCTGGAAAGAGTGATACCAATTGAGACCTACTGACAAACCTATTTTCCTGAAAAAAATTGTTTTTTTTTAACAAAAAATTTGATAAATTTCAACCGAAAGTAACACTGGTTACTTTATAAATTAATTCTGAATGCTTCCGTAAGCGTCTAATATTCCCATTCCCATTAAAGATGAGGTGATCCTGATGAGAAGCCAAGGGCACTGAAGGAATTCATAACTCGAATAGTAGTGTCTATTAGGTCAATGAAAGGCAAATGTTTCCTTATAAAGAAACGCCTAATATTGCCATTAGAGATGTTGTGATGACTTTGGCTTGAAGGCAAGGGAATGCCGGAAATCGGAATTCGAGTAGCACTGACTGCTCAGTCAATGAATGGCAAATGTTTCCTGATTAAGGAAACGCCTAATATTGCTATTAGACATGTTGTGATGACTTTGGCTAGAAGGCAAGGGAATGCCGGAAATCGGAATACGAGTAGCAGTGACAGTTCAGTCAATGAATGGGAAATGTTTCCTCATAAGGAAACGCCTAATATTGCTATTAGACATGTTGTGATGACTTTGGCTAGAAGGCAAGGGAATGCCGGAAATCAGAATTCGAGTAGCAGTGACTGCTCTGTCAATGAATGGCAAATGTTTCCTCATAAGGAAACGCCTAATATTGCTATTAGACATGTTGTGATGACTTTGGCTAGAAGGCAAGGGAATGCCGTAAATCAGAATTCGAGTAGCAGTGACTGCTCAGTCAATGAATGGCAAATGTTTCCTCATAAGGAAACGCCTAATACTGCTATTAGACATGTTGTGATGACTTTGGCTAGAAGGCAAGGGAATGCCGGAAATCAGAATTCGAGTAGCAGTGACTGCTCAGTCAATGAATGGCAAATGTTACCTTATAAGGAAACGCCTAATATTGCTATTAGACATGTTGTGATGACTTTGGCTAGAAGGCAAGGGCATGCCGGAAATCGGAATACGAGTAGCAGTGACTGCTCAGTCAATGAATGGCAAATGTTTCCTCATAAGGAAACGCCTAATATTGCTATTAGACATGTTGTGATGACTTTGGCTAGAAGGCAAGGGAATGACGGAAATCGGAATACGAGTAGCAGTGACTGCTCAGTCAATGAATGGCAAATGTTTCCTTATAAGGAAACGCCTAATATTGCTATTAGACATGTTGTGATGACTTTGGCTTGAAGGCAAGGCAATGCCGGAAATCAAAATTCGAGTAGCAGTGACTGCTCAGTCAATGAATGGCAAATGTTTCCTTATAAGGAAACGCCTAATATTGCTATTAGACATGTTGTGATGACTTTGGCTAGAAGGCAAGTGAATGCCGGAAATCCGAATTCGAGTAGCAGTGACTGCTCAGTCAATGAATGGCAAATGTTTCCTCATAAGGAAACGCCTAATATTGCTATTAGACATGTTGTGATGACTTTGGTTAGAAGGCAAGGGCATGCCGGAAATCAGAATTCGAGTAGCAGTGACTGCTCTGTCAATGAATGGCAAATGTTTCCTCATAAGGAAACGCCTAATATTGTTATTAGACATGTTGTGATCACCCTGGCTAGAAGGCAAGGGAATGCCGGAAATCAGAATTCGAGTAGCAGTGACTGCTCAGTCAATGAATGGCAAATGTTTCCTTATAAGGAAACGCCTAATATTGCTATTAGACATGTTGTGATGACTTTGGCTTGAAGGCAAGGGAATGCCGGAAATCAGAATTCGAGTAGCAGTGACTGCTCTGTCAATGAATGGCAAATGTTTCCTCATAAGGAAACGCCTAATATTGCTATTAGACATGTTGTGATGACTTTGGCTAGAAGGCAAGGGAATGCCGTAAATCAGAATTCGAGTAGCAGTGACTGCTCAGTCAATGAATGGCAAATGTTTCCTCATAAGGAAACGCCTAATACTGCTATTAGACATGTTGTGATGACTTTGGCTAGAAGGCAAGGGAATGCCGGAAATCAGAATTCGAGTAGCAGTGACTGCTCAGTCAATGAATGGCAAATGTTACCTTATAAGGAAACGCCTAATATTGCTATTAGACATGTTGTGATGACTTTGGCTAGAAGGCAAGGGCATGCCGGAAATCGGAATACGAGTAGCAGTGACTGCTCAGTCAATGAATGGCAAATGTTTCCTCATAAGGAAACGCCTAATATTGCTATTAGACATGTTGTGATGACTTTGGCTAGAAGGCAAGGGAATGACGGAAATCGGAATACGAGTAGCAGTGACTGCTCAGTCAATGAATGGCAAATGTTTCCTTATAAGGAAACGCCTAATATTGCTATTAGACATGTTGTGATGACTTTGGCTTGAAGGCAAGGCAATGCCGGAAATCAAAATTCGAGTAGCAGTGACTGCTCAGTCAATGAATGGCAAATGTTTCCTTATAAGGAAACGCCTAATATTGCTATTAGACATGTTGTGATGACTTTGGCTAGAAGGCAAGTGAATGCCGGAAATCCGAATTCGAGTAGCAGTGACTGCTCAGTCAATGAATGGCAAATGTTTCCTCATAAGGAAACGCCTAATATTGCTATTAGACATGTTGTGATGACTTTGGTTAGAAGGCAAGAGCATGCCGGAAATCAGAATTCGAGTAGCAGTGACTGCTCTGTCAATGAATGGCAAATGTTTCCTCATAAGGAAACGCCTAATATTGTTATTAGACATGTTGTGATCACCCTGGCTAGAAGGTAAGGGAATGCCGGAAATCAGAATTCGAGTAGCAGTGACTGCTCAGTCAATGAATGGCAAATGTTTCCTTATAAGGAAACGCCTAATATTGCTATTAGACATGTTGTGATGACTTTGGCTTGAAGGCAAGGGAATGCCGGAAATCAGAATTCGAGTAGCAGTGACTGCTCTGTCAATGAATGGCAAATGTTTCCTCATAAGGAAACGCCTAATATTGCTATTAGACATGTTGTGATGACTTTGGCTAGAAGGCAAGGGAATGCCGGAAATCAGAATTCGAGTAGCAGTGTCTGCTCTGTCAATGAATGGCAAATGTTTCCTTATAAGGAAACGCCTAATATTGCCATTAGAGATGTTGTGATGACTTTGGCTAGAAGGCAAGGGAATGCCGGAAATCGGAATTCGAGTAGCACTGACTGCTCAGTCAATGAATGACAAATGTTTCCTTATACGGAAACGCCTAATATTACCATTACCATTATAGATGTCATGGTGATTCTGGGAAGATGTCAAGGGAATGAACGAAAAGATAACTCAAGTTGCACTGGCTGCTCTGTCAATGAAAGCAAAATGTTTTCTTTTGATGTAATGGAATAACCGTCACTCCCATGAATGATTTCACTATAGGTAGTAAGTATCTATAAAGTCCACTGTCTACGAGAGACTCGAGGAGAGGATAGAGAGAGCGAGACGACGTAAGCTTGTCCGACCTACCAACTAGTGGAACTCACTCTAGATTGACCTGTGTGCATAGCTGTACCGTATATTATATTGTAATTGTTGTGTACAATAAACCCTTCTTCTAGTATCTACGTGGTGTTATGTGTTTATTCCCTTAGCACGGAATACAACATTGGCGACGAGGATGTTTGAAACGAACGCACACGGAACATAACACCTGATAAGGAAACGCTTAATATTTTCATTACCATTAGTATTTGTTCATAAGTTTTACATTTTCAAAGCTGAAATAATTTTTTGGCGCGTGGTAAATCCGGAATCGATATCAATAAGAAAATTGAACTTAAGATATTGCCATTTTTAGAAACATTTTAATATCGTAGATGGCATGAAAAACAATTGTCAGAGTCAAAACTTATTATGAATAAATCTGATAGATTTTTAAAATTATAAATTCAAGAAGAAATTTTTACATTTATTTGGCATTTTATCAAGCCGAAACAGTCATTAAATAATAGCAACATTGTAATTATGGTAAAACGAAAGGAATTCACCAGTTATCATTAGCCAATGAGATTTTAGCATTCTATATTTTGATTGTTAATTATAGAGTATGCATTTGACGTGTACGAAGGGTTAGTAACTTAATTACCAGTATTGTAGATAACACTTGACTCGTTCCAGCTGTTTTGGATCAAAAACTTTGGGCGTAAGCGGTATTAGTAATTTCATGCCCTTTTGGACATCCGTACTATAAAATAAGGAAAAAAACGTTATCATCACGTGTTAATAATCATGGAGAAAATTTAGATTATTTGGCGGTGTAAGCTTGAATAAAGATTTACAGCGCGGCAAACGCAATCGTCTAAACGATTTTGGACGAGACTGCATATTTTGACTTCTCCTCATTTGGTTACCACGATGTTTGACAGGGAAGAGAGCACATTAATGTGCATTTCAGCTGCCCACATACCCAGACATACCTAAGCCAAGTAAATTTTTTCTTTCTATGTGCCGTGTCCTTTCAGGACGTAGGCGATCATGGATCTCCACCTCCCTCTATCCCTTGCAGCTCTCAACAAGTTCTTTCACTTTGCCACCTCCCCCAGACCACGTTTTGTCATCCACTTGCTTAAGGCCACTAGGTTTGTCATGCGTTGTTTTACTTTGTCTCTCTTTCCCTCTATTCGACCCGTGAGTATCAGATTCTCCTGGCCCTCCTTCCTCATCATGTGTCCCAGGAACTCCAACTGCCTCTTCCTGATAAGCCTCCTCATTGTTTGCATCCTTATCGTTACTCACACGCTCGGTCCATGATATCCTTAGCATCATCTCCGCCGCTTCGGGTCTCTCGGGCAAATGTGTGTTTTGCGTAACGGCTATTGGGATGAAAAGTAGACCTGGTAAGGCTACGTCAAATTCTGGGCTAAACAGTTGCGTTCACTTTCGCACTTATGTTCTTGGGAAAAGGCTTGAATCCATATTTTCTCAATTATCATCAATTTAGGTCAAATAGTAGTGTAGAATATGCTATATAGCATTGGCTGGTCGCCACTCAAGATGTAGGACATCTCTAACTCCAAAATCATGCAAAATCATGGAAAAGGTAACGTGAAACCACTCCGCTATCTTTCCTAATTAACAGGTGAAGAGGAAAAGGACGCGAGAAGTCCCAATGTGTGCAGTCTTCTTTAAGCATCCAATCTTGATACTGAACCAAAACTTTGCCAGTCACTTCGGAAATTCACTAATTGGGGGGTATTCACAACAGCAACAATAATGAGGGTGACTTCCACTCCATTTCTTAATCCCAGTTTCTTTTATTTGTTTCTCTACTGCCCTACTGTCTAGGAGGAAATTTGATGTGGTCAGACCTGGAGAGGGAGGGGCCTATCTAGGTCAGCTTGCCCAAGACACGCTTCGCATGAGTTAACTTTTAACCCAGATATTGACACACAACTGAAACATGTTGAAGAATCTGGTCAGGTGCTCTGTAGCGTAGTTTCACTATGAACACACCCGGTCAGTCATCGGAATGACGATATCATTTACTTGATTAAAGTCCTCCTATATTTTTCTCTTATACTTAGAGACTTCCGTTTGCCAGGTCTACAGCTGATATATTAACGGCCATCACTGAATATGTATGTCATACTCTTGATAAAAACGATGAAGTTTAAGTTGTGGTTGTAGATATCACGAAGACGTTTGACAGATTTTGGCACGCTTGTCTTATATGCAAGCTCCAAGATCTACAGTATGACAGGACGATGGTTTGATTTCTTCCTATCGTTCCTATCAAATCTTGAAATGAAGTTCGTTTTAAACAGTCTCGCTTTCAGATCCTTTCACACGAACGCAGGTGTCCCCAAGGCTCTATCCTGGGTCCTACGCCATTTCTGATTTTCATCAATGATCTTCCTAATGTAATCAGTCCCCAGGAAGTAATTTATGCAGATAACACAACCATTTACTCCTGTCTTGATAGCAAATACGTTAGATCAGACAAAGTTAACCCGGCTGCCGCCCTTGAAGTGGGCGTCCAATCAGTAGTTAACGAGGGCAGTAAATGCCTTGCAAATGTTAACGCCTCCTAAACATAACTGCTCTCATTTAACCACCATAGAGAAAATTTTCTGCCTGCCATAATCATGGCTGATGCTAGGCTCTTGGAGAACAACACCTTTCATTTTCTTGGTCCCACGTTTTCAACTGACTTGAAGTGGAACGGCTACATCGAATGAATAGCTGCATCTATTGCAAGGAAAGTTGGATCACTGTGTCGTGCCAGAAGGTTTTTCTTGTTAGAGTCCATTTTACACATTTACAAACCTACCATTCATCCGTTCATTGAATAATATTGCCATATCTGGTTCAGTTCTCCTGCTATTCATTTCGAAGTTCTTGACAAAATCTGAAGAAGGATCTGTAATGTGATCGATCTTGACTTGGCATTACTACTTCAGTCACTTTCTCACCGACGTATCGTGGCTTCCCGCTGTCTTTTCTACAAATATTTTCTTGAAAACTTTTCTAGCGAGCTTTTTTTTCTTGGTGCCCCAACTACATGAATTTAAGCGTGTTACTAGATTGGCATTTAGGTCCCACCCTTTTACTGTTGAAAAAGTTAAATGCAACTGCCACTTATACTCAAGCAGCTACTTTTCTAGAACTTCCCGCCTGTGGAACTCCCTTCAGTTTACTTGCTTTCCTGATAAATGGAATCTACAAAAATCGTCATCCTCTATCTTCTTGAATCCCGTACATCTTTTGTCCTTTCTTCAATCCTTCCTATACTCAGCCTTTTCTTTCACTTTCACTCCCTGTAATCTTCTGCATAATAGTGGCTTTCACGCCTTGCTTGGGGTGAAATGACTTTTTTTAAATTCAGTGCTGGAAAAACAGCTACTTTTCTTTTCTTTTTATTTGCTGTGTCCCTTCAGGACGCAGGCGATCATGGCTCTCCACTCCATCCCTTCTAGCACTCAGTATGTTTCGTCACACTGGCACCTGCCCCAGGTATGTCATGCTTTGCTTTCCCTTGTCTCTTTTCCCCTCTATTTGACATGTGAGTATCAGATTCTGCAGGCCTTCCTTTCTCATTACGTGTCCCAGAAATTTCATCTGCCTCTTGCTGATCTGAAGTATAAGCCTCTTCCTTGTTTGCATCCTCTCCAAAACCTCATGTTTGCTCCATGATATCCTTAGCATCCTTCTGTAGAATCACATCTCTGTTGCCTTGAGTCTCTCTTTCATCTTTGTGGAGACCGTCCAAAATTCGCTGCCGTAAAGAAGGGCAGATATCACGTAGCAGGATATCACGTAACCTTTTCTTTGTATTGTCCCTTTGCTACTTCGCCCAGATCATGTTCTGTCATCCACTTTCTTAAGGCCGCCAGGTATGTCATGCGTTGCTTTCCCTTGTCTCTCTTTCCCTCGATTCGACCTGAGAGTATCAGATTCTCCAGGCCCTCCTTTCTCATTACATATCCCAGAAATTTCAGCTACCTCTTTCTGATGTTAAGCTTCTTCCTTGTTTGCATCCTCTCCAAAACTTTATCTTTGCTCACACGGCCGGTCCATGATATCCTCAGCATCTTTCTGTAGAACCATACCTCCGTTGCCTCGAGTCTCTTCTTCATCTTTGAGGAGACCGTCCAACATTCGCTACCTTAAAGGAGGACAGATGTTCCGTAGCAGCTATTTTCCTTAAATAATGTTTTACAAGAAAGGTTTTATAAAAAATATATCAACCTGCTCGGTCAATGAATGCCGAATGTTTCCTTATAAGGAAACGGCTTATATTACCATTACCAGACCAGGCAAAAAATGCGCTGGAATGTTAAATATGTAGGTGATTACAAAAATCTGGAGCAAATAAAAAAGAACATTAGCGCTTTTCCTCAAAAATATTTCCTCGAACAGATTTTAAATAAATAAACAGAAGATGTACTTATCAAAATATTATTAATAAATGTCCTACTTTACACTAGATTTCCAACTCCACATTAAAGATTATAAACTGACAGGCGTACGGACATCTATTTTCCATCACATCCCTTCTCTCCCCTTGTGACTTTCACTTGATTTCTATCTACCCATATGTCTTTCTCCTTCTTTTTCTCCATATCACACACACACACACACACACACACACACACACACACATAAATAGATGTAGGGCGAGATAGGAAGCACCTTTTTTAAATACGTTACAGAGACACGCACTCATACATGCATTCATGTTAAACAAGGGAGTAATTTCGTTCCGTTATATCTGGAATATCTTCCTCTTGTATATGCCGCGTCCCTTCAGGCACTCGCAATTTCCTGTTCTTCGTATCACTTAATAAATGTTGTCTTTCCTTTATCTCTCCTCGGCCTTTCTCCGCCATCCATTTACTCAAGCTCGCTAGGTAGGTTATGCGTTGTTTTCCTCTGTCCTTCTTGCTTTACATAGGCCCTGCGGGCATCAAATTTTCCAAGCACACTTTGATCATTATGTGCCATAGAAACTTCAAATATCTTTAGGATCTGAAAAATTATGTCAAAACTAAATATTTATTTAGAATTTATTATCTAACAGCAGTATATATATATATATATATATATATATATATATATATATATATATATATATATATATATATATATATATGTATATATATATATATATATATATATATATATATATGTATATATATATATGTGTGTGTGTGTGTGTGTGTCTGTGTGTGTTTGTGTGTGTGTAGAGAGAGACAGAGAGACTAAGGGAGACAGAGAGAAAGAATTTTATAGATATCAGAATTAATCAGAACCATTTTAAATATATATATATATATATATATATATATATATATATATATATATAAAGTGAACATTGAAGTCCTTATGTTGGTCAAACGGTCTCTTCCAAGTTATTTTTAAATATACATATATATATATATATATATATATATATATATATATATATATATATATATATATATATATATATATTTATATATATATATATATATATTGAAAAAGTCTCGTTTCATTTTCTTTGGTGTTCAACTGTTCCCCGAGTAGTTCATATGTTTCATTAAGTTATTCTTCAATTTTAGTTAAATGTTATTTCTCGCAGTTTTTAAACGGAATTTATTAGAGTTTCAATCAATATTCCAAATTATTCATACGGCATTTTAGGAGTTTTCTTTTTGTAAACAGTCTAAGTCATTTTAATCGCTCTATTGAAAATATTTTGTTAAGTGCAGTTAAGAAAATAAGAATAAAAAGGAAATTTATAAAAAGAGAAAGACCAAACAAATAAGATATAAAGAATTTAAAAGGGGAGGAAGAGAAAGAAAAGTTGTAAGATGAGACAATATAATAAATCGTCTTTATTTTATTATTATTATTATTATATATATATATATATATATATATATATATATATATATATATATATATATATATATATATATATAGGTCGGTAGCAATAAAATCACTGTAAAGTTACAAGAACAATTAAGACAAAGCAAATACTCAACAGACCAGAAAATTCTTTTTAATTCTGATTAATAACAAAAATAATCTATGGTAAACAACAGTCAATTAATTACCTATAAATACTAGGTAAAGAGTAATTTCTCAGCTGTCAATGTGCCTCATATTAACGTCAAGCGAGTTGCCCTGGATGCACATAACTGGAGATATTTGAGTCATAGTGGTATCAGAAATTTCGGCATCAGTCGTATTGACAAAATGTAGAGACAAAATGAAACGGCGAAAAGCGTCATGCAATGACAAGATGCGGACTTGTATGCAGGTTACTAGCGGGACTGTAGTTTCTCATACGACACAAATATAAAAACTGAATGGAGTTGTTGGTTCCTCAGACCTCGTAATTGACAGGAGAGACCATCACACACACACACACACACACACACATATATATATATATATATATATATATATATATATATATATATATATATATATATATATATATATATATATATATATATATATACATACATTTTGGCCGCCATGGGCTTTTGCAGTAAAGCATTAAATCATCCATAACTTTTGTATTATCCTCCTAAATTACACCAAAATCTCAGACAATAACAAATAATATCGTATTTATTGTCTGTAAAAATTATAGAATATAAAAGAACTTTGATAAAAACTTATACCTATATATATATATATATATACATATATATATATATATATATATATATATATATATATATATATATATATATATATATACCCAAGTCTAGGATTGATGTATACGGAATAAATTCCAATAACCAACAAATACTATTCTTTAAAAAGTGCTGAATGCAGAGTAGAGCAAATATAATTATTTATTCGAAAATTATAAGATGAATATCTTATAAAGTCACTAGAAAAATAGCCATTTTGTTTCAACACTTCTGGTGTCATATCAAGTGATGATCTTGAATGTAGAATAAAAAGCTACTACGTTATTTATTCTACATTCAACATCATCACTTCATAAGAAACCAGAAATGTTGAAAAAAAATGGCTATTTTTGCAGTTATGTTATAACATATTTATTTTATAATTTTCGAATAATAATTATATATATATATATATATGTATATATATATATATATATATATATATATATATACAAGAGTAGAGAAATTGGTCAATAAAACAAAGTCAAACGAAATGGTACTGAGGAAATTAGTACGAAAAATATTTATTAATATTAACCAGGAGACATAAAACGAAGCACAGGTATATTTTTGTCACCTGGTTGATATTAATATATATTCTTCTTATTGATTTCATAGGTAACCTTTGAGTTTGTTTTATTGATCAATTTAACTATTGTACTTTATAAACTATATGAAGCATGCGTGTACTCTTTTTTCCAATTATATATATATATATATATATATATATATATATATATATATATATATATATATATATAATTTATTCGAAAAATATAACATAAATATGTTATAAAATCACTACAAAAATAGTCATTTTGTTTCAACACTTCTGGTATCTTACAAAGTGATGGTGTTTAATATATATATATATATATATATATATATATATATATATATATATATATGAGCACTGATTTTTAAAACTAAAACTACTAAAGAACTTCATATTATTTACCTATTTTTCTATATATTTGCACACACACACTCATATATATATATATATATATAAAGAAATATAGTCTTAAAGTGTGCTATATTTATGGGATAAAGTACTCAATATCAGAGATAGAGCGTGTGTAAATATAAAAGTGGACATGGAAGTCAGCACTTAGAGGCGACAGTCTGTTTCATGCTAGTGCAATCGTCAGGCGACTAGTCTATATATATATATATATATATATATATATATATATGATGAAAAATATGGAAAAGACAAAGCAAAATCCTAATATGCAAGTTTACTGTTTTAATTTTGTTTTACTTTCAACATTAAAACAGTAAACTTGCATATTCGGATTTTGCTTTGTCTTTTCCATATTTTTCATCATACCGTCGGATCTACATCCACATATTTGCTTGAATATATATATATATATATATATATATATATATATATATATATATATATATATGATAAAATAAAATAAAGAACAAGTAGGAAATATATCTCAACCTAAGAATTATGTATGCAAAGAAACGCTTGTGTGTCTAGATGTATGTCGGAAGGTAACGATAATTCATGTAAGTGTATAAGTGTGTGTGCGTGAGGAATGTCTATAGATGTCCCAATCGTTTATGTCAATGTGGGGAAATGCCTCTTGTGCGTCATAGGCCGCTAAGACGGATCAAGATATTGTAATAATCATGTTTTGCTTTGGATGTATCATTAAACAATTCCCCATACGCATTTTTTTGGAAAGCATTTGTAAATTTTCATTATTCTATGCATTAGATAGACATAAGTTAGATTCATGAATAATGGATCTTTTGAAAGATCCTGATGTGATGCAATGTTCCAAAACGAGTTTTTATACTTGGTAGTAATGCTATAAATATATTTTGAAAATGTTTTCTCCTTAAAGGGTTATGTTCGTTTTTAATTGGTCTGGCATTAGTGAAATCAAACTTATATCCCACCTCGTTTTGATATAAGATGAGCCAGAATGTCTGTCTAAACGTAAGTCTCTCTTGTGTTCGTAAATCCGGATTTTTAGATCACGTGATGTCTCCCCTACGTAAATGCTTTTGCACTGTAGACACTTTATCTGATAATATTTATCAATATATTCCTTTTCTTCATTTAGGTATTCAGAGATTCATACCATAAGAGCTCTGATAAAATACAATATTTATAAACCAATCACACCCAAGAAAATACTTACATCTTAAAACACACCAATAAAACCCATAAATGTCAGAAAGTTGTATTAGTCATCATGGTTTAGGTAGATACCGCCCGAATGTCGTGCGGACGTAGTAGAAGACATACCACGTGGCTTTTTAGGGTCAATTAGGAAGAAATAAATAATTTAATTCGGGAGCCGATTTTGTTTACGAAAAAGTCTATAAAAACATACGAAATCCGGCCTCAAACAGGATACGCACAGCTGTCACCAAGTTCCACGCCACACTCGCTTATGATCTTCACAACCTCATACTAAAAGCGACGGCGTTAATAAACTTCAGACTACGGCAACACCGCCAACAGTAAAAAACAATTTATTAACTATCTCTTGATTCGCTTTACTATGAATCACGCACACACGTGTTGACTTTTTCATACAAACACACATATAACAACATTTCATTGTTTCTCATATACTTATATAAAGACAATTTATATTTTATTTCAGATCTTTATGAACACAAACAAAAAGACATTACTTTCCAATCTATCAAAAACTGCTTGTATTCTTGTCGTTATATTAAATTAACGTTTATTTGTTGAAACTGTTGTTTTTCAACTGAATTTTATTCTTTCAATGAAAATCGTGTGATTATTCTAGACGGCCAAATTACGAACGACCCCGTACAGATATTATCTTATTGTATAGAATCCCGACACTTCGAATTTTAACATTCAACGAAAAACCGAGTAGAAAGATTCCTACAGTGGGAATACATATTGATTGTTTTAGTTTGTGCGTTTTCGGTAAACTTTAAAATCTTAATTCTCATGGTTGTGCATTAATAAGATATCGAGCAAAGGTAGAGAGTTGTTTGTTTCAGGTTCGTGTGTAAATTCGATGGTGGCTTCAACCTTATTGAGTTTTGTAATTATGTTTCATAAGTTTGTATCTTGGAGATAAAAAAAGAGGACGTCATCTATGTAGCTTAGGTAACTAGAATTGTTAGGTATGGTTTGTTTAAATGGACCGGATTCTAAGAATTCTAGAAACAGACAAGCGAGGACTGCACTGATAGGTGACCCCATGAGTAAACCGAATTTTTGTTTGTAGAAAATGTTATTGAATGAAAAGAAACAGTGGTTAATAATTAATTTGCGTAGGAGAATAATTTTGTAAACCTGTAGATGAAGCTTTTCCGTTGATCTTTTCAGGTGATTTCATAATATATTAAGGTATTTCGTGATGGGTATATTGGTGTTTAGTGATTTGATGTCTAAACTTGCCATAGACGTGTTAGCCATATTTATGTTAGGTATTTTTGGACTGAGTCACCCGAATGTTTGATGTGTGTTGTGCTAATGGTGTCTAGGAACAGAGATGTCTCTAGCTAATAATATCTTCCTAAAAACACATCAACGGCTACCTCTTCACATGCGCAGAGGATCTCAAACACCAAGAAATGCTCACCAATAACCAAGCCACATCAACTGGCAAAATGTTGCGCTTTAAAAACATCCTTTCCAATTCCGAGGCCGAAATCTTGCTTTGTAGAGTATGGCTCACAAACAACTATCAATAAATATGAGTAAAATTCGAACGCCACAATCTATGCACAAACAGTAGATTGAAAATCGTCGGTAATCCGAGTGTTATCTTATTATTTTCGTTGTGTATGGGAAGAAATCGAAAGTACTTGGGTAGTAAAAAACTACGGCGCATTCCATGATGAATCCCATCTAAATATATCAAGAGAATTTGATTATAGTACTGGCAAGTATCATTATAAAAATAGGCATAGCATATCTGTATTATTTTGGCACATGTCTGAGTGGTTAGAACGTTCACATTCTGACCATGAGACCCGGGTTCGAATTTTACCATGGTCGATTTGTTATTGAACTGGAGGGGTTGGAAAGTGCGCGAAAACCATAACACGTGAGTAAAAAATAGAAAAAAAATATAAGTAGACGGAAACTTTGGGGGCAGTCGATAGCTGTTTTAGCACGAAATCACAAGTCAATATGGCTAAGGGCTTGAGCGTGGCCTTGTTGAAATTTTTGATCACGATAGATAACACGCTCTTTCCCAGAAACTTTACTAATGTCGGCTCAGCATAGTGGCAGTATAAACCACCCACACCCACATATATATATATATATCTTCTATCTATCTATAATATATATAAAAATGACTGTGTGTGTGTGTGTGTGTGTGTGTGTGTGTGTGTGTGTTTGTGTGTGTGTGTGTGTGTGTGTGTTCGCGAACTACTCGAGAAACATAAGGCATGTTTCCACCAAATTTGGAACATACATTGTACTCGATATTGGGTGTGTCTGGAGAAAAAATTAGTCATTTTTCAAAAATCAATAACCGATAATCGATAATTATAATGTTTAAATGGGAATTTCCATTAGTTTGCTTGTTTTTAAACTTTCAGCCTTGAAGTCTAAACTCTAAAGCCGATTTTAATGAATCTTGATAAGTGTATGCAACTTACTGTCACGCTTATTATACGCTATATTAATTTTCATTTCTCTCCACACTGGGACCCACAGGATGCCCCAAATGACCCCCAAAAATTCAAATTGCTTCGATTTTCATGACATTTTGCATGTTTGTTATGCTCTTGCAATGAGATAGAAATCGGTTGTCAGATTTTTACAAATGCACCAGGGGACCCCCCAGGATGGCCCTATAAACCCCTTGATGCCTCAGTTGCTTTTCAAGTGAATTTTGTAGCAGTATTTTTTATATATTTATAGTATCTTCTGTGGTTCTGTAAAAAGACAACTTTCTCCTGTGATAAATGTTTTCACACTTTATGTCATTATAATTTTTCGCCATATAGATAAAAGGCACTAAAGAAAAATCTTCTTTATTTTGATTGGATGAGGTTCGTGATCTATTTTTTGAATAAACCCAGGCAACGCCCGGTAATGCTGCTAGGATATATATATATATATATATATATATATATATGTGTGTGTGTGTGTGTGTGTGTATGTATGTATGTATGTATGTATGTATGTATGTATATATAAATGAAAAGAAAGAACAGTAAGATATATAATCCGGTGTTCATATTGATATTTTTTATTTTTATTTTTGCAAAACAGTGCTCAATGTAAATTTACAGAGCATCAATATTATAAATTAACTGATTTAAAATATGTTTTTTTTTCGCTACACAGTAGTAACCATGTTTCAAAAACTGAAGCTAAAAACTTCAAAATTAATTATATAATTAAATTAAAAACATTAGTTCTGTTTCATCTTCAAGCGAATATTGATTCCAATATTCGCTTGAAGATGAAACAGAACTAATGTTTTAAATTTAAATCATGGTTATTACTGTCTAGCAAAAAAAGCATATATATATATATATATATATATATATATATATATATATATGAGCATGTAATAAATAGCAGGAATTGTTTGGTTGATTTTAGTGGTGACTGTTTTTCGATTTTATCTAGGTCCCACTCCTCATATCACATCAAGGTTCTAAAGTCCTTGTATATCAGATCCCGTGGACCTTCCCTTTGTAAACAGAGGGACTGCTTACTGGGTCTGAATATTATTGGAGTCTAGTTTTCTTGAAATTCATATTATTTTCCTTCCATTCGTTATATTAATTTAATTTACACGCTTATATATCCCAGAAAATAAACTTGATAAGTCCTGGGACGAAAACGGTTGTTCTTTTTTATCTTTTTAAAAATGCCATACAAATTTTACTTTTTCCTAGCTATATATATATATATATATATATATATGTATGTATGTATATTTTATATATATATATATATGTATGTATGTATATTTTATATATATATATATTACTCTAAATGTTATATTAGTGTTTCGATAGTCACCATTTTTAAATACAGTAATGTTTAATAATAATCTGAATGTCTACTTTAAATATTCCATTAAAACTAAAACAAATTAAAACCTTTTTCCTGCACATGGCCAGTTGAAATGGAAATGCATCTAATATGCACAGGCTTCTTTTGTTGTTGCATAATGCATGTTTGTTCTTATTTCTCTTTATATCTCTCTATATTTGCTTCTGTCTCTGTGTTCAACCCTCCGAAAGTAGATTCCCGAAAAATACAAGGAACACAAAACCTAGGGAGGTGAGCAGGAAATAATCAAAATCATGCCTGGGTTTCACGGGGGAAAAAAAAGCTGAACCGCCAAAACGGACCAAGCTTTTCACAGCAGGAATGCTGAAACTCATTAGCCAAATTCTAACTGTGCTTACATGAACTGTTTGGTTTACACAAAGGTACAGCGATCGTCGATAATTATTTAAATATATGCAGTAATACAATGAAACACATCTACTCGTATGCACGTTCATGTCAGACGACAATATGCCAAATTGCCACTAAGCATTTATAAGCAAAATTTATTGTTAGGCAAATTTAACCCTTTACTGTCATACCCCAACATCCCTGTACATAATGTAACATAATAGAAGACATATACGATAACGTGGTATAATAAAAAACGTTAAAGTTAACATATAATCGTGTAGAAACAGTTATTGATACTAGTGGTGGTTTTATTGAATAAAATTAAATAATAGCTAAATTTCGTGTTTACTTGTTTGTAATCAAATATAATTATATTCATTTGTTCAGCAAGTTTTTTACAAATCCATAAAATCTGTACTCAAATACCAGTCGCACCCTGTATACATATTACTCTATATTTGCTTCTGTCTTTGCGTTCAACCCTCCGAAAGTAGATTCCCGAAAAAGACAAGGAGCACAAATGCGCCCTGATTTTTGAAACGGCGGAAACTTCGTCTACTTGCATACGTATTCGCAAGTCATGCCTTTATTAAAGTATCTCGAATACTAGTAAAACAAAAACCTACAATAATAAAAATTGAAGAATAAAAATGGACGCCGAATTTCAGTTTGTGTATAATAATTCTGAGTTCGTCAGATAGATAAGAATTGTTCATTGAAAAAAATTTTTTTTGGTTCTTCAGGAAACAAAGAAGAGAAACAACTTGAGTAGAAGCCGTTTGCCAACTGATAGTCTTTTCGGTGAGCGAAGGGGTTAATTGCAGACGCTTTCATTTGGATTTCGTCACCGCCTTCACTTTCATTGATAATAAATGCACTCCTGTGAGATTTACAGAGAGATTCTCGCTTCGCAGTCGCCATCTTCCTTACGAGTCACACCCAGTAATTTGAAATTCGCTGATTAACCGCCATGAACCCAGCATGGCGTGATGGTTGGAAGCCAGACACCCGGATATCCCAGAATGGAAGCGTATTAATTTCTATATTGGTAAGTAATTAAAGATCGGTGTGAGGGGCGTGCCGATAAATAGAAAGTGAATATTGTAAAAGATTTCAAATAATTACCGAATTATATATATATATATATATATATATATATATATATATATATATATATATATATATATATATATATATATATATACTCATACATTCATATACACATACACGTATATATATATATATATATATATATATATATATATATATATATAAGTGAACATTGAAGTCAACACTTAGAGGCGACAGGCTGTTGTTTCATGCTAGACGCAATCGTCAGTGTTGACTTCGACGTTCAATTTTATATTTACACACGCTCTGTCTCTGATATTGAGCACTTTATCCCATAAATATAGCACACCTTAAGAGTATATTTCTTCATATATATATATATATATATATATATATATATATATATATATATTAAAGGTAACAAATCCGTTGGTATATAATGCAACATGATCCTCGTAATATAAAATATTAAAACTGATAGACATAAAGAGCTCAATGTAATTTATTATTACAGAGCAAATAATTAATACACAATATAATCCCAAATCACCTTATATGGAGAATAAGCTTATTTCGGCAGACGAATATATAACTCACTGTCTTATCAACCCAAGCGTGGACTGAGTTCGTGTTAGAAATAGAAAATAATAGTAATACTTTTTTATTTTCTTAGGTATATGTTTCCTTTCTTTCACTTTTGGATAAGATATGGGACTATTTTCAGAGCGCGGGAATTGCCATTCAAAGTAGCTGTGACAAAAGTTTTGCTTTTATCACTTTCGCAATCAACTACATCAACTACACCACACACACAAACAAACACACGCACACACACATGAACGCACACACATACGCACACACACAGATACACAACACACACATCAATACACACACACACACAAATATATATATATATATATATATATATATATATAAAATTGGACACTGAGAGTAGCAATTGGCTACAGCTGTGAACAAAACGGTAGAAAAAATAATACAGAATTTTTCCATTTCATTGTTTCAGTCAGAAGAAAGGTATATATATATATATATATATATATATATATAAACACATATGTATATATATAGAGAGAGAGAGATAGATAGATAAAAATAGATAGATAGATAGATAGATATAATTACACATTAAATTCAACACCCAGTGGCTACAGAATGTTTAATTTTAAACAAAATCGTCAAGCGCTGTGCATTGCATTTCTGCTCGGCTATTTATATATACTGGTCACTGATGCATTATGTGCAGGCCTATTGTATTATTCTAACGGTTATTTGGGTTGGGCGGTAACGGTTATTTTTTCGAACTATTTTAGGAGCTATTCAGTGGCAATGATTGTACACCCATATGCTGTTTTGTGGCCTTTTAAAAATTTTTGTTATCTTTTTTTTTATTATTTATTATTGATTATTTCTGTTGATTGTTATGATTATTTTATTATTGCTTGTTCTTTCTACATTTACTTTTTCTGTTTGTTCGTAGTTTGCTTATTATTTACTCGATTTATTAACTTGTTTATTACTTTGGATTAATTTATTTTTTATTTACTTTCATTTATTTATCTTATTTTATTTATTTTTAATTTATACTTGTTCGCTTTTAGTTCTTGATTTTTGCGTAACGTCGTAAAAATATTTTCGTATCTGCATTTTGAGATGACTTCCAATCGTTTATTTAATAGTTTGTATTGGTCTGGGAAGATCAGTATCTGTCTATATTTCTGACATGAGGGATTATGTACATTATTTACATTATTCGGACTATTGTCCTCATCTTTGTCGCCATATTTATTACAACATTTCGGCCTTTAAGTATCTGTCTATATTTCTGAGATGAGGGATTATGTACACTATTTACATTATTCGGACAATTGTCCTCATCTTTGTCGCCAGATTTATTACAACGTTTCGGCCGTTGTACGCTCCGGCCTTCTTCCTTTATTTCGCTGGATATTTGGGGGTAGACTGTTCTAGTTCCACGTGCCATGTTTAATGGATGTCAGTTATCAGTTATCTCCACTGCGTTAACCGGGTATTAAACTCACACTCTTTGGGTCCTGTCACTGGATCTAACGCCCTTATCCACTGTTCTATGTGTCCTTGAGGACATCTGTGTATGAATTTCTGGGTATTATAAACCTAATCTCTTCAGCAACCATTTTTACCAGTGCTCATATTGAAATTTTTGTTGTTATCATTTATGTTTTTTACCAGAGCTCATATTGCAATTTTTGTTGTTATTAAATGGTAAAAAACAGACAATGATAACGGCAAAAATTGCAATATGAGCACTGGTAAAAAAAGGTTGCTGAAAAAATTTTATAATACTAAGAAATTCATACACACATGTCCCCAAGGACACATGGAACAGTGGATAAAGTTGTTAGCTAGACCCAGTGACAGGACCCAAAGAGTGAGAGTTCAACACCCGGTTAAGGCAGTGGAGAACTCGAGAGAGGTGAATTAACAGGAGATAACTGATAACTGACATCCATTAAACATGGCACGTGGAACTAGAACAATCTACTCCAGTGGGCGAAACAAAGGGTTCATTTCGACATTCCAAGCACCTGAAGAAGACCGGAGCTTACAATGGCCGAAACGTTTTAATAAATATGCCGATAAAGATGAGGATTATAATCCGAGTAATGTTAAATACTTATAGCTATTTTTTCAGTTTACAGTTTTAGATTTATCGTTGTAGGCTGATGCCGTTTTCCTTATTTTCCATGATATTTTTTGTATGATTTTTTTTTGTTTTTAAAATCCCATATATGTTTAGAAAGCATTGAAACGTTCGCGTATTTACTATTTGTAAGGAATGTTTTATGTGCGTAGTTTCTTTGTTTCCACGGTCCTTCAGTTACTCCGATATAATTTTCTTTGTAACATAACGTATTTTATTCGAAATTTAACCGTTACCTCTCTCCTAAATTAGCATAAAAAGAAAGAACGGTGCTGTTTTTAGCACATTGACTGCCTACTACGCGATAATTCGTCGTTGGCAGTTTTTATCATGAACCCGCATACGACTTATGTCATGAAAACAACGGGTTATTTGTGGTTATATTTTTTAGTATGAAAGCAATGTTAAGACTTTAGCTGAAGCTATAAATCAAGTCATAAATTATTTAATGCCGGTTATAAAGTCAGCGTTTGAAGTAATATTTCGACCTTTGGCGCTCAACTTGTTAAAATTATTTCTTTATTTTTTCCTCTGCTCATGGGATCAATGTTGCAAGTATGGCATAATCCGCGCAGAAGTGGATCATTCTACCAAACTTGATATGGATACTCTTTCTTCTTTGAAGAATTTTTGGTAAATTGGTACGAAACATCAAACTTCTCAAATGGCAGTCTGTGACTTTTCTGAAACGCTCCTTTCCTAAGGCATGATTCCATTTATAAAATTCTTCCCAAATTAACCGATTAAATGGTAACCAGGTGTTTGTGCCAACGTTTTAGACAGACGAACTCATAAAAAAGGGACCCATGCACCCGGATAAATCACACGAGGCCCGACAGAATTCTTAGAAGAGTATAAAGGAAAACACAGAGGCAGACGTTGAACAAATAAATTTCCCGGTAGAATAAATGCTTACATTTTCTGCTAGGCTAGACTTTAGGACATAGAGAATAGCAAAAAGAGTTGAGATTGATGCTATATTGTTTCAGGACGTGGGCGTTCGTAATTCTTAACAGATTCATTTACTTTATTGTGTGTGGATTTCCATACCTTCTTTGCAAAAAGGGGGGTGGTTTCTCACTGGCTTCTCCACAGTTTTCAATTCAGAAGTTTCCTTCTCGGACTGTTTCCATCCAAGGTCCGAGGACCCAAACTCTTCTGTTATTTGACCCCTAGCAGATACAATACAAAAAATGCATTCATGTCATTTCTAAGTACATTTCTATGATAGCGACCGCTACAGACTAGACACGGATTTGAAATCAGCATGGAAAAGCAATTCCCGAATCAATAACCACGAACCTGGGACTCAAAATGGTTTATAAAACATAATAAATATCATATTCACATGATAGGTAACCCGATAAAATATGCCTTAAATCTAGCATAAAATCTGTTAGAAAAATGACGTTTAGGAAAGTGACTGATTAAAAATGACCAGATTTTTCAAAAACAACATGCATCGTATAAGCCGCTAAATTTGGTTTATGAACACGCACAGGTCCCTGTATTATTTTTCGACTTTTTATATATACTGAAAATTAAATAAGTAACTAATCATCATTATAGTTTGACTAAGAGGAAAAGGTAATTTTCTCATGAAGAAAGTGCGTCCTTATTTCTTTTTTAAATCCTAACTATTACGTTTTAAATCGTCAGGTGTAAGACTATATTTTGTCTTTTAACGTTCAGCCAGTTATATGCCAGTTGTGAGACACGCGATCATGTATCTTTCGATACACGCTAGACGAGACAGATATTTTCCCGCAGTACGTTTTAACGTTAATGTTCCGAAAACAATAACAACGTTCATCCGCAATATATTTTGCAATTTTCATATTTTTTTTCTTTTTGAAAATTAGAAAGATCAAACGAAATAATTTTGCATTTACGCTGAAGGCAACAAAAAGTCGTTTGTATCGGCCTCGATTCAGTCTGATAATATCAGGACGTCGCCTTCTTGACATTCGACCACATATATATATATATATATATATATATATATATATATATATATATATATATATTTAAAGATATTTTTGAAGGTACAAAATTTTATCACAGCAATAATTGAAGCTTGATATTACGAGACATATTAAAAACGGGCGAAGCAACCGGTTTCGCTCCCGCTCATCAGGCTTTCAACGGGAGATTTAATTTAAATTAAAAACACAGAAAATGTACAATAAAAGAAAATGTGGAGGAGGAGGGGAAAAAAGGGCAAAAGGAGCTAGAGGCAAATGACAGCGAGCCCCAACAAACACTCACGTTGTTTACACAAGGAAGGCTTGCGGGACCCGATGTAAAGTGCCTCCAGCTCCTCAAGGTGAAATAACGAGTGTGACGGGGAAAACACGGTGAACCGGTCAACACTAAAATTAGCTGCACACGATCTGGTCTTTAACAAAATTTTAAAGGTGCATTAACCTATTAATCATTCGATGGATGTTATGAGCCTTGTTTTTTTTAAATTATCAGCTGTATAAGGTCTTTCTTAAATACGTATGTATTACATTCAGTCAACTTAATAAATAATTTCCATGCCTGAAGATGACTGAATGTACAGTCGAAAGTACTTGCGTATTTAAGTAAGAACTAATAAAGCTTATAATTTAAAAAAAAACAAGCATCATAACATTCATCTAGTGATTGGTAGGTTAATGCATCTTTAAAAATTTTGTTAGCGAGGGGATTTCGCCATTTTATATCATTAACTTTACTAATTTACTTTTTGTATGAATGATTCAATGTAATATAAATTGAACACACCACATATTATATATATATATATATATATATATATATATATATATATATATATATATATATATATATATATACGCGTGTGTGTAATTAAGTCACCTGAAGATCCTCCGAGCGTGAAAATCCAGTTTCAACATGGGCTATCCTTTCATATGTCAAGCGTTTTTACTCTGTCTATGTAATCTAAGGGGTGAGTAATTTACTGAGTAGGTAGGTGTTTGCCTTTAGATCCTTTTCTTTATTTTTTTCTTATTGCTGTACTTGTTCGAGATTTTATCTTGTTTGTGGGTATTTAGGTCTTTTGGAAAGTAGCCATCTTGTTTTTCCCTTTACGTCTTTGATTTTCGTTAATACATCTATCCTTGTCTTTGTGTGTATTTGGGCAGCAATGCATGATTCGTTGAACAAGGGTGACAACCCATCCCCGAACAAAATGAGAATAAAATAATCAAATGTTAAATAAATTAATTAATTAAGGGATTAAGAAAATAATAAACAAATTAACAAACTACGCGTGCTTGAATAATCGGAACTAATTAAATTTAATAATAGTAATCAACAACAAATAATGAATGAATAAATACAAAAATACTCTACGTAATCAATAAAAAACACCAGTAAAATGTTAAAAACAACACTAAACAATCACTACGAATAAACGCATTCTAACGTCCAATTATTTTTACTTAATAGCCTTTAAAATAATTTGAAATATAATCGTTACGGCTTGCCCAATAACCATTGGCATAATACAATAAACTGGAAAAAGCTTACATTTCTTCCTATAATGCTCTACTGAACAGCATATATAAGTAGTCGAGCAGCCGTATAACACACATGGCCTGAAGATGGCAGTTACGCATGAAACAGACTGTTGCCAGTAGGTGTTGAATTCGGTACCAACTTTCATATTTATATATTCTCTATCGCCAGTTGTATGGAGCATATTTATTTGACTTTAATAATAATAATAATAATAATAATAATAATAATAATAATAATAATAACAATAGTAACAACGACAACAATAATTATAAATGCTTTGATACCGTAACTAGCATAGTTTTCATGACTTCTGCTCTTGGATATGTATTATTCTCGTTTGGTATTCTAGATTCCCTTGTCATTTGCCTGGCATTAACCGTTTAAGCCTGTCCCTTGTAGGCTGGTACTTCTCTGACCATGTGCAGGATTACTGGGGAGTATTGGCGTCAGCGTTGGTTGGTTTTATTTTTAAGTTTGACGGATAAGAGAACCAAGACCAAACCGAGTCACATCTCGATACTTGGCAACGCCCTAAATTGGTAATCGTTTGAAAATACTGGCTATACCAAAATATATCTATTTTTAACAGGGCCTCACCCACAAGTTTAAGCAATGTTATTTTTTATTTTTTTTTATTTTTTTAAGCCTCTCATCATATCGGGCAGATTTGGCTGTGATGAGACTGTTGCATCCTTATCAGATTGACTATCATGTTTGATGCATGACGCTTTACATATTTGCAGCCCAACGTCATTTTGTTAGCGTGCTACCATCTTTACGCAATAATAATAATAATAATAATAATAATAATAATAATAATGAAGAAGAATTCCCAAATACGTGATACAAACCCCACGCAAATGATGTCATAGATGGTGAAGGAGTAACAATACTGCGGAATTTACCAATCCTCAAATACAAGAAAAATGGTGAATATAAACCAGGGATAGTCATAAAAGATTTCAAAAAAGGAACTTGTCAGAAGAATTGATCTGACGTGCCCACAAAATTCCAATATTTCTAAAAAAAAAAATGAATTTCAAAGTCTATCAAATTTTAACGACCTTCAAATCGAAGTAACAAAAATTTGGAAACTTCAAACTATAATTATATGTGTTGTGACCAGGGCATTGGGTCTGATAAAGAAGGGCACCGAAAATCATGTGTGTACAGTTCCTGGACACATCATCATCTCAGAGCTACAAAAGATGACTTTGAACAGAACTACGGGTATCATCCAGAAAACACTGTCCATCTAAAGGAAACGCCCCAAATGTGCATATATACCTTTATCACAGTCGCTCTTTTGACTCCTAGACCCCCCCACAGGGGACTTCGTAATTAAGCACTTAAAAGTACTCTCTAGCAAGATAACTCACATAATAATAATATTATTATAACAAAAAAAACAACAACAACAACAAAAACAATAATAATAATAAGAAGAAGAAGAAGAAGAAGAAGAAGAAGATATGGCAGTCCCTGCAGACTGCAATGTATCTTTGAAGATATTGGAAAAACTGTCAAAATACAAGGACCTTGAAATAGAAATCTCAAAAATGTGGCACATGGGAACATCACCAATTCCTGTTGTAGTTGGAGCCCTTGGACTGGTTGGAAAAGATTCCAGTAGGCTGATTGAAGGGATCCCTGGAAGTCCATGCCTCAAAGAGATACAAAAAATTGTTCTGACAAGTACAGCCCACACTTTACGAAGGGGTTTATTTATGTAATTATTTTTTATTTTATTTTATTTTTGTTTTTATTTTTTTTGCAGTGGAAAGTGTCATGATGCCATTTCTAACCTTACGTCCCTGGGCGGGACCCGGAAAGAAATGTGTAAATGCCAGATATCAAAGGAAATAAAAATAATAATAATAAAGGGTCTTTACAATACCTACGGACAGAACAATTAAAGATAATCACCCAGACATCGTGATCAAAGACCACAAAAACAGAATGTGATTTCTTATTGATATGGCAGTCTCTGCAGAGTGTAATGGATCTTTGAAGCTCTTAAAAAAAAACTATTAAAATGCAAGGATCTTAAGTGGAAATCTAAAAAATGTGGCACATAAGGACATCAGTAATTCCAGTTGTAGTTGGAGCACTCGGATTGATTGAAAAAATTCCGATAGACTTATTGTAGTGATTCCTGGCAGACCATAAATAAAAATAATTGTACTCACAAGTACAGTTTACACACTATGACCATCTTTATAGTATATAAAGTGTTGTGGGGCAGACCCTTTTACACGAGATGGACTCGTCCAAAGTATACTTATACTGACAGATAGAATACTTGCAGGTTGAGATACGTTGAGTCAGGGTGAGAGATACGGAGACAGTACACATGGTGTTCACAGAGAGTTATACGAGAGTCCAGAGAGAGATCATTACGGCTTCACTTACAGAGACTTGTACATATACTTTCTACTAACCCGCATTCCTGGACTACCAATCTTCACTTCAAGTCTGTATTCTTAAGTTTAATACACTTATTTTTCTATCTCAATTACTGGCGTTGTTTATTTATTTGTGCAGGATTCCATTCCCGGAATCCACAACATAAAGTGTCTTTGATCTTTTAGTTCATTTTGTTTTTAAAAATTGATCATGAAACCATGAATCCATTTCTGACCTTAGGTCACTGGTTGGAACCCAGAAGGAAATGTTCATACAACAGAAATCAAAGGAAATAATAATAATAATAATAATAATAATAATAATAATAACAACGGTGACATTAATAATACTCTTCACACTCTTTACATTCAGACTATTGTCCTAATCTATGTTGTTGTTAACACAGCTTTTTGGACGTTGTACCCTTCGGCCTTCATCAGGTGTATTACCGTCTGGGTAACATACTGACATTTCCGGAATAAAGCCTTTAATCAACGTGGGTAGATTGTTCTAGTTCCACCATCCATGTGGCATATAGTTATTATTTTTAGTATTGCTCGTGCTGTTTCCATTAAGTGAAAGTACACACTGCCCGGCCATGGGATTGAACTCACAATTACGGTTTAACCCAATTCATTAACCAAAGCTTTATTCCTTTATCCTATAGCTTCGTAAGACATGGACAGTGGAACGAGAACAGTTTAACACCGTAGACTAACTAAATGATTCAGTTCGGATTTCCTTGTAGATTACCGGGATCTATATATCCCTGAGGAAGGCCGGAGGACAAAACGATCAAAACAACAACGAACATTAGGACTGTTATATACCGTACCATTGAACAATAATGGGTATATCGCAATCCTGATTAATACGTTGGACACTATTCTAAGTCGAGACAATATGCTGTCTAAGTAGTCCGCCACTAGCAGTGGTTTACCTACTTTGCGCCGCTGGCGAGTATTGTATTTTGTTGGTGTTATAAAGATTATCTATTTCATTTCAAACCTCCGTTTTGGTTATTCCTAATTCACTAACCATTTTTAGGTTACAACAAAAAGATATGTGACCTTTTCGCAATAAGCAACACTGTTCGAGGATCCAATGCTAAAATATAGTTTATGAGTCGATTCTGGTGATCTGAACGAGCGCATACGTCTCGGTGTTCGGGCGCTGTATACTCCCAAGAAAATGTTTAAATTTGACCAACTGCAAGGAACTTTGAGGCCATATTGAATGGGTATTAGAGCGTTCTTTTGAGGCCATATCGAATACAATTCCTATTTGTAATACAACTTCGAGGCGTTTCTGAAGATTAGCCATATCAACTATGCTACAATACACACTAGGCAGTAGCTAGCCTACACTTGGTTCTTGATGATTGAAATGTGTTATATACCGTACGTATGAACACTAATGCGGATGTCCCAATCCTCATCAATACGTTGGGCACTATTGTAAGTGGATGCAATATGCTGTCTAAGTGGCCCACCACTAGCAGTGGTTTACCTAATTTACGCCGCTGGCGAGTATTGTATTTTGTTGGTGTTATAAAGATCACCATTTCATTTCTGGTTATTCCTCATTCAGTAACCTTTTCTAGGTTACAACAAGGACAATAGTCCGGATGTAAATAGTGTAAATAATAATAACTCCTCTTTCAAAAAATCCACACAGGAAATAATAATAATATATGAGTCAATGAAAGTTTTCTGATGTATACATTAATTAAACTTTGAAACAGTTATTCAGTTAAGTGCCATTCGGGATACGCGATTGAGCGATCATGTTTCTTTCGATTCACGATTCGGCTAGGCAGAATATGTTCCCGCAGCAGGGGGTCGTTCCCTTCTGCGGTATACTGGTTTCCAATCAAGGCTATAGGAAACAGTCTGTACTGATATTTAATCCATAGATGGTGGGAAAATAGATGCAAATATGCCTTTAGAAATGGTATATGCGCGTAAGTGAATGTAACTGTTGTGGTGGGATCCACCTAATCGGCATAGGTGACTACCAACTATATAAATAATGGTTGATACCGGAAGACGAGAGAGGAAGGAATCACGAGATCCAACTAGAGACTCTGATCGACTGCGACTAGTCAACACATTCTCCAGGAACGTCTTCCCAGAAATATACAGAAATACTATATGTACACTTTCTTGTTATAATAAATTCTTGTTCTAAGTACATTTTGTGTTGCATTATTATTCCATGCAATAGGCGAGATAAACATTGAGTCAAGACTCAACAGTAACGAAGCCGAATTTGAACTCGGCTCTCCGATATCTACCTCTGAGCCATTATTTATTACACCACATAGCACATAAATAGGTAAATAAATATAATGGATATGTACTCTTTACGATGAAAATCAATGCTTACCGGTGAGAGACACATGACTGACTAGGCAGAAGATTTTTCCCCGCACTATGTGGACGTTTCTCTCTGCGGTAGACTGGTTGCCAACCAAGTCTATACGACCCAGTCTATCCAGCCTAATCTGCCCTGCTGTTCAACCTATAGTTCGTTGGAGAAGAGATGGTTTCATGCCTCTGCTAAGTGTGGTGAAGTGAATGCGACTGGAATTCGAACTCGGTTCTTCGATTCCTCTTCGAAACGATATCAATTGCACCACAGCGCATATCCATTGAAATAAACGTGAGTAAAAACTAAAATAATGTTGAAACACCATAAAGTATATACCATACTTTTGTTATAAGTATTCTTTAGATGTCTTAATTGAAAAGGCTTTTGGATAATGTTCAGGAAAACAGGAAATTATATGTGAATACCGCTTCGGAATAATTGGGAGTATGAATCAAAACAATTTAAATCTAATCTTGCAAATCTAAAAGGCAAAGGAACGAGAAGCAAGACAAAAGGAAAGGATGAGAGGCATATGGTCTTCATAGATGTCACCTGTTCCTACAAACGGTTGTTCTGGGGGCCTGCCTATTCAAAACCAAAAAAAAAAAACATCATAAAGAAAAGGGAGGGTGAGATTGTAGAATATGGTTTACGAAAAAGGCATATTTTACTTTCTAGTAAAGAAAACTATTCAGAATGTTTCCGATCCTGTCTCAGTCGAACGTCCAGTATTTCGTTGTCTTCGCCAATATCCGTCCCTTTCAGACAAATTTTTCTTTGTAGCACTTGTTTCTCTGTCGATTTTCTTAAACTTGTCAAATAGCTCATCTCGTTTTTTTTTCTTTTTTTTTTTTTTTACCTGTCCTGTTCATTCAGGATGTGAGAAATCAAGAACCTCCACAACTTCAAGTCCCTTTGCTGTTCTCATCAATATATTCTCTTTGAATATATTTCTCTTTGCCTTCATGGTAATTTTTCCTCCATAAATTTGGTTAAACTTCTAAAGCAGATTTATCGTTCTTTTGATGGTTCATGTTCTTTCAGGATGTCAATAATCATAGCTCTCCACAGTTTCCGGTCTCTTGCAGCTTTCAATAATCCTTCCACTCTTATAACTCTCTTTCTCGTTGTGACATGATCAGCTCAATATATTTGGTTTAAAATGTAAAATATACTCTCTCTCCCTCTCTCCCCCTCTCTCTCACTCTCTCCCACTCTCTCTCTCCCTCTCTCTCCCTATCTCCCTTTCTCTCACTCTCACCCTCTCTCTCTCTCTCTCACTCTATCTTTCTCTTTCTAGATGTTTCATATTACTTTTGGATGTGGTCGATCGTGGTCCTCCCTAGCTTCCTATATATGGTTGACTTCAGGACTTGACACTTATTAAGAATCTTTCTCTTTCTGATATTTGTTCCGACTACTATTAGTCCTGGGTATGAAGATAAACTACATCCAGCAGCAAGGCCTATGATCGTGAGATTGTAGGTTTTGAGAAGCATGGAACCACCTCTTAATTGCTGTTGTTCGGGTCAGTTAGGGTCCCAGCTATGGGCAAATAGTGAAATTCCAAACGAAAATAAAATATTGTGCACTTTATCTCATAAACATAGCACACCCTAATACTATATTTCTTCATATATATATATATATATATATATATATATATATATATATATATATATATATATCCGATGCGATGAGAACGAAAGTAATATATAAATTCTAACGTTCGCAGCGTTAATTAAAAAAAGAGCTCAATACATGTAGTAGAGCGATAATTATTTATTTATTATAATTTTATCATATAAAATTATAATAAATATATATATATATATATATATATATTACATGAATCATTCATACAAAAATAGATTAGCAAAGTTAGTAACATAAAAGGTGAAAAACTTCTTCGCAAATTTTTTAAAGTTGGATTAACCTACGAATCACTCGATGAATGTTATGATCCTTGTTTTTAATAACTTCAAGTTGTATAAGGTCTTTTCTTTATCTGCTCGTACATTCGGCTGTACATACAGCCATCCTCAGGCACGGAAATTATTTTGTTTTTAGTAAATACAGTTAATAGCGGACACGAAAAATTAAAGGCGAATCAAAATATGTTTTCATTGTTAACGGATAAAAACTTTTGGAGCGTGAAGTCGCAATGCTAAGGTTGAATTTTTTTTAAAATTTAAGGGAGTGCCTTTTTTTTTTACTAATATGGTTATTTGGGAATAATTTTGCTGTAGGAGTTTTTCGGTCAATGTGGCATGAACTAAATTCTTCAATAAATAGAGTAATGTCGCAGCTGTTATCCCGAAAATTTGCACGTCGGATCAGTTTTTTTTAAATCAAGTATGTGGTGCAGTTCAATTTATATTACAATGAATCATCCATACAAAAAGTAGATTAGTAAAGTTAATGATTGTTATATATATATATATATATATATATATATATATATATATATATATATATATATAATGTGTGTGAAAAATATTTATTTAGTAAGTTTATCATACGCAATTGCAAAGGGCATAATATTTTAGTCAATAATAGAGGGTTTAACTTGTTCGATACAGATTCCTAACATATGCAAAATATAAAAGCATAGAATCGAAGTGTCATCGTAAGCTAGACTGACAGCAGGACAGACAGATGTATTAAAATCCATCAAAGCGAAAATGTCCGCTTTTTGAAATGTTGTTTGGCATGTAATACTGTCAGAGATGCCATTTCCCTTGGAAGCAAAAAAAACCTTCTTTCCGTGACGTCGAAAGTCGGCTGACAACCAACTTGCTCTCTCAGGGACAGAACTGCTCAGAATCACGTACACAGATGTGTGATTAAAGTCTGTATGTTCTGGGTCCTCTGCGAATTCAGTTCAGCTGTAAAATCGCAAAAAAAAATAAATGCATTAGCAGGTACTTCCACTTCGTTTTAAAGAATCGTATTGGCATGCTTAATCGGGTGTAAGCAAAAGGCCTCTTAATAAAGTGCAGGTTTCTAGTTTTTATACGGAAGAATAAACCCAAGCAGTGATATGAACTCCGAGTTCGTTTTATCAAATTAGACGGATACAGTGGCAGAATTTTTTGTTAATTAATTCACCCCAAGCAAGGCGATAATATCACTAAGACGCAAGAGGCTACTAAGATTCAGAGAGAATAACAAGATTTTAGAAGCAACCGGAAACCCAATTCTAACAGCAAACAAGGCATAAGTCCCTACTCTGTTCAAAAGACCGAGTAGGAATGTGAACTGGGCGATAGGCAAACCTCTCTCTTCGTATTAACGTAATAAATAAATTAGATTAAAAATAAATAGTAAATAAAATTACAGCGTTTAGGCGGAGGCGTTAGAAGAGTAGAGATAAAGTAGACATTAGAAGTGACCAGAAAGCCAATCCGAAACAGGAAACATCGGATAAACTTCTCCTGTGCAAAAATCTGAGGAGAATTTTAGTATAAAAATGATTTTATTTTTCCAAAAATTATTATTATCCAAACTTTGTCGATATAATTTTCTAAATATCTTTTTTATAAATAAATAAAACATATATAGACGGCACAAAAATATATATTTAATTAACACAGTATCCCATGTACATAAATAAGGTATTAGTAATATGCTCACCTATATATTCTATATCATGCATCAGTTTTTCATCAATTGATTTTATTAACGCTTCTGCTATTTCAGCTGTTTTAATATCATATTCTTTTCCTTCTCATATATATATATATATATATATAAATTGAAGACAGGTATAACTCTGCTATCAACTGTGAGTTGAATCACTATATCCAACCAATATACACCCTTGTGCAAATTAATTGAAACAAAACAAATAATTCCGTTATTATTTACTTTTTTACGTAATTTTGCAAAGAATCATGACCCAGTGCATATGTTACTAATTCGTATGTCCATTCGACGAAGTCGTTCCTTGCAGATTGACCACAGATTCTTGATTGTATTTAAATCAGGAGAGTTTCCGGGCCAGTCTTTAGTACTTTTATTTGCTCACTGGCAAGGTACACCAGTGTGTTCGTGTAGCATTACAATTTTCTTACGCTTCCATCCAGTAACGTCCATCGCAGATAACTACCGAAGTCTGGGCGTGATAACAATCTGACGCACTCACGGATGACGCAATATTTTTCAAGGCCAAACAAATTTCATCATATATCTCGAAAATGGATTCATATTACTGCACACCACCGCAAATGACCTAATCTGAGGAAAAAGTAGAAATCGATTACATCCTAACACTCCAGTGGGTCTAAAACTGACCGTATGGTGAAATAAAGGAAACTAAATCGGCTGTTTCACTTAATTTGGACATGGGTGCATAATTATCAACAATACGTCTTTAAAGTAAAATGACCAGCAATACATTTTATAATAGAATTACAAACAATGCATTTTATAGAAAAATAACCAACAATACATTTTATCTGTAGTTGCATGCATGCAATTGCGTTTAAAATGTATTCAGTTGAAGCCATAAAACTCTATCAGCATGTACAACTGAATGGTGGGTGGTGGATTTTTAGCATGGTACAATTTTTGCTTCTAAATGTTACATATTATTTCGAGCAATAAGTTAATTTGATGACTATGAAAACTTTTTTTTTGTCAGAGTGGGCATTAGTCAGTTATGGAGAATGTAAACGGTTATTACTTTGCATGAGTATACACATTAGTCAAAAGCTTCATTTTGTAAAAAAAATCGAAAAAAAATCTCTCGTTCAAAAATCTACAATATTGCACACCAGACAATAATATTACAAAATTGAAGACACTTATAATTTGACTATCAACTGTAAGCCAAATCACTATATCCAACCAATATACTTTTATATCTATCATTAAAAATTACCGTTGAGATATCAGTTTGAATGTAGTTATCTGTGAAACAACTGAATGTGGCAGTTTGGAGGATTTCATGTATTTAACGAACGATCGTAATATTCTGCATCTTTTCCATCTGTTTACCACCCAAATACCGGCGTTTTCAAATATGTTTTTGCTAGTCAAACCGTTTGTCTTGCTTTTTTACCCTTTTAATATCTCTCAGATTTCAGTTTTGTCAAATGCTCAGTTCCAGAATTTTTGTTATGTTTCCTTATTTTTATTGTTTTACGATATCCGTTCAAACTTTCGCCATCTCCAAAGTTGTATCCCATCATTCAATAACTTTACAATATGTTATTTACTTTTTTTAGGAAATATTTTTGTTTTCAAGACCTAATCTGGGAATATTTACTGTTTCGAAATATAGATATGCCATTTGACGTAGAATAAAAGCAAAACTTGCTATGTTTTTCTTTCTTCCATACATCTTGTTTCCATTTATATTCCAATAAAAACAAAGTACATTATATTTTTCTTTACAGAACTTTTTCTATGATATTACTGTAACCCGAGGAGGTATTCTTTGAAGACTTTTCGCAAAATAAAAACTAAAATAACATCTTCTGACAACTTCTCGACCTTTGTCCCATTGTATTTTTCAGCAGGCCAATAAATTACTTTCGAAAAGTAAACCATTAGGTGTCGCTGTAAAGCAAAAATTTAATTCGAAAATGATGGCGCTCGAATCGGTGGGAATTTTCATATTGCATTAGTCATGTAGTTAGAAATCATAAAAATAAAATACTTCAGGCCCACATATTACACACCTACCATATTTTCTGAATGGATAGATGGACATACAAATATTATATATAGATCAAGTATTTTATTAAACTTTCTTTTGCTTGTAGTAAAATTCAATAAAATAGATGAAAGATCACATCCGTCAGGCTATTCCTTTCTAGAAACGCGCACTCTTGTTAAGGCCGCCATATATATGATACCAGAACGACTCTAATGATTTACGAGGTACGTCATCGTGACTGTTACTTGGATTTAAAGAACATCGGACTACAGATCTGGTAACTGTTCAATAGAGGCATAGGCAATTAATAAATACGAATAAATCATTTTTGGCCAAAGGTTAATGCGGTTAGAATCGGATTACATGACTTTCACCTTCAGAATGGATGAATTTATCATCTATTTACTTTATTTACATGGTTCGGACTGTTGTCTTTATCTTTATTGCCATAGTCACGACGTTTTGGACGTTGTATGCTCCGGCCTTCTTCAGGTTATTAGAATTTCGAACGGAACTCTTTATTTCGTCCACCGGAGTAGATTGTTCTAGTTCCACGTGCCATGCCTCTTCCGGGTGTCTCGGCTATCTCCCTTTAACTCAACTCTCCAAGAATTTGTTCACCAGTACAGTTAGCCAGGTAATTAACTCAAAACTATTTGTGTAAAGTTTCTGGATCCAAAGAACCTTTTTTTCCACTGGGCCATCTGTCCTTGAGGACATCGGTGAACGAATTGTTGGAACTTAAGACTGCAGACAAATTACCATCTGCATCGAAGTCTCAGAAAGCCATTGATAGTCCATGCTCGACAGTCAGACTTTCATTCAGCGTCTCATGTGGCTGTAAAGTCAAATATGCAGACACGGCTATAGATGTTGCAAGTGAAATTTGCATTTGTAGTTGCTTCTGGTTGTTATTATATCTATTGTTCCTTTTGTACACTTCATGTTTATACTTTTTGACCACTTTGTTATAGACAAGGTGTCTTCTATGTCAACATCTCACTACTGATTGTTTGAAGCCATCAAAGAATACAAAGCATCAAAGGCGGCGTTAAGCAATGTTTTCCCTTGTGGCAGGTTTGATATTCAACTATATGAATTCTTGTATGCAAACGTCCTTAAATTGAAGTTGTGGGAACCCAGTTTTTCTACTTCTATTTGAAATTTCTGCAGACAAAATGTCCTTCGGAATTCTTTTGCCGTCCATTCGTCCGACATAGGTTAACTCGGTCCATACATGGAAACTGTGATCTTCGACAGATAATAGTACGCATTTCAAGCAGTGGGGTCGTTTTTCCCTTAGGGAGCCTGATGTGTGAATTCGGGTTTCCTGTAAGGTTGAAATATCGATCTGATGCTTCAGAAGTTCGTTATTTATAATCACATCTGGTCGTTACTTATTTTGGACAGACTGATAGAAATGGATAGGTAGAGACTATCATAGATGGGAGAAGAATGAAGGGAAATAAAGAAAACAAGGTAAACGAAGCATGATAACAGAAGCCATCGCTCGTCAAGTTTATTTTGAATTCAATATTGTCCTTCTCCTAGTGATGTTAGTCCTTGCCTCAATTTTGACAGGAATCACGCTGCTTCAAAGAAGCCTGTTTTAAACTAGAGCTAACTTCAACCTATTATCGCGTTCACACAGCTTATAAGATGCAAGTATACTAAGTTTACAGTTTACACCAACCAAAGTAGAAAATCATAGTTTCTGCTGCTATTTAACTCCTAGCTAGAGGAATATGAATTATTACCATTTTCAAGGGCATTAGTGCGAAGTGAACGAATTGGACTCGTTCAAAATTTGTACATCTGTGTCGGCGTATATATATATATATATATATATATATATATATATATATATATATATATATATATGTGTGTGTGTGTGTGTGTGTGTGTGTGTGTGTGTGTGTGTGTGTCGTGCGGCGGTACATATTGGATTTCCAATGGTGATAACCTGTTTCGTCTGGCACGAAAGAAAAAGACTCCGACCATTCACACGGAAGCTATCGCTCGTCAAGTTTATTTTGAATTCAATATTGTCCTTCTCCTAGTAAATTCTTTCTTTTTTTTTGTGAATTATCACACTAAACTTTTCTCAAAGCACATAGTTTTTTTTTTTTACTGATGTTAGTCCTTGCCTCAATTTTGACAGGATTCACGCTGCTGCAAAGAAGCCTGTTTTAAACTAGAGCTAACTTCAACCTACTATCGCGTTCACACAGCTTATAAGATGCAAGTATACTAAGTTTACAGTTTACCCTACCAAAGTAAAAAATCATAGTTTCTGCTGCTATTTAACTCCTAGGTAGAGGAATATGAATTATTACCATTTTCAAGGGCATTAGTGCGAAGTGAACAAATCCGACTCGTTCAGAATTTGGAATTATCCTGTCGGCCATCTTGCGGACATAACTTAATTAGCAGAGGTATCGCTGTCTCAGAAGAGTGACAAACGGTGATCTTACAAGGACTGAGGCGTGTGTGATTTTGTCCGTCTAGTACGTGTCACTGGCTGTGTAGTCATTTTCACTTCGGGAGCCTGAAGTGTGAATTCGGTTTTTCTGTAAGATATCAATACCGATTTGATGCCTCAGAAGTCCATTAATTGTCATTGCCACAGGACTTTACGTGTTGGGGGCAGATTTATAGAAATGCATAGGTAGATGCATGCATAAGTAGGGGAAGAACGAGGGGAAATAAAGAAAACAGGGAATCGAAGCATTACATCGGAAGCCATCCCTCGTCAAGTTGATTTTGAATTCAATGTTGTCCTTCTAGTAAATTCTTGATTTTTTCTGAGAATTTTCATCCTAAACTTTTCTCAAAGCACACAGTTTTACTATAAATCTGATGTTAGTTCTTGCTTCAGTTTTGACAGAAATCACCCTACTTCAAAGAGGCTTTTAAACTAGTTCGAACTTCAACCTACTACAGTGAAATACTTCCGGTTAACACAGCTTATAAGATGCAAGTTTACTAAGTTCACTATTTATCCTAGTCTCTATTACTATTTAACTCATACGTAGAGGAATATGAATTAATAACATTTCCAAAGGTATTAGTGCGTCTAAACGAATCGGACTCGTTCAGAATTTGAACTTGGTACGGCGATTCCATTTTCGGCATCGATAACCTTTACACTAACCACACATCCAAAATAAATAATAATTCGGAGGAAAGTGATTTCATCAAATATTGGTCAAATTAAAAGTACGTCAGCCTCCGGGCGGTCGGAGTAAAGGAAATGTATTGAATATGAAAAGATATATACATGCTTGTGTGCAAACATATAACAATTTGCATTGCTTTATATATATATATATATATATATATATATATATATATATATATATATATATATATATATATATATATATATATATATATATATATATATATATATATATTAAACAATACACGGACAAAATAATAATGATAGTCTGTTATTGTTTGCATGAAAGATTTCCAAGCAACGACAAACTCGTGTATATGAGATCCTTCCAGCGTCGCGTATACACGAGTTTCTCGTTGCTTGGAATTCTTTCATTCATATATATATATATATATATATATATATATATATATATATATATATAATCACAATTAAGTAATTCATCGAGTCTAGAATAAACCTTAACAGAATGCAGAAAGCCTGTTCAAGCAAGGATATACATTTGGTGACAAAGAGGTAACGAATTAGGCTTCTAATGCTCTGGATGGAGCGGCTTGGGCATAGTAGACGCGGTTCGTGGGGATACATTCCTATGGGTAAGGGAATCTCGGATGAGTTACACCACGGAATTTGTGAAGAGTGGCTCTATATCAAGTCTAATTCGTTATCACTTCTTCATCGAGGCCCGTTGGTACAGCTGGTATGACGCTTGCGTCGTATCGTAACGGTCCGGTTTTAATTTTCGGTGGTGGATGGGCACAAAATATAGGACGAAACGGTTGCCCCAGTGTTTTCTTAATTTTGTGGATGTTTCTTCTCGACTCGTTGAATTATGGTTATTTCAAATCCTCCTAATAATTTTTCTTACATACTTTTATATACATATACATATTTAAATAGGTACCTCTACCAATTCGTAGAAAAAGAGCATACCGTGATGATAATAAAACCCTCCAAGACTTGAAAAAACAAAGTTTTATTGTCTAAATGTTTATGTTATTAGTAAGAGGAAAGAACAAAGTATTATTTTATTAAAATTTTGATCCTTTCTAGCACGTTCGAAATTATGGTTAAAAATCTTCTTTTTTCTTGCGTCACCGGGAAGGCCAAAGATTAGTATAAAAAAATTTTAACGTCTTTCTTTTTTGCAGTAAAAACACATTGTTTTGACATTTCTTGTAAAAATCAAATAATTGTTGCATTTTAAAGAAATCTTCAGGATTCACAAATGAATTCAATTATTTTGGATTTTTGTTTTTTTAGAAAATTTCGGTAAAAATATATTTGCATCCGTTACCCCCCCCCCCACACACACACAGACTTTTATGAAATATTAAGAAATTAAAATTTCACTCAATATCTATCTATATTAGTTAAAAGCAGGACGCATTGGAGAATCTGCATAATCATTTCTTTTTGTAAAACTGATGCACAATTTACCTAAAATCTGATCTAAATCATGAAATACAAGATGCAATAAAAGTAAGACTTTATTTAAGTAGAAAAACTTTTAATTGCTTTTATACATAAAATATATTAAGGACACTATTTTCTTAAGAAATAACATTTTCTCGATGACTAATGAATTTTTCAAGAATTGTTTTCATTTTTTAAAATCTTAATTAGAATAATTTAAATTTTAAATCTAGTAAAATTCTGTATTAATTTCCTTTTTTTAGATGATATTATTAATAAATAAAAAGGTTTATTACACATAATTGTTGTGGATTCCGGGGATGGAATCCTGCACAAATAAATAAATAACGCCAGTAATTGAAATAGGAAAATAAGTGTATTGAACGTAAGAATACAAACTTGAAATGAAGATTAGTAGTCCAGGAATACGGGTTAGTAGAAAGTATATGTACAAGTCTGTAAGTGAAGCCGGAATTATCTCTCTGTCTGTGGACTCTACGTATCTCAACCTTATGTCAATGTATCTGTTTGTGAACACCCTGTGTACTCAACTCTGTCAGAATAAGTATACTTTAGACGAGTCCATCTTGTGTAAAAAGGGGAGAGCCCCACAACAATAATGAAACCTCAATATTTTTTAAAGGATTTTGAATTTTTTGTATGTGTATAATAATAATATTTTTATAGATACGGTTATTCATACAAGACATTAAAAAATATAAGTGCGATAACTTAGTAATATTTCATAAATTAAATAAAACATTAAATTATGGAGAATATTTTCCTGATCTAGATTACTGAGTACTTAAAAATTATATATAAAAAGCGCTCCCGTTATATTATTCACTTTTTTTACGCATAAAGCTCCCGTAAAACAACATCTATATACCATCAAGCTATCAATACCTCAAAATCTTAAATAAAAAAATACTGTCGCGTTAAATAATCCTTTTCGCCGATTTTTAAACTTAAAGAAATAATAGTTCTTTCAAATCAGATTAATTATACTATAAATATGCTAATATTCCTCAAATAAAGTTTGAGAAAAAGATGTATTATTTCTGGAAGATTTCTTTTTTAATAAGGAGGATTACATCACTGATGGCTAAAAATGGCGCTAAATTTTAAAAAGTCGGAAATTTCAAAGCATAAACTCTTTGCAATCAATTTAAATGTTTTGAAATGCAGCAAAGCATTTTGATGATTAGAAATATTAAATTTAATCTATTAGTTTGAAATTAATATTAAAATAAAGGTTTCAATAAAGATTTTGATTTACAAAAATTCATTTAAAAACCTTAGGTATCGCGAATTTGTTGCGGTACGCATATTAAAACCCGACAGAATGAAAGGAGGAGGAAAAGATGAGAAACATTTACAAATTTACCCTGTTTCGCTTTTACTTAACCTTCATCAGAAATTTTAGAAATGAATTATCGAGGAAAAATTTTTGATACTTTGAGTTCTGCGTTATTTCTTTTTCATTGGTCGGGGAGAAGTCACGTGTTATTGTCTTGTGGTCGTAATGTGCCTTTGTGTGTACGTAAGTGTGTCAGTCACATTCAATAAAACATGTACAGACGAAAGATGGCAACTCAAATATACAAACCATCTGTTCTATATATACATATACACATATATATGAGTATGTACCTGGGTGCATTTCTATGTGTGCCTGTTTTTGTATATATATATAGATATATATATATATATATATATATATATATGTGTGTGTGTGTATGTATGTGTGTTTATATGTATGCACGTACATATATTAGTGTGTGCGCGTGCATGTGTGTGCGTGTACTCGTTATATTCAATGAAATATGTGTAAATAAAAGATGGCTACACAAATATACAATCTATTAATATATATATGGGTGGGTGGGTATGTGGATTTATATGTGTGTGTGGGAGGCACATAAGTTTGTATACATACATATATATATATATCTATATATATATATATGTGGGGGGTGTTTGTATATTTACATATATATATATATATATATATATATATATATATATATATATATAGATAGATAGATAGATAGATAGATAGATAGATAGATATGCACGCGCGTGCGTGTTTGTGTGTGGGCGTATATGTTTGTGTGTTTGTGTGTGTGTGGGCGCATATGTTTGTATACATACATACATACATACATACATACATATATATATATATATATATATATATATATATATATATATATATATGTGGGGGTGTTTGTATATACATATATATATAAATATGTATATATATATAAACACACACACACATAGATAGGGACGCGCGTGCATGTGTGGCGGTACATATTGAATTTCCAATGGTGATAACCTGTTTCGTTTGGCACGAAACAAAAAGACTCCGACCATTCACACGGAAAGATATGTGTGGGACGTCTTATCGCTAACTGAATCCCAACTGACTGAGCGTTGCCAAGTGACAGCCAAAATACCGGAGTCACGTGTGCCTTCTGTCGGAAATGGAGGAAACAGAAATTGACGCCGACAATGAGGAACACGATTTCATTTCATTTCCTTATTATTATTTTCATTTTTGCGTCAGACGAGCCGACATGAATACTTTTTGTTCCGTCCATTTACAAGCTGCATACTTTGTTGGTGGTAGAATTTTGCTATTTAACATCGTGCCACTAAAAGAAGTGGACCGCCATAGATACAGCGAGAACTTGATTAGAAAAAGGACTGGCCAATGTTTATTGACGCAGGTGGGCACAAGATTCGGAGGAACAGAAAATGGTTGGTCTCAAGTCAGCCTGGCTTTAAATAAGGGTAACTGGATTTCCCTTTTAGTTGGAAGGCTCCCAAACACGTCCGAACTCAAGTTATGTATAAAACTCTATACGTATATAAAAATATGAAAAAGATACACATTTTTGGACAAACGTCGATTATTATTATTATTATTATTATTATTATTATTATTATTATTATTATTTCTGGTGTGTAATTATTTCTTTCTGGGTCATGACCAAAGACCTAAGGTCAGGAATGGCATCATGAGATTTTCCACTGACCAAGTGAAAAAAAAAGCAAAAAAAACAAACACTTATTTTACGCAGATAAATCCCTTCTTAAGGTGTCGGCTGTATTCATGAGAACAATTTTTTGTATTTCTTTAAGGCATAGGCTACTAGGGATCCTTTCAGTGAGTCTATTGTAATATTTTCCAATCAATACGAGGGTTCCAACTACAACAGGGAGAGATTGAGATTTCGATTTCAAGTTCCTTGTATCTTGATAGCTTTTTGAAGATCTCCAAAGATACATTGCAGTCTGCAGGGACTTCCATAACAATAAGGATGAATTATTTTGTTTGCGGTCTCTAATAACAATGTCTGGGCGATTAACTTTACTTGATCTGCCTGTGCGTATTGTGTAGTCCCATAAAATTGTTACAGGTCATTTTATTATTATTATTATTATTATTATTATTATTATTATTATTATTATTATTATTATTAGCTTTCTGTTCAAGACTGTTAGTTTTCACAAGTGGTACTCGTTGGTGAATCTTCAACCAACGAAAGTAATGGCTTTATCCAGAAGTGGCTGAGTGGTCATTTTAGATAGGGCACACCCGTGGAGAATGGAGTAGTCTGAATAAAGCATATTCTGTTTCGATCACGTGTCTGAGTTCCATTAATTTGAATTTGCATTGGTAACAGAGCCCACCAATCAGAACAATGCCTTCCGGATTGACTACTCCATTTATTTTAAACCCGGATAATTGCATAATACATTTTAGATTCATCAAGGATGGTCTTCAGTGATGCCCTGTCCTCATCACAGATTTCAGGTTTTGCATCATATCGGCTCAAACGGTAACCCCACCCTGACCCCGGACGAGTCGGGCCGCCTTGTTGAAAGTGTCGTGCTACGCATCTCAACATTGCACAAAAAAACAAAATAATTATTATTTTATTTATTATTTTATTATTAGTTCATTTTCATTCTCCAAACGTTTGGTTTTGAGAACAAGAGAATAAAATTCTAAAAAAGGGTCATTCTATCTGTCTTTTTCTTTCTTCAGACACTCTGTGGTATTTTGTCTTCAGTCTTTCATATCAGCGATTTGTCCATTTTGAAGCTAGCTCATTTTAGCACAGTCGCCTCTCAACTAAAGATTCTGTTTCAGATGACCTCCTATTTCTACGGTTTTCATTATTTGTTTCCCTCACCCACAAACTCTTTCAACATCTATTTCTTTATAATAATGATAATGGTAATATTAATCAGTAGCGCCAATCAAAATGCGTAAAAATAACAAGAATTTAATGCATTTCAAGGTCAATAGAATTTTGTCAAGTAAATGGTCAATAGAAAATTCGAGCGACTATAGTCAATCTATAATTGCGTAATACATTTTAGATGCATCAAGGTGGTCTTCGGTGATGCCCTGTCCTCAGGTTTTGCATCATATCGGCTCAAACAGCAACTCCGACTTGACTCCGAACGTGTCAGGCTGGCTCCTAGAAAGTGTCGTGCTACGCACCTCAACATTTCAAAAAAAAATATTTCGACATGGCTAGGAATCCGACCGTTCTTCTCAGCATCAGCAAATGAAAAAAGGCTGTTTACACTTCTCTCCTATATACTGGTGTCTTTTTATTTTATCCAGTTTCGATTTCCCTGGATTCCTAACTCGGTAAGCTGGTCTCTTTCTTGCATAGTTTAATCTAAGTGTTTTATAAATTTTAAATCCCAATCCCATAACAATATTATCTCTTTAACTAAATTTGCGCGCGTACCCAACATGAATCTATCCTATAATAGCACTTGCCCCAAAATGAGTTTAACTACCACTTATAGTAGCGTTTCTAAAAAAAAATCTATTATTCGCTCTTCTAAATACAACACTTGGAAAAAAGAAAATCAAATTTTGGAATTTACTATCTGCATTGACAAACCTCACCGAGCAGCCATATTATTCTCATCACTGGAAAGAAAAGGAAGAGAAGCCATATTGGAACTGGTCATTACCTCATTACATATTGATGACAGAATGAAAAAAATATACGAAATGTTGGATACGCTCTTTTTAGAGGATGCTAACCAATTGACTTTTATGACATACGAGTCGTTCGAATAATATCGACGATAGAATGACATGGCAGTAGATGACTACCTTATTAAATTCAACTGTCATGTCACAAAGTTAAAGGGCCATAAAATACAATCACCAGAGACGGCACTTGCATTAAAAGGTGCGAATCAGACACTAGAGAATGAGTAACTAGTAAAGAGCCAACACTGCCGGAAATGTCCAAACGACTAAGATGCTTCGTCAACAAATAGTCCACCAGTTGTGATAAAAAGAGATGAAAACAGTCAGGAAGGCATGAAGTGTAATACGGTCATATCTGTGTCCTTCTCGATTTTCTAAATGGCGACGCAACAGAAGCAAAGGAAGAAGTAAGAACAAAATTCTGGTATCATCTGAAAAAAAATAATTGCATAATACATTTTAGATTCATCAAGGATGGTCTTCGATGGTGCCCTGTCCATATCACCGATTTCAGGTTTTGCATCATATCGGCTCAAACAGCAACTCCGTCCTGACTCCGAACGTGTCAGGCCGGTGCCTTGTCTTTGTGTCGTGCTACACACCTCAACATTGCAAAAAAAATATTTTGACATGGCTAGGAGTCCGACCGTTCTTCTCAGCATCAGCCAATGAAAAAAGACTTTTTACACTTCCCTCCTATATACTGGTGTCTTTTTAATTTATCCAGTTTCGATTCGCGTTACTTCACCTGGATTTCTAACTCATGATTATTCTGGGACAAATATAGTGCTAGCAATGAAATGGATTGCAGAAGAATATGATAATCTTGTAATCGATGCCAGCACCGGTATGGAAATATTTGTGGAGTGTAAATATAGTTATAGCTCAATAACGCTTCGCATGGTGCCAGAATGTTCAAAATGCCGAATTCGAAAACATTTCAAGAAGACATAGAAAAATAATGAATAAAAAATAAATCTCTAATCTTGTATGTGTGTACAGTTTAAACGATATATAATACCCCACCAAATTTTGGAGTGTATTTTACCTTAAATTGCTGCCGATTGCAGTATCAAATTTCATAAAAATTAAACAAGGAGTTCTTTAGGTTGGACCACTTTTTAGTTTCCATGGTATTATGTATAAAAAAATATACTTATTATTTTGAAAAAAAATACAACCAGTTTTAAGCTATTACTTCAAATTTTCATGCAACATTAAAAGGTTACCGGGTTGGCAGTTTTCTGGTTGTTGCCTGCGACTGGTAGTTAGGAGCCCTAACGCTGGTAGCGCTTAGAGAGGGTGCTCAGATCAACAGTCGCATAATATCGCTGTATTTGTTGTGTCTTGTCGCGTATGGATAGGTGTACCTGCATGTATTTCCAGTGGCGAAACTGAGACCATATTATGCTTTAGTCTTAGACAGTTTATCCAGGTTGTATTGCCATAAACGATAGATAGTGATAATTATTGTCTTTTTTCTTAAAACAAAATTTGCTTAGGATATGCACAATGAAAAGAAATATGACTAACCTAGTAAACAAAAACAGATATCACACTTTCATTCTCCAATATTCGTAGAATACCTTCCAGTTTCTGTAGTGTAGAATCTTTTTATTCTTTAAATATTCTCTCCATATCATCGCACTTTGCGAAACTAATTAAAATTCTTCTATCGCTACCAATCAATTCTCAGTTCCAGGCTATCTTCCCCCTGTGTTTAAAAGAGTCTGTCTTAAATATGCATGGGCATGGTGTTTATATCGGGGAAAACCTTCCAATTGTAAGGTAATTGTCTCTTGATGTCCTAGATGATTCTTTCAGATGCTTTCATTATTGCATTCTGCTATCGCTTTTTCTTTAATGGTTCTCCATCTTCTTGGGACTGTCATATTTTAAACAAAACTTCGTACAATTTGGAAATGGCTCCCTCTCGGCATTCATCTTCGAACATTTTTGTGTTTGGTGACTTAATAATCATCATGTGTAGCGGCCTCAGCATTCTAATGTTAATGATGTTGCCAGTATTCAGACTTTGAAATTCTCCGTTGCTTAGTCAAATAGCGTATTATGAACTCTCCTATATTGTACCGAGACTGTATGACTTTAAACGCAGTACTAGATTGGCGGCAAAGTATCATGATTTTAGAGTTGAAATGCGAAGATATAACCGTAGGTCTTATGCTAACAGTTTCTTTTTCGTACTTTTCGCCCGTGAGAGTCTCTCCCGACATCTTGCTTTCCATTCAAGTTGGATTTTCAAATATTTACACCCATTTGCAAATTAATTGAAACAACCACTTTAGTTTCCTTTCTTACACCTTACGGTCAGTTTTATACCCACTGGATTTACAAGGTATAATGGATTTCTATTTTTTCTCAGATTAGGTCATTTGCAGTGGTGTTCCGTAATATGAATCTATTTTCGGGGTGTATCATGAAATATGTTTGGCCTCGAAAAATATTGCGTCATCTGTGATTGCATCGGATTTTCATCACGCCCAGACACTACTGTCTCGACTGTCGATTAATTGTCCTACGGCCATTGTCTCCAATGGACGTTACTCCAAGGAAGCATACGAAATTGTAACGTTGCACGAACACACTGGCAAGCCTTACCAATGAGCAAATTAAAATACTATAGACTGTCCCAGAAACTCTCCTGATTTAAATCCAATCAAGAATCTATGGTCAATCTGCAAAGAACGACTTCGTCGAATGGACATACGAAGTAGTAACATGTGCATTGGGTCATGTTTCTTTGGAAAAATACGAAAAAAAGGAAATAATAACGGAATTATTCGTGTTGTTTCAATTAATTAGCACAAGGGTATAAGTGCAATGCTAATTGTTAAATTCTGTCTTACATTTTATTCTTCTGTTGGTCTTGCTCCTTAAGAATATTTTTCTGGTATTATTTTGCACTCCTAACCCCAGCGTGTTAATGTCTTTACTGCTTAAGGTGCTATGATTAAAAAAAACATTCTTTAGAAATTGTAATTACAGCACATTGCTTTTTAAACATATACGAGCATTTAAGAAACGAAAATCGAATTACACCAAAAAAATATCATGGAAAATAAGGAAAACAGCACCAGGCTACAATAATCAATGCAAAAATTGTAAATTCTGCCTGGAGGAGAAAATAGCTATAATCACCTTCCCATACCAACACAAATGATTTAATAAACGATCAGAACTTATCTTAAAATGCAAACACGAAAACGTCATGAGTAATACGATAAACTACATCCGAGAACAATCCTCTGATCAGGAGGTTTTGAGGAACTTGGAACCACCTTAATTGCAGGTGTTCCCAAGTCCATCCTGGCCCGGGGTGCTGGCACCTGTTAGGGTCCCAGCTATAGGCAAATAGTTAACTCCTGAACTGGGGTTAAAACACGAGGAAAGTTTAAAAATAGGTTTTAATTCCAGCAATAAACTTTTGTAAAAGATTATTACCAGCAATACATTATTGAAGGAAAAAATTGATTCTAGCAATAGATTTTGAAAAAAAATACCAGCAATGCATTTTTGAAGAAAAGACAGTAGCAATATATTTTAGAAAATGAAAATATTACCAGCAATAAAATCTTGTCTACCAGCAATATATTTAAAAAATAAATATTACCAGCAGTACATTTTTGAAAGAAAAGTATTACCAACAATACACATTTGACAAATTATTACCAGCAATAAAAATCTTGTAGGCATTAAATAACCCATTGAGGTTATTTAACATAAATATACCGTAAACCAAACCAAATACGAAAACAAATTTTTACTACGTTACTTAATATTTCTTGTAAAATACCAACATGAAAAATGCAAATATATGCACTATGTATAATGCAGATAATGTAACATATTTTTAAAATGAACAGTACTTTAAACTAAACAAATGAATAACCAAGACCTCAAAATAAAACAAAATAAAAATTAAACAATTTAAATAATTAATAAACAAATCAACAAACTACAAACAATCACATAAAAACAAGTAAATGGAATAATAATAATAATAATGATGATAATAATAATAATAATAAACAAGAAATAATTACGTAATCATTAATAAATAATGAGTAAAAATAGGTTTAAACTATGAAATAGCTATAAATAATCGGATACGGATCGACAATTATTTCTATTCAAAAGCCTCAAGAATAATTAGAAACATAACAATTAGCGCTCATTCAATAAACATAAGACATGTGACCAGAAGATTGCTTTGAAGCATGAAACCGTCTGTCAATCATATCTGCTCACGAAACATATCTTAACGTAAACAATAATAACATATAATGAAATTAAGTCCGACAATTATTTAATATATTTTCCGTATATAAATTATTTTTATACATACAATTTAAGATAATTTTAGTGAGCAGATATGATCGAGAGAGAGAGAGAGAGAGAGAAAGAGAGAGAGAGAGAGAGAGAAAGAGAGAGAGAGAGAGGTCGTCAATTATTGTGTATTTATAAACAGTAATTCGAACCTTGCTAACCAGACGCTTTTCTGTAGCTGAATGGTACAGCACGTCGGGCAAAATGACGGTTTCCGTATAGGAATACAGGTTCGATTCCTGTCGGAGAGTGCATATTTTCTACAAAATTCAAGCAGATAAATGTAATTAATACTGTTTAATTAAAAACAGACCATTTACTTAAATAAATTGTACTTATAAAAATAATATATATATATATATATATATATATATATATATTGTTGAGTGATATGCATACAACTCATTCCATGGTTTCTGTTATAATTCTCTAATCTGGATCCTCACACGGCATGTGGACCTGATAGTATTCTTATAATAGTCCTCAAGAAATGTGTTCTCGAAATTGCCCCTGTTCTCTATAATAAACGCCAAGCTGCCTCTTCCTTTCTTGCTTGTTGGAAATCCTCCCCTGTTGTCCCAATCTTTAAAAACTCATCAGAACTGATTGCGCTCGTTTACCATGAACCCGTTAACCTTCTACCACTTTTTGGTAAATTACTCAAGTCCCTAAACAGCTGCGATTAGGTTAAGTACCTCACTGCATAAGGCCTTCTTTCAGACAAGCAATATGGCTTTCGCTTCTCTAATTTAAATGTTGATGCATTAACAGTTATTGCTGAAAGTATTTATCAAGCTTTAGATAAGACTGGTGAACCCCAGGCTGTTACTTTGAACATCTCGAAAGCGTCTGAAGTGTTTTGGCACATCAGTCTTCTCCACAAGTTGAAAGGCTACGGTATTTCCGGACGAATTTTTTAACCGATTTGGTTTTTCTCATCAAATCACAAAATGAAAGTTCTCTTGAATGGCCTCTCTTCTAGATCTTTTTGTACTAATGCAGGTGTTCTCCAAGGATATATTCTTGTACCTTCTTTTCCTTAATTTTCATGAGTGACCATCCCGATGACATCAGTTCAAAACTTGCCATGTATGCTGATGACGCAACAATTTAATCGTGTCTCGATAATAAGTCTGATCGGTTCGATTAGGTGAAATTGGCAGGTGAAAAATAAATGAACTACAGTTTGTTGTTTACTGGAGCAAGGAGTGGCTTGTTAATTTTAACGCCTCCAAAATGAAAGTTCTCTCTATTAATCACCTAAAAGAACCCTTCCTACCTCTCAGCATGGCTGAGGCTAACCTCCATGAAATTGACGTGTGCCTTCTCTGGCTAATATTCTTGGCTGATATGAAGTGAAAAGACTATATTAAATCGACTGCGATGTCTGCTGCTAAGAAAGTCGGCTCAGTGTGTCGTGGTAGGCAATTTTTTCTCTCAAGAAACTATTTTGCATATTTTTAAGTCTATTTTTAGTCAATGCTTTGAATACTGACGTCATGCTTCCGCTGCATGTTTTGTGATTGTTGATAAAATCAAAAAAATAATCAGCAATATTATTGGTCCTGACCTGGCGTCTCGGTTTAAGTCACTTTTCCATCACCATAATATAGCTTCCCTGTAACTTTTCCATAAATACTTTCATGGTAATTGTTCAGATGAACTTTTCCTCTATGGTACAAAGACTTTATGAATTTAATCACAGTAATAGACTAGTGACGAAGTCTCGTCAATTCACAGGTGAAATGGCTACATGTAAGTTCTATGCTAAGAGTTTGTTTTCTCACACTTCTCGTTACAGAAATCTCTTTCAGCTTCATGCTTTCCAGCCAACTTTGATCTCCAAAAAATTAAATGCAACGTCAATCGCTATCTTTAGTCTTTTGTTCTTCTCGTTCTCTAACGTTTCGCTTTGTAATTTGGTCTTCCGCACTCAATAACTACTTGTGTCTTAGTGGCCTCACTGCCTTACGTAGGGTGATATGAGAAAAAAAAGGATATATGTATAATTATTATTTATCTTTACTCCGACTTACGCCGATTCTGAAAAGGAAGATAACAGAAGGAGCAATAATGTGAAACCAGGAAAAATTAAATAACCCGACCAAAAATAAAACGAAATCAGAAAAAGGAAGAGAATACAACGAGAATTAAAACAAAACTAGAAAAAGATTGATTCGCTTTCTACGGTTTATCAACACTTTGCAGGTTATTTAAAGCCAGAAAATATTGTTTTTAGCTACTAAGAATTTTTTGGAGATAATAATGATACAAGTCTTACTAATTAACCCATATCTGAGTGGAGAAGAAGTGGATTCATGCCTTTCCAAAGGGTAAGTGAATATAACAAACCTAACGAGAATTGGAACTCGACTATCCGATTAACAATTCCGAGCTATTACGCATTACATTCAAGCTTTACGGCACTTAGTATTCGGCAACGATCACCCATATAAGTACTGACCGGCCTCGACTTCGCTTAACTTTGGTGATCGTACGAGAACCGGTGTTTAAACGAGATGTAGCCATAAGCATCGGGGGGGGGGGGAGAAAATACTATGAGAACTTAGACGAAACAAGAAAAAGGGAAAACACCAAAAATAAAACGAAAAAA
>OZ038496.1:90710711-90715711 GCA_964036315.1 Acanthosepion esculentum | reverse complement strand
CGGAAGAAGATAGCAGGTGAGGCGGAATGATTGAAAGACAATCAAAGATTTAGAAACAGTTTCAAAAATTAATATGCGAAAAATTATTATGATTTCAAAATTTCAAAAATTATTATGGAATACGTGTAATTGCAGGCATGGATCCTAGTATAAATAGTTATGAATAATTATTGACCGATTTTATAATTGTGATATTTTGCCTTATATCAAGTATTAAAAATATAGTCACTACGCTCCGTAAATTGGAGGAGAGAGTTATCAATGATAATGTTCTGATTTCGAATCTGCAGCTATCTTTCTTTAACCCTCACACCGATTTTTTTTAGTTTTTAAATATAGTTTTTATCACATAAAATTTGGTGAAGCGTAAGCAAATTTTCCTTCTGATAATGCGACCCAAATAAAAAAAGTTTGGTAACCACTAGATTACATAGACAACCTACTCCTAATTTCAGTTGCATCTTACTTTTTGCGGCCATGAATAATCAATTTTCCGCTTTTACATATTACTATAGATTACTGTTGGGGCGCACCCACCTTCACAACCACAATAGACTGATCCTATTATTATAAATAGAACAGTAGTTCTAGAGACTGCGAGTAGTGTAGCAGTGTACGCAGTCTCTGACTGTGCGCTGCTCCTGTCGAACTCTCTGCTTTGGCAGAGAGGAACCCGGACGAGGCTTTGCCGCAGGGCAAAGTGTCGTCCGGGGAGGTAGACAGTCCCTGAACCCGTTTATACGGGTTCTAATGGGCATATTTTTGGCCGAGCCTACGGGCTCGGGGAGCCCACATTAAACCGGCCTTGTGCCACATTCGACCCACGTGGGAGGGTTGTTAAATACTGTAGTGTAGCAGTGTACGCAGTCTCTGACTGTGCGCTGCTCCTGTCGAACTCTCTGCTTTGGCAGAGAGGAACCCGGACGAGGCTTTGCCGCAGGGCAAAGTGTCGTCCGGGGAGGTAGACAGTCCCTGAACCCGTTTATACGGGTTCTAATGGGCATATTTTTGGCCGAGCCTACGGGCTCGGGGAGCCCACATTAAACCGGCCTTGTGCCACATTCGACCCACGTGGGAGGGTTGTTAAATACTGTAGTGTAGCAGTGTACGCAGTCTCTGACTGTGCGCTGCTCCTGTCGAACTCTCTGCTTTGGCAGAGAGGAACCCGGACGAGGCTTTGCCGCAGGGCAAAGTGTCGTCCGGGGAGGTAGACAGTCCCTGAACCCGTTTATACGGGTTCTAAATGGGCATATTTTTGGCCGAGCCTACGGGCTCGGGCAGCCCACATTAAACCGGCCTTGTGCCATATTCGACCCACGTGGGAGGGTTGTTAAATACCGTAGTGGAGCAGTGTAGTGCAGTGCAGAGTGAGACTTCTGTAGTGATCAGTTACACTTCCGTTTCTCGACCGGAAGATACCGTTGGACTTTATTACTATTACTTATTGTTACTACTAACCTACGTTCGTTCTACTACTAATCTCTCTGATGTAAATACCTCTCTGAATATACCAGTATTTTTCCCTACGACTGTGTTTGTTCGTTATTACCATATACTCACGTGGAAACACTCAACATCTCAACAATTACACACTTCAAACCAATAAATATCTGACATAGATTTATTTATTAAGTTTTAATAAAAATTAAGAGGCGGTCCAGTTTCCTGCGTAAATTCATTGTAAATTGATCACCTCAACTTAAATCAACGTAGATATCCTCATACGAGGAGTTTACTTCAAATGGAACGAGATATGCAAGTGGTATGATTGATAGCGGATCGAAATGAGAAGCCAGAGAACCGTTTGAATTCCAGTCGGGTTCGGTACTTTCACTTACACGCAAATTTCTTTGGGAAAGGCATAAATCCATCTCTTCCCCAAACTATGGATTTAATAGTCGGACTTTTATCCGAAAATGTTATTATTATTCTTTAAAAATGGATAATGCAACATTCACTCACAAAAATTATTATTATTATTACAATCCAAAATGTTTCGTTTTAAATAATCCCCAAATTGTTGATAAACTGTATAAAATCAAATCAAACAATTCTTAAAATTCGGTTCCCCTCCACAAAAAAAAAATTAAGTACCTCCACAAAAAAATTAGGTACCTCCACAAAATAAAAATTTGGTACCTACACAAAAAAATTAGGTACCTCCACAAAAAAAATTATGTACCTCCACAAAAAAAACAAAGAACAGAGAAAATGTCATGAGCACATTTTTTAAAAAAATTTAAGTACTTAGTAACTTTAAAATCTAGGAAAATATTCACTGTAGTCTAATGTTTTATTGAATTTTAGAAATTTTGACCTTAAATTTCTATAGTTATCGATCTTATTTTACCAAGATTTTCTAAAACAAAATATTTAAAAAATAATTTGATTCATTTGTGATTTCATTAAAATCCAACAGTTATTTGATTTTTACAAGAATATCAAAAACAATGTGTATTTTACCGCAAAAATGACGTTAAAATTCCCCAAATGTATCTCAAACTCAAGAAAAACAAGATATTTAATAAAAATTTCGAATGTGCTAGAAAGGATTTTAAAAAATTAATAAAATAATCCAAAAATACTTTGTTCTTTCCTTTTAATAATAATATAAACATTTTGACGATAAAAATTAGTTTTTATCAAGTTTGGAGCCTTTATTCATGGTGGTATGTTATTTTTAGAAACATTTTGGAGGTACCTACTTAAAATGTGTTTTTGTTTTTTTTAATTTATGATCTCTTTGATATTAGTATATGAAAAAGAACTACAGATTAAGAAGTTCAAAAATTTAGTTCACTTTCTTACATTAAAAAAATCACATCGTATGGGAAATATTATTTTAGTTTCAGTAACTGGCGTTCAAATTAGAATAAAGGCATATAACAAAGTGGACCTTCCTATTAGTCATTGTATTTTTCTTTATTCTTGATCTTGTGTGCTGAATCTATATTAAAATGAAATAGAAATTTGAAAAAAAAATATTTTTGATCGGAGTGCCTATTGTAAAATCCCACTTACACAAATTTGTCTTTTGAGCGAAAAAAACTTTTTTTCCTTTGACTGATTTTCATTTGCAGCAGTTTCTGAGGAACCAGTTTTATGAATTGTTTTAAAGTATAGCCAGGCGTTTGAGCAAAGATGAAGTCTTAGAGAGAGTTTGCAAACAAGGTGGTGGCTTATACTTAACACCAGGAAGAGGCAGCTGAAGGTTCTGTCACACATGAGGAAAGAAGGCCTGGAGAATCTGATACTCACGGGTTGAATAGAGGGAAAGAGAGACAAGGAAAAACAACGCATGACCTACCTAGCGGGCTTGAGCAAGTAGATAAACGTGGTCTGGGGGAAGATGGCAGAGGGAAGGAACTTTTTAAGAGCTGCAAGGGATAGAGTGAGGTAGAAAGCCATGATTGCCTCCGTCCTAAAATGACAGGGACATATAAAGAAAAGAAGCAAAGGTGTTTCTGTTGAGTGATTAGAATACAAGGTAATTAAAGTCAAAGACACTGCTAAGATTTCCTTAACATTTTATAAACGATGATGTTGGGAGCTTTGCCATCAACCTATGAACTTTTCTTGCGTTTGGTTAAAACGTGTCATAAATTATACTCGAGCATCGAACGATTAAATGACGAGAAGCGACCATCGGGATCCCCTCCCATATGATCATAAAACGAAAAGGACAAGGCATAAAATCAAGCCACAACTCGAAATACTTAAATCTACTTTAAGTACTTAGCTTTTAACATCACTAAGTACAAGTTGTCTGTCCCCATAGGGACTCGGCCTAATGGTGTGGAGAGAAACCCACAATATTTCAATGGAAAGTGCTCAGTCGAATTACATTCCTTAGTTCTTCTTTCTTTTTATGTGTCATGTCCCTTCAGGACGTAGGCGATCATGGCTCTCCACCCCTTCTATCCAGGAAGCTTCTTCCATCTGCTTCCTCCCCCAGATCGCGCTCTGTCATCCATCTGCTCACGCTTCAGCTATCAGCCAAGATATGTAGGGGGGAACTGATCAGGTGTTCAACTACGTGTCGATACTAGGACCGCACCTGATCATGCGTCAGATGAGGAGGACGAAGATGATGATGAGGAAGATATTAATGCAAACCTTTTACACAATTTCTGGCAAAATATATTGTTTGCAGGAATACAATCTTTCTTTTCATGTGCCATGTTTTTTTCATAACGGAGGCGGTCATGGCTCTCCACCTCTCTATATCACTAGCAGCTCTCAACAAGTTCCTTCCCTCTGCTTCCTCCTCTAGACCACGTTCTGTCATCCACTTGCTTAAGCCCGCTAGATATCTTTCCCTCTATTCGAACCGTGAGTATCAGATTCTCCAGGTTCTTCTTCCTCATTGTGTCCCAGAAACATCAGCTGCCTCTTTCTGATGTTAAGTATAAGCCTTCTCGGTTGTTTGTAACCTCTTTAAAACCTCATCGTTGCTCACAGCTTGGTCCATGATAGCCTTAGCATCCTTCTGTAGAACCACATCGCCGTCGCCTCGAGACTTTTCTTCATCTTTGAGGAAATCATCCAATATTTGCTGCGGTAAAGGAGAACAGATGTCACGTAACTGTTCAGTATTCTTTTCTTTGTTACCAAAGCAATCCTCTTGTCTCACAATACTCTGCTCAGCTTTTGGAAAGTGTCATTGACCTTCCCAATACGTCTACGGATCTCCGTGTCGTACTTACTATCTTCTGTCAAGACGCTTCCCAGATATTTAAACTTCTACGTCTGATTGATTCTAGTGTCCCCGACCTGCAAATAGCATTTCGGGTGCATCCTTTTGCTGATGACAATGCATTCTCTCTTCTTGTAGTTTATGCTTAGTCCTTTCTTCTCACTCTACGTCGCTACTTTCTGTAGTAGATTTAGTAAATCTGCCAGTCCTAAACCTCACCCTGTCACATCTATTGTAGAGAACCACTCTGATTGCCTCCGTGTTATATTGGTGAGATGTATGTTCCACTCGAACAGCTTCTTCA
>OZ038496.1:90698211-90703211 GCA_964036315.1 Acanthosepion esculentum | reverse complement strand
AGTCCTTTCTCATTATTCTCAAACAAACAAAGACTTTTTTTCCATTATGATTGTTCCTGACCCTGTAAATCAAGCCCGATTTTAATTTTAGTACTATCCTTAATAATAATAATAATAATAATAATAATAATAATAATAATAATAATAATGGCAACTATTATTTTAAAATATTAAAAAATATTGTAAGCTTAGCCTTCATATTCTTATATGGATATGCGGGTGATGTACTGAATAGCGGTTCGTGATGAGAAATCGGAGAAGAGTTCGTATTCGAATCCAGATCGTTACATTTATTTACGCATATATTTATATATCCTTGGATGCTGACCTCGCTAGAGGTTAAATAGTAGAAAATATTTCTGGAAAAAAATCACTTATCTAAAACAAATAAACAAAAAAAAACGATGTTAATGGTATATTGTCTCGTTAAAAATGCCCAAATATTATTACAATCTAAAGGTATTTCGAATTTAAATAACACAATGTGCTGTTAAACCGTAAATAAAACAATCAACTCCCTTAGTCTTAAAATAGAAAATAATTTAAATAATAAACTTAATTAAATATAAATAGGTTTTTTAATGTTAGGATGTATGTTTGAAGTCAAATAGTGAATGAGCCTTCCAAATGATAAGTAAAGTATTACGAAACAGGAAAATTTCATTTGAAGCAATGAAGAAACTGTTGAAATATAACAGTCCTCCTATACGATAGTGAATGCTAGACAATATTCTCCCAGCTGAAGAAAAGACTTGACTGCATAGAAATGTGCTTCTACAGAAAGATGCTGATAATAACATGGACGTAACATTTAAGTAATGAGGAAGTTTTGAAGCAAATGAAAACAAAAAGAGGGCGTATACATAGACTAAGAAAAAGAGTTAAAATTTCTAGGGCGCATAACAAGGAAAGAAGGCTTGAAGAATTTAAGACTCAAAGGGCATATTGAAGGCGGGAGGGACAGAGGAGAGCACGTGAAACTGGTTGAGAAAAAAAGCCTGCAAGAAATGGGAGGGTTTGTGAAAAGACAAAACTTACTAAGAGCTAGAAAGGAGAGTAATTTGTGGAAATCCATCATTATCAACATCCCTGAAAGAACATATCACATAGAAGAATTAAAAAAAAAAATTTTTAAGCATTTCACCCCAAGCAAGGCGGGAAGCCACTATCACGCAAGGAGTTACAGAAGATTTGGAGCGAGAGCAGATAGGAGTGTTAGAGGAAAGGATGTGGAGAAGGATAGTGGATAGATCAAGGCAAAGGGTTACAGAAGATTTGGAGCGAGAACATATAGGAGTGATAGAGGAAAGGATGTGGAGAAGGATAGTGGATAGATCAAGGCAACTGGAGATGTCGATTGACATTACATTTGAATAGTTGGAGATTATAGTTGTCAGGGAAACCGGAATAAGGAAGGAAGTTCCACAGGCGAAGGGTGCGAGACATGAAGCTATTGGAGTAGAAGAGACGTCTATATTTAACAGTTTCAACAGTGAAAGGGTGAGAGCGGGATGCCAGCCTCGTAGGACGCTTGAATTCATGGAGTCTGGGAACCCTAGAAAGCAGCTCATCAGAGCAATTACCGTGAAAGTATTTGTAAAAAAGACAGAGAGAGGCGACGTCGCGACTGTGAGAGAGCGACTGCAGACGAGATGCCAGATTACGGCCAACCACGTTGCATATCCGTCTCTGGATCTTATCAAGAACCCTGAGGCAAACAGAATGGGCTCCAGACCATATATGGCAGCAATACTCCATGCAGGGGCGAACACATAAAGTATTTAAATAAGTATTTATATTACTAAGTAGATAAAGGATAATTTTTAATATTTGTTTTGTTTATATCTGATAATTTTGTTTATATCTAATTATATTAACTAGCGCCTTTATCCACTGTGCCATGAGTCCTCAAGGAACAGTGGATAAAGGTGTTAGTTAAATCCAGTGACAGGACCCAAAGAGTATGCGTTCCTTACCCGGTTAAGGCAGTGGATAACGTGGAGAGGGGAATTAACAGGAAATAGCTGATAACTGACATCCATTAAACATGGCACGTGGAACTAGAACAGTCTACCCCAGTGAGCGAAATAAAGGGTTCAGTTCGACATTCCAACCACCTGAAGAAGACCGGAGCGTACAACAGCCGAAACGTTGTAATAAATATGGCGACAAAGATGAGGATAATAGTCCGAATAATGTAAATAGTATATGCAGTAGAATAATACATTTTAGATGCATCAAGGTTGGTATTCAGTGATGCACTGTCCTCATCGCCGATTTCGGGTTTTGCATCATAACGGCTCTAACAACAACCCCGATCTGAATCAGGACGAGTCAGGCCGCCTCCTTGAAAGCGTCGTGATACGCCCCGCGACATTGCAAAAAATTACATTCCGAGTAAGGTCAGACTTCGACCGTTCCTATTGACATATGTCAGTCAACGTCAGCCAATGAAAACAGGGCTTTTCACGCACCCCTCCTATATAGTGTTGTCTTTTTACTTCATCCGGTTTAGATTTGATCTACTACTTCTGGAATCCATAATGAGGTGAGCTGGTATCTTTCTTGCATAATTTAATCCAATGTTTTACATTTTAAATACTAATCCCATAACAATACTAACTCTTTAACTAAACCTACACGCGTACCCAACCCAAATTTATCCTATACTAGTACTTTCTAAAAAACATTCGCTATTCTTACTATCAGATAAATCTTTAAGTCTACATTTACCTTATACTCAAACAATATATATATATATATATATATATATATATATATATATATATATATATATATATATATATATATTGATATATGTGATTTAAAAAAACGTTAAAACTTTGTACACAATAGCTTTCATGTTTCATCACTAAAGTTGTGCCTCCTCAGGCGATGCTATATAACTGACTAAATAATTATTTTTAAATTTCAAAAGAAGAATACCCCCTAAAAATGGGATAAAATAACTATTTTCTATAAGTTTAAACTTAAAGAATATAATGTTTTAATTAAAAAAAGTAAGTAAAAATTACAGAAAGTTGGTTAATAAAAAATGTTATTTAGTTGATGAAATTGATAATACTAGTAAAACTATAATTAACAAGCTTAAAATACGTAATAGAGTAAGTAAGCTTTGTAGCAAAGAATTATATGTTCTGATTAAAGATTATAAACCGAATATTGAAACTATACTTCCAATGAGGATTATGAACCCAGTCAGGACTGAAATTGGAAGGATTAGCAAGATTATCCTTGATAGAGTCAACAATCAGATTAAACAGCGACTTGGACTTTTACAGTGCACCGGTAAAACAGATGTCATGAATTGATTCAAAGGTATTAATAATTTCATCTTATTTGATATCGTGGACTTCTACACACCGATTTCTTAGCTTTGGCGTTTTCCAAAGAATATTCCAATATTTCCAAAGATGAACTGGATATAATAATGGACTGCAGATCTGTTCTTATTCGCAATAATGAACAGTGGGTTAAGATCAAGTCAGTTGATCACTTTAATATTTCTATGGGATCATTAGATTCTGCAGAGTCTTCTGACCTGATGGGTTTATATTTTATATATAATATGAATGCTTACGATGATGTTAGTGTTGATAATATAAGGTTATATAGAGACGGTGGCCTTATATTAGTAAAAATATTACTAAAATGAAGGTTGCCAAATTAAGAAATATAATACATAGATAATTAAAAAGTCTAAATGGTAAATTTCAAATCACTACTAATGTTACACAGGTAGTTTTCCTAGAGGTTACGTTGGATATTGTATATAATGTATTACAACCTTATATGAAAACCAATGCCAGCCCAGTTTATATTCACCCGAACTCTAACCATCCTCCATCTGTAATTAAACATATACCCTCGTCTATAGAATATAGGATTAGCAATAACTCTTCTAACAGAGATGTTTTCAATAAATATAGTAGTGTTTATAATAATGCCTTAAAATACTGGTTACAAATACGAAGAAATCAAATGCAGACAACATGATAATAATGATCAAAGAAAAAGGAAAAGGAACAGAAACATAATTTAGTGCACACCTCTATTTAACCAAATGGATAGTATTAATTTAGGGCAGAAGTTCCCCCTTTTAATTGACAAGAATTTCTCCAGAAATAATCCACTCAGTAAGATATTTAACAGAAACACACTAAAATTAAGCGATAGCTGCACAGTTAATCTAGAAAATATTATAAAAGAAACACAATAAAACAATTTTAAACAAATATAAAAACCTGAGTAATAATGTTAATTCCAAGGTAAAAATGTCGATAATCCTGCCAAATAATACTAACAAATGTAATTGCAGAAATTATAACGACTGCCCATTCCAAAACAAATGTCTGTCAAACTCTCTAGTTTACCTAAGCACTATTTCTACAAAAGAAAATCCGACTGTTGAAAAATTTTATATAGGGAATACTAAGAATTATTTTAAAACTAGGTGGTAACAACATATCGTATCTTTCAGCAATAGCACGTATAAAAATAGATCATCTCTTTCCATATATTTTTCGAATTTAAAAGAAGTCAATAAAATTTCTACGGTTAAATGGGAGGTTTTTTTAAAACGCTAGAACTTGTAAATCTTTAAATGAATCTTGCTTCTTATGCTTACATGAGAAATTAGAAATTATTAGATTTGCTGATAAAAATTCTCTTAAATCAAAGAAGTGAATTAATAGTAAATTGTAGGCATAGCGTACCTTTCATCTTACAATATAGTTAAACTGTTAAAGTGTTTGCCTGTTAAACTGTATATTTGGTAGTATTATTTCATATGTTCATAATTAGTTAGTAAATTGTGATGCACCTTCTATGAATGATTATTTTATTTTGTTTATTTGAATTTAATGTAGCCATGTATTGCTGTTTAGTCAGCATTATCAACATCCTGCATGAATATTACATATTTTTTATTTTTATTTTTAAAAACTTAATTTGCATTTACTGGTTTCTTAAAGAAGCCT
>OZ038496.1:90615711-90695711 GCA_964036315.1 Acanthosepion esculentum | reverse complement strand
TTGCTGTCTTACATAGAGAGTAGACTTTCGCTTAGAATGGTTGCCAACCTAAGTAATGTTTGGCCGATCAATTCTGACAATGCGCGCCTATTTGCAGACGCTTTCTCAGGCACATTTATGTTTCATTAACACCCCCACAGATCCGTTCCTCTAATTGAGCGTAGAATCTCGCAGGATCAGTAATTGAAGAAAACCAGTACGAATGAACAATCGGTTAATATGACGTGTGACTACGTGCTAGTACAACCTTCTACTGCTTCAGATTAGTTTTGACTACGCACTTTAACTCCCAATGTTTGGAACAAACTATGGTATACTTTTCAGGCATCTTCCAAGGACACCAGAGGGTAGAATAGAGCCCCATTTCTGCTTCTCACAAGCATGGCTGATTCTAACCTCCAGGAGAAAGACTCGTTACACCTTCTCGTGTTAACGCTCTCGGCTGACATGAAGTGGAAAGGCTACATTGCATCGATTCCTAAGTCAGCTGCTAAGATATTTGGTTCATTGTGTCGTACTAGATAATTTTCTCCCCGGAATCTATCGTGCATATCTATAAATCTACAGTTTGTCTATACGTAGAATATTGCTGCCACAGGTCCGGCGCTCCTGCTATATATTTACAGATTCTTAATACAAATCCAAAGAAGAGTCAGTAATATTAATGGTCCTGATCTGTCGTCTCGTCTTCAATCACTTTCCCACCGCCGTAAAGTTTCTTCCCTCTGCCTTTTCTATAAATAGTTTCATTGTAATTGTTCGTATGACCTATTGTTTTTTTATTACCCTCCCCCTACCCAGAGACAATGAATTGTACATATGGGGACTAGTTAGGACTTCATTGAGATTCTGATGTATCATTGTGGACGAAGTAAGAATGGTAAGTAAGAATGCGTTGTTTTGATGTAAGGCTGTATGTTTGGGCCAGTGTTTGTGGCTAGCTAAGTTTAATGTTAAGACAGAAGAACGTTCTTTTTACCGTTGCCCATTTTCGCCTTGTGACACATTTCTGTATATAAGCGGAATAAATATTGCTCATCGCTATGATACCTCGTCTCATGAATTTAAGCGAAGTAATTGCCAACAAAGGTGTCAAAGGTTTGCAGTTGAATTGGCTAGATGCAACCGCAAGTTTTATGCTATCAGTTTCTTCTCTTGCACTTCTCGCTTGTAAAACTCTCTTCTTGCTCCATGCTTTCCCGCCAACTTTACTCTTAAGTGCCATGCCAGTCGTTATCTATTGTCTTCCTGATTATTCTTCTATTGTTATCGCTCTTTAATAATGTTCGTGTTTTCTAATTCTTTAACACACAGTAAACCCCTGTGGCTTAGTGGCTTTATTGCCTCGCTTGGAGTAAATCTTATTAAAAAAATATTTTCTAGGAATCAATTCTCTGGCAAAGGAACAATAAAATGATTCGAGCACGATTCTCAAAATGCTTAAATTCTAACCATTTCGCCACTTCTGTAAATGCTGCTACTGCATCTGTAGCTCATGGAGATAATTCTTATCTTTTCTAAAGACATAAGTTTGGAAGTCAACGCAGTCGTAATTTGAACGCAGTGCGATGGCTTCACTTCTTGTGTTGATAACCACTTCGCTATTCACATATGTTCATTTTGGCGCTCCAATGACAATCATTAAAAACGAATACATATAAAACAACTGAACATTGTAAACATCGACCTGGTAACCTCTTTCGTAGGAAGAATAAAGAAAAGAAAAAGTCAGGCAAAGAGAAATAATGAGGCCATTTTTCAGAGCTGCGGCCTTTATTTAACTTGCCATTCTATTTATTGCTGGTGGTGCCTTCTCGGAGATTCGTGATAATTGATATTCGATATAGAATGTCTTGAGAGAAAAATTTGGATCGTTTTTTTTTATTGATCGGGGTTAATTAGGATTTAGCATCACTTGTTAGCATTCAGATATTTGGATAGACTGTGTCGGCCTTTTTGGTTGCGAGACGGTGTAATGGATGGAATATCGGAATGAGAAATCGGCGAGTCGAGTTCGAATTCCAGTCGGATTCATAACATTCACTAATACTGAAATAACCTTTAGAAAAGATATGAATCTAGGTCTTCTCTCCTCATTTATAGGAAAATAGAAGGGGAGACTGAGACATATTGCCTAGATTGGCAGCTATTCTAGGAGTAGGAAAACTCTTAATTCAAAACACTCAGTCAGACTATCTTTCAAAAGATACACCTCTGCTGCTCGTGTTGCAGTTCATATGGTGCTCCTACGACCGGTATTCAATTAAGTGACTCGTAATCGTTTCTCTTCGCCAGGAGGCCAACAGCAAAAAAGAGAGCTATTAATGATTTCTTCGATTATCCCCCACCGCCTTGGTACCATGTGTGATGCACGCTCGGAGGATCATATCTCTTCTCGATTCATGACAGAAGCATTACCTCAGTAAACTGCCGTTACTTTCTGCAGTAGACTGGTTACCAATCAAGACAACAGACACCCAATCTCTCCTTCTATTTAATCCATAGCTGGAGGAGAAGATGGATGCAGACACTTCCTAAAGGTATATGTGTGCGAATGCATGTAACGAACTGGACACGTAATTCGAAATCGGCTCTCCAGTTTCTCATTATCCTTCACACCACTCTTAAAGCACTTGGTATTCCCAAGCGGTCACCTATCTAGGTATAAGTCAAGGTGAACTCTGCTTAACTTCTGTAACCGAACGTAAGCAACGTTGACCAGACTTTGCTGTTTCTTTTTTAAGATATAAATTCGTCCAGTTTTTTTGTTTTTTTTCGCAAACCCAAATGACGTTAATCGAAAAAGATAGCGGCTCGGATTGAAAAATGAGAGAGCCGATTTCGAATTCTAGTCAGATCCATTACATTCACTTACGTGATTCATACCTTAGGAAAGGTATGAATCCTCTTCTTCTCCCCTCCCCCAGCTATGGGTAAATAGTAGATTATATGGTAACAGGTCTACCGCAGAAGGAAATGTCAACCTCATGCGGGAGAAAATCTGCTTCGTCAGTCATGTATCGATAAATACATGATCCCCTAAGGGTGTATCACGCATGGCACATAACTGACTGAAATTCACTTACGTGCAAATACCCTTGGGAAAGGTATGAATCCTCTTCTTCTTCCCCCAGCTATGGGTAAATAGCAGGACGGACCGAGTTCTATAGCCTTTGATGGCAACTGGTCTACCGCACTTTCTTTGCATTTTTTACCGTAAATTTGGGAGGCGAAATAAATCTCCCTACGTGGATTCACTGATTGAATGAAATGTTTGGTTTGAAAGTCTAGACGTTCTTACCGAAATGCACCTGAAGAAGGACTGTGATTACAACAACAGAAACGTTGTAAGTTGAACAACCAACAGGCGCATGGTTTTCTGAAGAGCAAATCATATATTCGCGATAATTCCTAATTTAAACATTGGGGCAAATACCATTGATTTACAAGAAAAAGGATTTGGGGCGTTCCCAGAACAAAACATTCTACGGTTGCCTGATGGCCTCGTTAGTGTGGTTGATGTACAAGGCTTAACATAAAATGGTATGCTTGTCTTCTTTGCCTTACACATTAATCTAACTTACAATTCTTTGAAGCACGCAAACCTGCCATATTTTTTTTTTTACTTTTTAAAATAAATAACTTTACCATAATTGGCTTACGGCCACATCACGTTGAATCATACGACCACTGAAGTTAAGCAACGTCGAGACGGTCAGTAACGGAATGGGTGACAGCTTTGTATAGCGAAGAAAACGGCAACTTACCTCGTCAAACCAAGCGACAGCGCGTCGCGTGTATCCTACGACGAAAAATGTGGCGAAAAAGAAAATTACTTACCAAAAAAAAGGGTAAAATTACATAATTGTGGCACAAGGCCAAAAAAGGGGAGGGCTGGAGGCTGGTCCATACTAACTATCTTATACCTAGCTAATCCGATTCACGACCCATTCAATCATTACAATTTTCACATTCACCATAAAAACTCCACCGTCACCAATCAATCCTTCAAACACCATAATACCACATTCTCTTAAGGGGAACCTACAAAACGCGCCCTATGCCATAAAAATTTAATGATAATAAATTATAATACATAAAAATCTAATAATGAAGAATGAGAGGGGAGGGAGATGAACCCAATAAAAAACTAAAAATCAACACAAAGTAAACTAAAATTAACTGATGTTAGTAGGGCCCGTAAAAAAGGAGAGGCCGCTGTATTCTGCCCATGGGACAAAATCAAGAAGCTCTCTCGCTATATACGGCCATGGGAAAATATAAAGCTAACCCAGTCGAGATAAAAACGGGGCCAAAAACAAACTGGGGAGGATGGGGATCTGAACCTGGATCATAACCAAAGATGTAGCCGGGGACAAGACAGGAACAACACTTACTCACATTAACTAGGTACACAAGGCTTTTCTAACCTAACCAAGGGGAGAGCTCCACAGGAAACCACTCCGATATGACGTAGGTTGACCTAAAATAGAAAATCAATTCCCGCTCAAATGAACCAAGCTTGCCTCTTTCACCCACCTTTCGCTAAAGACTGTCGAATGCAAGCGTTTTCTATCAGTTCTGATCTTCATCTTCAGCTGATGCTCAAAGAATCGGATCAGTACCTGATGAGAAAGACGGTTGCCTCGTAAGACTTCCTACTATCGTGTCGTCCAAATCACCATTCGGGCCGTGACCAGCAGCGTCAGAAAAAACACTCGTTTCACCCCAGAATACAGGGGCGACACATTGTCACATGAGTATGCGCGATCAATTGGCACGAGCTTTTCGGGAGCGAGACGAGCCGTCAACTGGCCGACATGGTCCCATAAGGGGCGGACACGGGACAATGGTAGAAGGCGTGCGAAGCCGTTTCTTATAAACCAAGGCCACACCGATCACAGTCTGGTAAATCGGCCAAGCCCCATATGAAGACCTTTTCATTGAGAGGCAGCCGAGATAATCTGCCAACGTCGCCCAAGACCAGTAAGAGCAAAACTCCGCCTCCGACAATTCGAGCTGATCACGTAGATAATCCTTTGCAACCCCATCCACTAGAAGACGATAGAAGACCTTCCTAAGCCGTGAAAGGTAACTGGACCGAGGAACACCCAACAAGGCCGACCGACATTCGCGAAGGAAATCTGATTGATCCCGGGGTTTACGATGGCGCTCAAACCGCGAGATGGGGGAATGATAATAAGGAAAGAGAACGCATCCCTAACAAACCCGCCATAATCGAATCTCCTGTCAATGCACGGCGTAGGAAAGCCAACCTCGAGGCGAGTTTGTGGCTCACCAAGTGTGGCATTTCTAGCCCCCCATGACACGGACGTTGTGCACAGACTCGTCTGTCGACCCGATTCCCGCGTCCCCTCCATAATATGTAGGATAGTGAGAGCACGAGCGGCTTCCGATGGTCTTTACAGAGAGGAAGTACGGACAATCGGGAAAACGTATGTAGCACACGCCTCCGACCAGCCCTTGACGGACAACCTCCGTCGACGCCATGTCTGACCGGCAGCGTCGATCTTTGGTCGTACTTCAGACCAATTTTTCTCCAGCTGGAGGTCGGTTCCAAAAAACACTCCAAAATGCAGACAGGACCGTCCGTCCAACCGAAGTGGCCCGGAAGATCGACCCCCTTCCAGGCACCTAATCGCAAGCCGGACGACTTGTCGCTGTTTACCTTGGCCCCTGCTACCTTTTCGTAGCGATCAAGAGACTTCAGTACCACCTCAATGTTGCTGCGGGACGACACGAAAACAGATACGTCATCGGCGTACGCAGAAACCCTGGCTCGAGCCCCTCCAGGAACGGTGATTCCGCGTAGGGACGGACTGCTCACCCTGTCCTTTAGCCGGCGAAGGAGAGGCTCCAACGCCAAAGCATAGAGTTGGTGCGGCAGTGGACAACCCTGACGAACAGACTTAGACAGCGCAAAAGCTCCCGACAGCTTCTCGTTCACCTGTACCACAGCACTGGGGGAGGGATATATGAGGCTAATCCATCGGCAGTAGTTGGGTTCGAATCCGGTGGCCTGCAGGACAGCCGCAAGTTAGCTATGATCAACCCTATCAAATGCCTTGGACTGATCGAAATTGATCAGCGCGGCCACATCGTCGTCTTTTACACCCTCTATGTTCGTGCGGATCAGATGCAGGTTGCTCTGAATTGTTCGGCCCCTCACAGAACAAGTCTGCTCAGGACCCAACAGAGACTCGGCAACTGACTGCAAACGCTCCTTGCAGGATCTTGATCAAAATTTTAACTCTGTGTTTAGCAGAGTTATGGGCCTGTAATCATCTAAATCCCGCTCAACACCCTTGCCCTTTTTCAACAGCGTGATCACACCCCTGGAAATCCGTTTGGGGAACCAGTTGTTGAACACCACAGTCAAAATTGGGACAAAGATGTGCGACTGCCTCAAGTACAATTCATAGGGCAAACCATCCAGACCGAGCGACTTGCCTCTGTCGACCTTCTTAAATGCCGCGTAGACTTCGCCCTCCGTGATCTCTCCCTTGCAGCTAGCCACTTCAGTCGTCGAAAGCCGAGGAAAGTCAGCCAAATAGCTGCGAAACTCCTCCTCACGAATACCAGGCTCCATTTCGTCAGTGGCCAGAAGAGTATGTCCCTCCGGGGATTTAACATCACGAATGTAACGATCGGAACCTCGACGGATCTCTTCATTGCGCAATTCTGCGCCCATGTTCACATCTTCGGAAGACATCTTCCTTAACCTATGTCTAACTACTTGGCCCATGTAGTGCACGCTATTCAATTGCTCCAGAGCCTCCATACCTAGCGCTATCTCTAGGGGATGCCCAGCCACCGACAGGGAAAAACTAGCCTTAAACGTCCTCAACTTCTCAGCTCTATCTAGGGCGAGCATTTTTCTGAAATCAGCGGTGAAGAACCTAATCCTATCCTTAAGTCTCACCCACCACATATTCCCGATAACCGCCCCCACTAGCTCCCGCTGCACTAAGCTAGCTGCTTCCTGCAACCGAAGGGCCCCGTAAGATCGGTCCCCTTCCAGGCACCTAATCGCAAGCCGGAACTTGTGGCCGTTAATCTTGGCTCCTGTCACTTTCTCGTACCAGTCAAGCGCCTTCTGTACCGCCTCAATGTCGCTGCGGGACGACACGAAAGCAGATACGTCATCGGCGTACGGAGAAACCCTGGCTCGAGCCCCTCCAGGAACGGCGATTCCGCGTAGGGCCGGACTGCACGCCTCGTTCCTCAGCCCGCGAAGGAGAGGCTCCAACACCAAATCATAAACTAGAGGCGACAGTGGACAACTCTGACGAACCGACCTAGACAGAGCAAAAGCGCTGGACAGCTTCCCGTTCACCTGTACCACAGCACTGGGGGAGCGATTCAGGAAGCTAATCCAGCGGCAGGAGTCGTGTGCGAATTCGGCAGCCTGCAAGACAGCAGCAAGGTAGCGATGGTCAACCCTATCAAATGCCTTGAACTGATCCAAATTGATCAAGGCGGCCTCGTCGTCGTCTTTTACACACTCTATGATCGTGCGGATCAGATGCAGATTGCTCTGAATTGTTCGGCCCCTCACAGAACATGACTGCTCCAGACCCAACAGAGACTCGGCAACTGACTGCAAACGCTCCTGCAGGATCTTGTTCAAAATCTTTAACACTGTGTTTGGCAGAGTTATGGGCGTGTAATCATCTATTTTCCCCCCAACACCCTTGCCCTTTTTCAACGGCGTGATCACACCCTGGAAAACCGGTCGGGGAGGGACCCCTGCCGGAACCAGTTGTTGAACACCACAGTCTAAATCGAGACAAAGATGTGCGAAAACCTCAAGTACAATTCATAGGGTAAACCATCCAGACCGGGCAACTTGCCTCTGTCGACCTTCTTCAATGCCGCGTAGACATCGCCTTCCATGATCTCTCCCGCGCAGCTAGCCGCTTCAGTCGGCGAAAGCCGAGGAAAGTCAGCCAAATAGCTGCGAAACTCGTCCTCACGAAGACCAGCCTCTTTGGTAAAGCGGCTCTCGAAATGCCACCGAAACGCCTCGCACATGTCGTCAGTGGCCAAAAGAGTGCGTCCCTCCGAGGTATAGACTTGGCGAATGTAACGATCGGAACCTCGACGAATCTCTTCCTTGCGCAGATCTGCGTCCATATTCACAGCTTCGGAAGACATCTTGCTTAACCTATGTCTAATTACCTGGCCCATGTAGCTCTCGCTATTCGAACGCTCCATGGCCTCTCTGCCTAATGCTATCTCTAGGGGATCCCCGCAGCCACCACCCGGGAAAGACTAGCCTTAAGCGTCTTCACCTTTTTCAGCTCTATCTAGGGCGAGCCGTTTGCTGAAATCCGTGGTGAAAGACCTAATCCTACACATAAGTTTATCCCACCACTGATTCCCGATAACCGCCCCCTAGCTCCCGCTGCACTAAGTTAGCTGCTTCCTGGAAGTCCCGCCTGTCCAGTAAGGAAAGTTTGAACTTCCAGTAACCAGCCATTCTAGGCCTACGATCTAACGCTATCCGGGCACAAACATGTTTGTTATGCGAATAGCCTACCCAGTGGAACGTGGGACAATCTAACAAGTCTACGTCGGCTCCTCTAACTAACATTCTGTCCAGGTAGCTAACCACTCGTTCAAAAAACCAATTAAGAGCCCACGTCCACATACCCCCAGGGGGGATCGACCCGGTATCTATCGACGAGATTAGATCAACCAGGCTACGATCGCCCCTACACCCACTAGCTCCCCGCCACCTATCTAACTTGGGGTCCAGGATGGCATTCCAGTCCGCCATTAAAACTAGGCGCGTTGAATCCACCATGAATGGTCCCAACTGCCGAAAAAACGTGACCTGCTCCTCATGGTCTTTGGGCGCATAAACCGCAACGACTCGGAACGGACCACTTTTCACGGCAATATCGGCCACGTTCAACCGGCCCTCGGCATCGGTATGCACAAGGTCCATCCTTCGCATCAAGAGTCCGCTTCACCAGCAAAGATACTCCTCTGGCCTGTCGTTCCCCATTTGCTGAATAAACGACAAAGTCGCTCTCCAGCACATACGCGTCGACGCTGCAAACAAAGTGAGTCTCTTCGATCGCAGCGATATCCACATCGAAAGACAAGAGATCCCTGAGCAAGCGGGCTGTCTTACACCGATCCTTCAAGCCCTTCACATCTAGACTGGCTATCTTAATTTAAATCTTCTAGGCCTGTAAAAAATAAGAGTAAGAGCAAAAACCTACTCACATAATCTGCTTCAGTCAGGACCCCGACGGATTGTCCTAGGCTCCATACACCTAGCTCTGACATCATCCGTTCTTCTAGGACAATTCCGCCGACATCCGTGGGATAAGTTAATTTTATACACCTGTATAGGGAGGGCTGGAGAATAACAGGGCCCCTCCCGGCACAATACTGACGTAACTTTTCAACATAAGGAGAATCAATATCTTGAGAATCATATCTGCAACATGACCCCAAACTTTTAAATAAACACCAGTGTCCCTTATGCAGGTAATGACACCCGGAGCTTTTGGAAAATTACGTGGATCTTCCACTGATTTTCCATCTACGCTGGTCAATTTATACAGGCAGTCGCAACTGAGCCCTCTTTTTGCTGGACAGGACTTTCTTGAATTCGTCCTCGTCCACCCTACAAATTGACTCAGGTCCAGAAAAGAGTTTTTTCTTTTTCTTCCTTGTTACCTTTGAGGATTGGGGAGGTGAAGCAGTTGACGAGTGAGGGCGTGTAGATAGGGAACTATGGGGAGAGTTTTAAGGAGAGGGGGACGGAGCACGTGAAGGGGAATAAGGGAGGCTCCTAGACTTGGTAGTCGCTTCAGACTTTTCTTTCGGGGAAGCAGGGACGGAAAGGGACCGGGTTTGTCCATGCCCCTCTCCGCCCTACTACGCCCGGGGTGCTTTCGCATAGAGGTCTCTACCTCCTCTTCCTCCTCTCTACTTCTTTTCAGCGATGCTGCACGAGGTGGAGGCATTTTGTCCACTTCCATTTCCTCCTCGGTTTGCTGTTGTGGCTGCTGCTGCTGCTGCTGCTCCTGTTTCTACTGTTGTTGCTGCTGCTGTTGTTGCCGTTGATGCTCCTGCTGCTGCCGTTGCTGATGTCTTTTTGGTGACTGCTCCTTTTCGGGCTTCTTCTCACCCTCGTTCTTTTTGCTTTCTTTTTTTTTGCTTGCTGCTGCGTTGGTGGTTGTTGTTTCTCAGTTGTCTCCTTTTTGGGGGAAGGGAGAAGGAACGTTTTTCGCCCTCTTACCTTTCCCACCTCCTTCCAGGCACCATCGGGATCTTTGTCTGCTACCCCCTCTACCACGCTTGCTGCAACTACTACTGCTGCTGCTGCTGTTGTAGTTGTTGGCCGAGTTGCAGGCTGAGGACGTTTCGCGGAGCACTCCTTTGTCATGTGCACCACAACACCACACGACCAACAGTTCGGTTTCCATCCCTCAACAACTACCAACATTCTTCTCTCTCTACACAAGAGAATATTCGGAATTAGCCCAAAATTTGTTCTGGTCAACGTCACCTGCAATTCCCCATCTCCAGTGGCGATGCCCGATTTTCTTAAAATCGCCTTCACTTCCTCCACTTTTCCAAATTTCGAAAAGAAGGCTCTCATTCGGTCTTCTGAGATATCCACGGGTACCCCATGGGCTGTGATCCTTATCCTACGGGTGCCCATGTACTCAGTTTGCAATCTTAAGTTCTTCGTGCTTAGCACACTGCCAGCCAGCTGTTTGGCATCTTGCTCGGTGGGCAGGAGAATGTCCCATATCGCATTTGTCCGTCTCGTCAAAACCTTTGGGCTAATCTTAAATGTCTTTATCACCTCCTCCATTGTTTCCCTGCCGAGTATAATTAATTTACGGCTTTTGACGTCGGAAGTCAGCAGGGATATTATTCTTGTATTGACGGCCTCCAACGCCTCTGGAATGGTGAGGAATTCATTTTCTTTAAACGAATCCTCAAACTTTCTTTTTCTCCTCATAGAACTCTGCATTTTTCTTCGGCCTATTTTCAGCCTAGGACTTTTTTAACGAAGACACCGGCGAAACGACCGCCATGACTAAACAAATAACCGGTTGTTTATTTTTTTATTTTTTAAATTATTTTAACAACTAAAAACAATATCAAGAACAAACCAAATAAAAAACGAAAGAAGAACGTCGGCAACCAAAGACAAATTCAAATAAATACGAAAAATGTAATGCAAACAAAAACCGTGGGGAGGGTAACAATACAAGAAGGGAAATAAACAAAAAGAGAAAAGAACAAAAATACACAAATATATGAACAAATAAACAGAAAAGTAAAAACTGAAATATTGAAAAGAGTTTTTAGTAAATCAAATCGAAAACTTAACCGTTCACACGTCGATTAACACTTGCTTGTCTTAACACATTCAGGCGTAGGCCAAAAAAAGGGCACGTATTCCGCATGACATGTTGAAGACGGAATATGTAAATTAAAAAACAAGTCCGTCGCAGGAGTCGCTATAAAAGTATTTTGATATGCAAAAATTGGGCGTCCTCTCCCAGCTGTCGACGAATGGAAAAAATGCTCGTCGGATAAAAGCAGTTGGTGTTCTCAAATCGGAAATAGAAAATAATCGGGCATTTTGACTGCCACGTTTGTCGGAGAGTGAGTTATTTTTCTGACCGGTTGCGCGCATTGTGATTTGTGAGATAATACCTACGAATCGAGTTTTCGGCATTTCTTTCTGATTCCGATGTTCGAATCAGAACTTAGTGATTTATTCTCTGCGTTGTGGAAGTAATCTGCGACAAATATTTCCTTTGCAATTCTCGATCGTTTACATTTTGGACTAACAAGCTTGAATCTATGGGTGGTCTAATGGATAATGGAATTCTTAATCGGAGAGCTAAGTTCTTTTTTCAGTTGGTTTCTATATACTTACATGCGCAAATAACACTGGGTAAGGTATGAATCCACTTTTCTCTCCCAAACTATGTTAATTAGTAAGATTTTTATCACTAAAAACATTATTACCTAAAAACAATTAATTAAAATTGCTTACAAAATATTTACATTTCGGCATTAAATAACCCATAGGGGTGTTGATATGCCGCTAAAAAAATCAACCAACCAAAATTGTCGCAATTATTACAGCACTGAGGACGCGTGATTAAATTTAACATTTCGACTGCGAATTTATGTCCCAAATTTCAAAATTGTCATGGGATAACCTGAAAACCATTCCACAGGTTTACTTAAGAATTGGCAGTAGAATTTTACAGACGAAAATGTTCAGAATTCGGAGATAATTATGCTTGCACGAAATCACAGTTCATTATAACTTACTTGTATTATTTACATTATTCGTACTATTATTCTCATCTTAATTGCCATATTCAAAACATTTCAACCGTTGTACGCCACGGCCTTCTTCAGGATCTACCTATATTTCTGAGATAAGGTATTATGGTTACTTGCATTATTTACATTATTCAAAATGTTATCCTCATCTTCATTGCCATATTCACAACGATTCGACCGTTGTACGCCCCGGCCTTCTTCGGGATCTGCCTATATTTATGAGATGAGTATTATGATTACTTACATTATTTATGTTATTCTCATCTTCATTGTCTTATTCACAACGTTTCGGCCGTTGTAAGCACTGGCCTTCATCAGGTGATTGGAATTTCCATTCGAACCCTTTATTTCGTCCACCGGGGTAGATTGCTCTAGTTCCACGTGCCATGCCTCTTCCGAATGTCTCCGTTATTTCCCTTTAACTCAACTCTCCACGTTTTTGAATCCCCACTGCTGTAGCCTGATACTGAACTCACAACTCTTTTGGTCTAGTCATCGGATCTAACCATCGTCTTTATCCACAGGGCCATTTTGTGGACGAAATAAAGGGTTCGATTCGAAATTCCAATCACCTGAAGAAAGCCGGAGCGTACAACGGCCGAAACGTTGTAAATATGACAATGAAGATGAGGATAACAGTCCGAATAATGTAAATAATACAAGTAATCTTATACCCTCAAGCAAATTAATTGAAACAAAACGAATAATTCCGTTATTATTTACTTTTTTCGTATGTTTCCAATGAAACATGACCCAGTGTATATATTAATACTTTATATGTTCATTCCACGAATTCTCGATTGAATTTAAATCAGTTTTCGGGACTGTTTATAGTACTTTGATTTGCTCACTGGTAAGGCTCACCAGTGTGTTGGTGCGGCGTTAAAATTTTCGTACGCTTCCTTGGTTTAAGATCCATCGAACACAATAGCCGTAGAACAACTAATCGACAGTCGAAACAATAGTTTCTGGGCGTGATGAAAATTTGATGCAATCATGGATGAGGCAATATTTTTCAAGGCCAAACAAATTTCATCATACACCACGAAATTAGATTCGTATTGCTGCAAATGACCTAATCTGAGGAAAAAAATAGAAATCGTTTTACAGTCTGTCAATGCAGTAGGTAAAAAACTGACCGTATGGTAAAAAAAAAGGAAATTAAAGCGTTTCAATTAATTTTCACAAAGGTGTAATACCTCATCTCAGAGATATAGACAGATCATCATGACTTTTTTCAAACTCGAGATCACGCGTGATCATGTCTTCCCCATCCCCAAGAAAAAGCATAGTTGTATTATAGAGAAATTGTTAGTTTTGTGGCTGTTGAAGAAACAGTAATATGCCTGCAACTTTTTTTTATATCGACAGGAATATTGCGATATCGACGCAAGAATAGTTTTTCTCCCTTTCATTTGATTGATGTGAATGTGAGCCTTATTGACGTCTCAAGAGACGGCTGTCTCTGCATGTGTGAATATTGTACAGAAACAATCTGATTTCCCTGTTTTTAATTTAATAATTAAATCACTTCCCCGATATTAGTCCTGAAAACTTCTCGGCCCTACCCCCCAAAAAAGTTTTTTGTGGGAAAGGGCTTCTTGCTGCAACAAAGCACATCCTTGTAAACTTTAATTAAGTTGGCAGAATTATTTAATAAATAAAATAATTTTACTTTGTGAAATCACATTCCCAAGGCTTATTTTCTTTTAAAGGAAAATAACAAAAAGTAATATATTAAATTGAAAAATAATATCTGAAAATGCTGTTTTCTTCAGAAGATTAAAATAAAATAATTCGCATCCGGCTATTTTCACATTCACGCTATTTACTTGGTTTGGTTTGGCTTGTTTTATGGCATACCAACACCTCAATGGGTTATTTAATGCCGACAAGATTTTTATTGCTGGTAATATTTTTTTCCAAAAATTATTTCTGGTAATACTTTTCCAAAAAATATATTGCTGGCAATATTTTTTTAAAAATGTTGCTTGTAATAATTTTTTCTTCGAAAATTTATTGCTGGTAATATTTTTTACAAAAATGTGTTGCTGGTATTAAAGTCTATTTTACACGTTTTGAACTCAGTTTTGGAATTAACTATTTGCCTAGAGCTGGGACCCGAACAGGTGCTACCAACCTGTTAATCTGGGAACATCAGCAATTAAGAGGCGGTTCCACGCTCCTCAAAACCTCCTGATCACAGGCCTTGCTGCTGGATATAGTTTATCGTCATACCCAGGACGCTCGTATTTGCATCCAGGAAATCGTTACCAACCGAGCCTGACACGGTTATTGATATCATTCATATTTACAACAGTACTTACAGTCGTAAGTCAACAGCAAAGAAGAGGATAAAATTAATAAAAGTAATTATTTTACTTCTGGGAAGTGAAGACTTATATTGCTCTAACCACCATCTTTGGTAATTAATGCAAGATTGAAATTTTGCAAAAATATATTCAGGGGTTTTCTTCATATTAATTACATTTAATTTCATGATTTAATTTTCTTCGGGATAAAGACCTTATTTAATCTTTTTCTTTTTCTTCATAGCTTGTAGTCTCCTCAAACCAAACGTTTCTTTCTTTTTCTTTTTCTATCTTCTCTTTCTTTATTTTTTTTACACTTGGTTAAAATTGTTCCTTTACGACCCCTTTCCGTAATTGTGTTCCTTATTCTACCAGTGGGCGGATGGCAACATCACGTTGAAACACCGGTTCCAGTACGACTACCAAAATTAATCAATGTTGAGCCTGTATCCATATCCAGATGGGTGCACGCTTGGGAATACAATGTGTTGTAAGCTTCGATGTACGGGTGATGTAATGGCTTGGAATTGTAAAACGGAAAGCCGAGTTCTTATTTCTGGTGCGTTCGTTATATTCACTTACACGCAAATGTCCATGCGAAAGGTATGAATGCACGTCCTCTGCTCCCCAGATATGGATTAATTAGTATAATTTGTATCACTAAACTATTATTTCACAAAAAATTTTACAATCTAAAAATATTTTCTGGTTTTAATTAACCTGCAAAGGATTGATAAACCCTAAGACACAAACCAATCAAATATTCTATCATTACTTTCCTCAAACATGTACAGAGAGTTATTCAGTCCATTCCTCAGTTTCGTTTTCCTTTAGTGTGTCTTATGTGTATTAAATTCTCCAAACCTTTATTCCTCATTATATTTTCCCAACATTTCAGATGTCTCTTTCTGACTGTTGGGAAATTGTCTTTAAAACATTCTCGTTCGTCTTTTACTGTATCCATGGCATTATCATTATTCGATAGAAGCATATCTCTGTTGTTTCAAAGCTCTCATTAATTTGAGAATTAATTGCCCCTTTAGACTCGTGTTTTTTTTTAATCTCTGTTTAGTGTCCTTGGAGGCAAGCAATCGATTGTTAGAAAAAAAAAACTATCGTTAAATAAGAATGAACGTATTTACGCAGGAATTAAATTATATAAGAGACCTTGGTTAGTTTATTGGCATTATGCATAACCATCCGGACAAGGTGAATAAAGTGTGTAACAGCTTTGTTTATCTTAATAACTGGGCAGGTAGCCATAATTAGCGAAGATATAGAAACATACATATGAAAATAAACATGAGTCATATATATATATATATATATATATATATATATAGGGTGACCCAAAAAACAGAGATTTTTGAAGTGCGTCAAAACTGCGAGACAGTGACCTTGAGCAAGTAAACATTTCACCATTTTAGTAACGAGAATGAAATTCGCAGTATCCCAGCTGAGATGTTGCAGCAGTCAATGAGGAATCTCAACAGCAGATTTCAAGAATGCATTCGTACAGGAGGACGCCATCTACAGGACGTCATTTTTAAAAAATGAAAATTCCATCATTGTTTATTAAATGGCATGTTTTAAGGTTTCAATTACTTTCTTCCATCACTCTTGGTTGTATTGGATTGTTAAAAAGTTCCCGTTTTTTGGGGGGTCACACTATACTTAGAATTAGAAAGAGAGTTGAACGCGGAAACACCAATTAATCTACCTAAAAAGCTTGTGTAAATGGACGATAGAACAGAGACGGAACGATATTATAATACAAACATTGCTAACAGCTACAAGGATAGGAAGTTGTGACGAGCCATGATAACCTAGGGGTCGGCAACCTTTTACTATGTGCTGACATAGGCTTTTAAAATCATTTAATGCGCCAACAGCATACGTATTTTTATACAAGTAAAGATCAATATACTTGTTCTTCAATATATTCTATATAATAGTACAAGGTGTACATAAAGTTCGTGTGCACTTTAAAAAATTTATAACTTTATTTGTATTTGCGATAGAAATAATCTGTAAAAAATGTTATAAAGTTTAATGTACCTAGTTTTAAGTATAGCTAAAATAACTAATGTGATTTCAGGCATTACTGTAAATCAGTTGGCAAATGTTTTCCGTGAACTGCAAAATCGTATTACCCTTTGTATTGCTAATGGTGGAGGACATGTGGAAACTTAAATAAAATATAGATTTACTTCATTCTAATCCTTTTTACAAATTATTTCTATCGCAAATACAAATAAAGTTATACATATTTTAAAGTGCACACGAACTTTATGGACACCCTGTATATACAATAATATGTAAACCACAATAATAGAAATAAACTGTTTTTAAATTTGTTTTAAATTTTTTATTATTAATGGGAGTCCAACGAGTGGGAAGGTTTCAAACAGCTAAATAACTTCTTTGCGTTGTCGTAGTTAGTTCAGACTTCGTGATCTTATTTGCGTTTGCGTGCCGTTGGAAACTGCTTGGAGTGCCACGAGTGGCATACGTGCCATAGGTTGCCGAACCATGGCCGAGATCATGACTGGACACAGCACAAAAAATAAGTTTTTTTTTATGTTTACCTTAACAGTAGACATACGTTTACCTTAACAGTAGACATACAAAGATTTAAATTTTTACTAGTATAGTTTCTTATAGGGACAACTTCTTCGGGTACTATTGAATTCACTATGTAGAACATGTTTAACGTGATGCTAAACCATAGATCATAATCCTGAAATGAAAGAGGTCGAGGGTCTGTAGGCGAAAATTGGAAAACTACTGTTTTTGTATCAGGGTGATATTTAAATACAATCGAATCTCCTGATACCGAAAATCTACTTTGCTTTTATCAAACATATATCTCATGTGGGTTTGGCCGTTGTTAAAAGGTTTCACGTTTCCAGCATTTGACATCACTTTTTATTAATGGACCTTTTTCTTTGGTATCTTGTTCCACTTACACCCCATCCCATTTCACCATCATTTTTCGCCTTCTTTTTCGACAGTTTCGCTACCATCTTCTCTCCTCTTCAAACATTTCTTCCCGCAGTTTTGATTCTAAGTTATGTCTTCAGTTTCATTCTCCCCCTTTTTGCTTTTCTACGCCTTCTCTTACACGATTCTGTTGTTTCTTTCTTGTTTCTCCCCTCTAATCTTTTTTTTTTCACTGTGTTGTGTTTGTTCTTCCTCACTTTTTTTTTTTCATAGTCACCTTCTTGTTTGCTTCTTTTCATTGCAATCCACCTCCGACTTTAGTGGTTTATTTTCACTTCTTTTTTTTTATAGTCGTTCTTCGTATCTTGTAACTTTGTGTCTTTCCACTTATTATTTCTCTTCGTTTTTGTCTTCTTCATGTCTTTTTTTTTTCTTTTCTTTTTCCTTCTTCCTCTTCTTCCTCCCTTTTCACTTCTTTATGCTGTCTTTGTCATTTCTTTGGTCTTTTTAGATTTTTTTTTTATTTTCAATGTTCTCATTCTTCTTTTTCTTCACTTTTGTCTTTTCTTCACTTTTGTCTTTTCTTTGTCCTCGTCTTATCTTCTTTTTCGTTACTTCTCCTACTACTTCTTCGTCTTCTCCTTCCCTTTACTCTTTCTCTGGTCCTATTTTTGTCTTTATTTCTTCTTCTTCTTCTTCTTCTTCTTCTTCTTCTTCTTCTTCTTCTTGTTATTATTATTATTATTGTTATTATTATTATTATTATTTTATTAAATAATGTTGTTTTTTGGGGTGGGTGGGCATCCTTCTAATTTTTAAATAAGGTGCTGCATATCTGGATCGAAATTGTGGTTAAAGTACTTGGAATTCGTGTTTATTATATTTTCTTTGTTCAAGTACTTTAAATCGCATCAGTCATTTTTAAGAACCATATACTCTCGGTCAGACAGGCAAGATCCCATTGGCTACATGCTGGTATTTTATAGAGAGCTGCACACTTGAATCAACCGGAAGTCATATCACGTGTAACGGTTTAAGGGAGAAAGACCACACCAAAATGAATGTCTCAAATATCATGCTTATTTCTTTTACGAATGTTAAATATTTTTACATATTCAACAGACGTCTTCTTTGTTGAAATATATCTTATTTTATGTGGCTTGTTTATTTTGTATAATAATTGCTTCTATGATTTTGAAACTTTCTTTACATTGAGTGCTCTATAGTATGTTGATATATGTCCGGAATATTTGTGTTTTGTTGATAGATCTATTTTACTTCTTTCTGGTGTGATGATCAATAGGTGGACAGATTGTGCTGTGTTGAAAGACTGTCTAACCTTCTCTACACTATTAGGGAAACATGGACTCCACCCACCCGCTATGTATATAACGTCTGCACTTGGAACAGTGACAAGTGTTCCGCGACTCTGTCGTGGGATGCAAGTCATCTTTCAGTTGCCGTCTTTGTCTTAGGGAAGAGTGCAACTCACTTGTGGCCTCTGCCTGCGGACAACGGCGCAGCTCAGGAAAAGAATAATTTCAGGTGCCTGACCCTGGCGAAGTGTTGCCTGCGGCTGCATCCTGTCAATGCACTAGAGAGAGGTGATCAGTGCTTGCCATCGAGGCCAGCCATAATGCTTGACTTCAGTTTATCTTTGGTGTTACAAGGAGTTTTGTTCGTCTATCGCTCAACCGCATCATCCATAATAATCGAGGGGTTGCAGTCTAGGGATTGAGGTGTCCAGATGTAAGGTGTGATGTGGTCGCAGAAATTGTATGACAGCCATGAGTGGGTTTCCCTGCTTGTGGGTCAAGGTGCAGAGTCCTGTTGTCAGACATAGGATCTTCCAGCAACCACCCTTTTGACCCAGGGCAGCACTACCTTCCCAAGGAATTTGATGTAGGACTCCGTTTTGGGAATACGAATAGAGGCATTACGTCGCCATAACTATTGATCACTCCAAACACCTTCGTAATCACTGATTCTTTCACCTCTTCCGAATCATCTGCACTGCCCTCAGATTGACACCAAACCACTCTGAAATATTCGTATTGGAGCTTCCGGCACGAATGCCAAGCAGTACAGCCTACCGTTACCAAATTTCTGGTAGATTGAATTGCGTCATGTTGCTCTTTTTCTCATAGACAAAATCAAAAACAAACAACGCGCATGCTCGAAATTCAAAATATAAAATGCCAACAATTTACCCATCTCACCCTGTGTAATAAACGATAAATCTAAGATGTTTGTAAGGATTGTTAATTAATTACAACTCTGGGTACACCAGTGGCCCGCAGAATTCAGTCAGGGAAATACTGAGTTCCATCACCAATTTGTTCTGCAGAGCTTCCATCATTTAACTTGCAAGAGGTAAGCAATCGACATTTGATAACCAAAAAGCAAATCCTAAAATAAGCACTGGGTGATTTTACAAAAACATCAAGGACTTGCACCTTTCGCAGGTGATCGTAATAATTCTATCCGTGTTTCTATATATTAACATGATGCAAATATTATAATTATATTTTTGATAAATAATAATCATCTTAATCGTATATGCATTCAGTTCATTATTTACATTATTCGGACTATTGTCGTCATCTTTGTCGCCATATTTATTACAACGTTTCAGCCTTTCAGTATCTGTCTATACTTCTGAGATGAGGTATTATGTACACTATTTACATTATTCAGATTATTGTCCGCATCTTTGTCGCCATATTTATTACAACGTTTCCGGGCTTCTTCAAGTGGTTAGAGTGACAGGACGCAAAGAGTGTGAGTTCAATACCCGGTTAAGGCAGTGGAGAACTTTCAGAGGAGAATTAACAGGAAATAACTAATAACTGACATCCATTAAACATAGCACCTGTAACTAGAACAGTCTACCCCAGTGAGCGAAATAAAGGGTTCTGTTCGACATTCCAACTAAATGAAGAAGGCCGGAGCGTACAACAGCCAAAACGTTGTAATAAATATGGCGACAAAGATGAGGACAATAATCCGAATAATGTAAATAATGTACATAATACCTCATTTCAGAAATATAGTCAGGTACTGAAGAGACATTTTGCAAAACAATATATCAAATGCGTTGTTCGCCAACCGTAACAGAACTGACCGCAATTTTGACATGAAAAATGCTACTTTAATCAAGATACTGAAGGGACAAAACGTTGTGATAAATATGGCGACAAAGATGAGGACAATAGTCCGAATAATGTAAAATAGTGTACATAATACCTCATCTCAGAAATATAGACAGATAGTGAAAGGCTGAAACCTTGTGATAAATATGGCGACAAAGATGAGGACAATAGTCCGAATAATGTAAATAGTGTACATAATACCTCATCTCAGAAATATAGACAGATAGTGAAAGGCTGAAACCTTGTGATAAATATGGCGACAAAGATGAGGACAATAGTCCGAATAATGTAAATAGTGTACATAATACCTCATCTCAGAAATATAGACAGATAGTGAAAGGCTGAAACCTTGTGATAAATATGGCGACAAAGATGAGGACAATAGTCCGAATAATGTAAATAGTGTACATAATACCTCATCTCAGAAATATAGACAGATACTGAAAGGCCGAAACGTTGTAATAAATATGGCGACAAAGATGAGGACAATAGTCCGAATAATGTAAATAGTGTGCATAATACCTCATCTCAGAAATATAGACAGATACTGAAAGGCCGAAACGTTGTAATAAATATGGCGACAAAGATGAGGACAATAGTCCGAATAATGTAAATAGTGTACATAATACCTCATCTCAGAAATATAGACAGATACTGAAGCATTCAGTTCTCGAAATTGTTGATTCGGCTTTCTGTATATCTTTCTCCGGGATACTAAGTTTTTCTAAGGCTTCTGTAAAATATTTTTCTATTGGGTGGGCTAACTGGCCTCGCTCCTATCCTCAGGAAGGGTTAGTTTTCTATGGAAGATTTCCTTCCATTAAACGACCACATATCTACGCACTAACAAGTTCCTTTCACCCAGCTTTTACACTCCTACTTTCAGACTGTTTGCCACTCACGCCTGAAGAACAAAGTTTACTCTACTATTTAACCCATAGTTGGATTAAGGAAGACATAGGCTCATATTTTTCCCACAATAATAAAAAAAAATGCTCATTTTAGTTTTGCTAGGTACACGTTCGTCTATCTGAATTTGAATTTCACAAAGCAGTGAGATGTTTTTCTCTAGTAGATATATATATTCAACCTGAAATGTAAACTCTTTGAAATGTAAAAACGAGTTACTTTTTGTTGTTGTTTTAGATTTTCGGATAAATCTATTGAAAATGTTATTCCCAAAAGATTTTCCGCTGTCGAGCAATAAAGATAAGAGTTTAAAAGCTGAACAAGCTTCATGCCCAACCCATTTACCATGCTTCATATTTTCTTAAGAATTGTTAACAACAAATTACACTTGACTGATTTTACAAGGAGGCAAAATTTGAGTAAACTTCAAAGAAACTTTTAGAATATCTTAAATATTATACTATAAATGACAGTGAGAACAACTGCATCGGCCTGATACGTATTATATATATATATATATATATATATATATATATATATATATATATATATATATATATATATATATATGATAGAATTTGTTAGGAGGATTTGATAATTATAATTAAGTAATTCATTGAGTCTGAAAGACACCTCAACAAAATGCATAAAGCACTGGACGGCCGTTTCGTCCTATATTTGGGTTTCAATTCTCGGTAGAGGATGCGCACTGCTGATGAGTCCCATTCTGCATTCTGTTGAGGTTTCTTTCAGACTCAATGAAATACTTAATTACGATTATCAAATCCTCCTTACAATTTCTATCCTGTGCATATCATTGCTTGATCCGGTTTCTAATGCTTCAGTTTGAGCGGCTTGGTGAGAGTAGCCGTGACTCCAGGGGCCACAGTCCTATGGTTACAGAGAATTTCAGTTGAGTTCCACCACGGAATATGTGAGCGAGCGGCGCTATAGTGAGTCTGATTTAGGAACTTTTCGTCACCGAGGCCCGTTGGAACAGCTGCTATGACGTTTGATGGATAACCTAACTGTCCGGGTTTCAATTCTCGGTAGTGGATGTGCACTGCTGATGAGTCCCAAATATAGGACGAAACGACCGTCCAGTGCTTTCTGCATTCTGTTGAGGTTTCTTTCAGACTCAATGAATTACTTAATTATATATATATATATATATATATATATATATATATATATATATATATATATATATATATATATATATATATATACATACAGCCAATGTACTAGGCAAATATTAGTTGATAACACAATAATACTCCCACATACACACATTAAAATGAAAATTCAGGAATGAGAGGTCATTTACATGAAAACCATGCATTGTATTTGGGCAGTAATCGATATATAGATTTAGATTGGATTAAAAAAATATGTATCAATATTGGGATTTTCTTTCTTCGTTTAATGATAATGTTATTAAGCTTATCAGACGATATGAAAAGAATTTACATAAAATAAATAGACAACACTTGTCTATATTATTTAATGAAATATATATATATATATATATATATATATATATATATATATATATATATATATATGATGAAAATGTAGAAAAGACAAAGCAAAATCCGAATATGTGAGTTTACTGTTTTTTATTTTGTTTTTTTGTTTTGCTGTCAACGTCAAACGTTTCGGTCTAATAGACCATCTTCAGAACATGGTTATTGGAGACATATTTATATTAAATTTAAGTTAAAATGAAGAGACGATAGATTCGTTTTAACTTAAATTTAATATAGATATGTCTCTAATAACCATGTCCTGAAGATGGTCTATTAGACCGAAACGTCTGACGTTGACAGCAAAACAAAGAACAAAATAAAAAACAGTAAACTCACATATTCGGATTTTGCTTTGTCTTTTCCACATTTTCAGCATACCGTCGGATCTACATCCACATATTTGCTTACATATATATATATATATATATATATATATATATATATATATATATATATATATATATATATATATATACAGTGTGTCCTATATAGTTCGTGTACACTTTAAAAAAATTATAATTTTATTTGTATTTGCGACAAAAATAATTTGTAAAAAGGATTAGAAAGAAGTAAATCTATATTTTTAAAGGTTTTATTGAAATTTTATTTAAGTCTCCACATGTCCTCCATCATTAGCAATACAAGGGGTAATACGATTTTATTTAATAGTTTAATTAATTATTTAATACCAGTTATTTTAGCTATACTTAAAACTAGGTACATTAAACTTTATAACATTTTTTTACTGATTATTTCTATCGCAAATACACATAAAGTTATAACTTTTTTAAAGTGCACACGAACTTTATGGACACCCTGTATATATATATATATATATATATATATATATATATATATATATATATATATATATATGTTTACGTTTACGTCGCATATTATATTTTTTAGCAGAGAGTTGTGCTTTTTTATTATGTATGAAATATTCTAATAATAACTATAACTTTATAGCTATAATTTTGAAGGTGTTTCTGTTGAATATTTTGTGAAGGGTACTTGATAGAGTCATTTGTATTGTTGTGTATTGTGAGTTTAGATAATATTTGTACATGATTGTGTTAACGTTTTCGTTGTAGAGTCGGTTAAATCAAATATTTTCATTTTCTGCTGGCATTTTTTGAGCTGTGTGGTGTTACTAATTATGAAATATACTTTTAAGGAATGCTATATTTATGCCTTAAAGTGCTCGATATCAGTGATATAGCGTATCTAAATAGAAAAGACCTGACTATTTCGTTTAGCCTGAAACAAACTGTCGCCTCTGGGGGCTGACTTCAATTCACATGCGGTCTATCTCTAATATTGAGCATTTTTCCCGACCAATATAGCATACCTAAGAACTATATTTTATAACACCCCTCATATATATATATATATATATATATATATATATATATATATATATATATATATATATATATATATGAGTGTGCATATAGACTGTCGCCGCTCGATTTTGAACTCAATGTCCACTTTTATATTTACATATTCACGAATTTAAATGAATGTCCGAGAAATTTTCGTCCTCCGGTAAATGTTATTTAATACTGTTTATTATAAAACAGAGCATTTACTTAAATACTTGTATCTATAAAAAGAATGTTAATAAAAAAATGTCTTTAAATAATTGTTGGACTTTGTCCATTTCATAATGTGTGATGTCATTTGTTTACATTTGATACGCCATGAGCAGTTTTGAATGTACGTGAAAGATTCATGGAAGATTGAAGTTTATAAGCAGTAAATTAGACCTTGCCAACCGAACGATTCTCTGTGGCCGAATCGGTTAAAAAGGCACGTCAGGCTATATGACGGTTCCGTATAGGATACAGGTTCGAATCGTGTCGGAAGACGAAATTTTCCATGAAAGGTTCTCGGACATTCAGGCCGGTAAATGTTATTTAATACTGTTTATTATAAAACAGAGCATTTGCTTAAATACTTGTATCTATAAAAATAATGCTAAACATAAAAATGTCTTTAAATAATTGTCTGACTTTGTGCATTTCATAATATTCATGTATGCTTTATCTCTGATACTGAGCACTTTTACCTATAAATATAGCATACCTTACAACGATATCATATATATATATATATATATTCTGTTTATTTTCTCTTCCTTCTAACCTTTTTTCTCTCTTTCTCTCTCTCTCTCTATATATATATCATGTTGACGAACTCTTTATCAGTTTCATCGCCTTTTTCACCGCGGCACGTAAACCCACCCCCCTCTTCCTCGACCCTTTCCCACTCCATCGCGACAACAATTTGTAATCTACTCCTCCCTTACCCAGCTACACAAATTCTCCACAAAAGTCTTTGTCCAATTCTTTATTCATTACAGTCGAAGATATCATTGTCGTCTTGAATGTTAACCAGTCATTGCATACCTATGCTATTATTTTTCTTAAAAGAAAAATGGCTTCATATGTATATGGTGAATCAGGTAATTGAGAACGATTTATAATACAAATAAAAATAAAAATATTTAATAGAAAAAATGTTTTCTCTAAAAGGTTTGGCTTAACGAAAGAAAAAAGAAAGAAAAAAAAACATTAAAATGTTATTTTATAATAACGTTCTGAGTACTGCAGACAGTTTAGACAGGACCTCGGATTGCATGTCCGGAACAGGGCTGTTCTAGGCATATTTAAAACGAGTAAAAACGGCGAAAACAAACCCACTTAAAATATTCTCATATCCAAAATATATGCGTAACTAAATTAAATATTTTTAAAAGATTTATGTATTCATTTTTAGTGATTTATTTGAAACATAAAAAATCGTTAGAAACAAAGAAAAGAGTACTGAACAGTTATATAAAATCATTCCTACTATATGACAGTGGATGCTCAACAATCTCCTCACAAATGAAGAAGAGACTTGAAGCAACAGAAATGTCGTACTACAGAAGGATAATAAGAATATCGTGGATCAATCATGTGAGCAACAACGAAGTTCAGGCGACAACGGCAACAAAAATGATACGCATAATTATTTTAATTCCGAAATCTAAATCTTTTGCTCGAAATTTTATTTTATTTTGGAGATAATATGGTTTAGAAATACAAGTCTTACTAATTAACCATAACTGAAGGGAGGAGAGATGGATTCAAATTTATCCCAACGGTATTTGCTGGTAAGTGAATATAACGAACCTAACGGGAATTGGAACTCGGCGCTCCGATTAACAATTCCTAGTCATTATCCATTACACCATCCGCACATCCAAGCTTGTATTCCTCACTGGTTACCCATCTAGGTACTAACCAGCTACAAGCTACAACGTTGCTTAACGTGATCGTATGGAAACCGTTTAACATCAGAAATAGACAGCTGAAAATTTTGGAAACATAATGTGGAAGGAGGGCTTGGAAAATTTGATACTTACAGGGTAGATTGAAGGTAATTGATTAAAGCAACGCCAAACATAAATAACGAGCTTGAATTAATGGCACGGTCCAATATCCTCGCACCACGGAATGGTCCAAGGTTAGAACCAAGGAAGAACAACACGAACACAAGAGTAGTAAATAACAAAGATATATTACAACAGAAATATAATACAAGAAGTTGAAGGTGTTAGTATTAACTGTCAGTCTGGTTTAGAGTGAACTAATATTGTCTTGACTCGTTAGGTCTCGACTCGTTCCCCTCCTCTCTCTCAGAGAGGCGCAGTATTTATAGAGTCAGGAAGAGTCCATTATCGTTATAACAATTAATGGATGGCGGAGCAGGGTTTGGGAGAGATGGCAAAAAAAGACAAAAATTTATTAAGAGCTACAAAGAGAGGAAATTGTGGAGAACCATGATCGCCAACGTTTTGAAGGAACATGGCACACAGAAAATCTATTTTAATGCCTATTGTTTGATTACTTTTTATTTATTTATATTTTATTTTTTCTGCCCGAAAAAAAGACCATCAATTCCTTGGCTTTAAATGTGATTCCAACAACAAAGCAACTGACTTGTCAGTCATTCCTTATTGTGAATATGCAACAATGAAATTAATGAGTAAAATTTTTAAACGGTACATAATTTAAGAAAAGCACCATATACATATAACAGTTATCGCCCTTTAATTTTGTCCATTTGGATTTTTCGGTGAAGCGAACCATTCTGTGGAGGCACAGTTGAGTAATGAATATGGTCTCGGATTAAGGAATCAGAGAGCCGAGTTTGTCGTCGAGTTAATTACGCTCACTTACCGTGAGAAAGATCTGAATCCATCTCTTATCTGCTATCGGTAAATCGTAGGACAAATTGAACCCTATAACCTTGATTGTAAATCAGTCAAGGAGAAGGAACATTCTTAATTCAAACAAACTGGATAGTGTTGGACTCCGTCTTGCATAAGAAATACCACTACTGCTATGACTGCAGTAGTTCTGATGCCCCTACGAATCAAAGTGGTTACATAATTGTGATCGTGATCGACACATGTTGATCACGACATTCCAGTCGGTGTCAACTTGATGTGCATCACCGTGGGTATCTCACTATGATTGCGCACGTTTTGTTCCTTCTTTTTTGCCTGAATACATACATTTAGGTGGCTACGTCTATACTGATGTGACTGACGGCTTGCGCTTTTTTTTTTTTTAAATAAACTTGAAATTTTACAAGGCCCAAGAGACATTCGATGTAGAGGGTTGCCGCATATGTGGCACAGTTTATGAGGATATGGGGAAGACAACAATTAATCCTAGACATGAAGCGATTGATTGTTCATCATTCTGGAAGCCGGTTCCACACGCTAGCGGCTCGTCGGAAGAAAAGCTCTTTGAGTGAAACGTTCATCTCCCAAACGAAATACGAAGGGGTCCGCTACGGATCTTAGCCGTGAAGGTTAAAGCAGGTGTAACTTAGAAATTTAGTTCGTCCTAACAGTTTCCTTCGAAATAGCGTTAGGGTAAGAAAGCGTTTGTGGGGTGGCAAATAATTCATTACCCACAAGGCATCGGAGTTTGTTTTGAACACTATCGAGAATGGAATGTGAAGACTAGCCAGCTCCTTCCCATATATTGCAGCATTACTGCATTATCGGCCTGATCTACGTCTCATAAAGATAGAGGATATCAGGAGGAGTCAGGTACTTACTGGAGCGGTACAGGGAGCCGAAGATTTTCCTATGAAGTTTACCTATGGATCGTATGTACAAGCTCCACTTGAGGTCTGGGTTGAATCCCAAGCCCCAATAGACGCTGAAAGGTATCATTGAGAGGACACGCGTTCATAGCGATAGGCGAAAATTCAGTGTACGCTCTGGGGAAATGGAACGTTACTGGGTTGCTTTTTATTCAGATACTGGATGTTTTTTTTATTTCTCTTGTTAAATTGGAAGGTTTTATGTTAATTTTCTTTGATACGTCTGATGGTCATTTGGTGTGACTTTGTGTAGTCGGTCGAACCGCGGATTTTCAGCACCCCCTTCCCCCGCATATATATTATTTGTACGTGCCGACTTGAAATATTTCTTAACCTCAAATGAAAGACAATCTGTTTTTTTGTTATTTATTCTGACATGCAGACTGTAATTGAGACAACAATTGTCTTATTTTCTTTCCATTATTGTTGCTCGCTTCCTTCGTATTTGTTTTACTCAACTTTTTCATTCTTTTTCCTTCAAATTCTTTTCTGCCTTTCTTTTTTTTTTCCTTTATTCTATTTTTTTTGTGTGTTTATGTTTATTTCTTTCGGTTTATTTTTTTTTCTTCATAGTTTTGTATCATTCTTTCACAAGGAAACATGGCACAGTGGATAAAGGCATTAGTTAGATCCTGTGACAGGACCCAAAGTGTGTGAGTTCAATACTCATTTAAGGCAGTGGAAAACTTGGAGAGGGAAATTAACAGAAGATAACTGATAATTGACATCCATTAAACATGGTACGTGGAACTAGAACAGTCTACCCCAGCGAACGAAATAAAAGGTTCAGTTCGACATTCCAACCCCCTGATGAAGGCCGGAGCGAACAACGGCCAAACGTTGTGATAAATATGACAACAAAGTTGAGGACAATAGTCCGAATAATGTAAATAGTGTACATAATACCTCATCTCTGAAATAGACAGATACAATTAGTGACTTATTGAAAAAAAACATGTCGCTTAACAGTTTATATTTTTCGCTTTAAGACATCCATCTGAATGGCTAGGAAATATACTTTCATAACTCTGTCGGGATCATTTGCCCAAATTTATAACGCGCGCACACACACACACACACACACACACACACACACACACACATATATATATATATATATATATATATATATATATATATATATATATATATATATATATATATATATATATATATATATATCCACTGACAATAAAAGAAAGTAACATATAATTTACATAGATAAAGCCCTTCGTAAAGTGTGGGCTGTACTTGTGAGAACAATTTTTTGTATTTCTTTGAGGGATGGGCTTCCAGGCTTCCCTTCAATTAGTCTACTGGAATCTTTTCCAACTAATCCTAGGGCTCCAACTATAACAGGGATTGTTGATGTGCCATATTTTTGAGACTTCGATTTCAAGGTCCTTGTATTTTGACAGCTTTATTATTATTATTATTATTATTATTATTATTATTATTATTGTTGCTGTTGTTGTTGTTGTTGTTGTTGTGGTTGTTGTTATTTTTTTTTCATTTGGTTTCAGGTGTATACACATTTCTTTTCGGGTTCCGGCCAGAGACGTAAGGTCAAAAATGGCACGATTTCCACTGAGCAGTTTAAAAGAAAATCGCACATCTTTGACATAGAAAAAGCCCTGTGGACTGTACTTGTGAGTACAATTTACTACTTCTTTAAGGCATCAGCTATCAGGTATTCCTTCAATGAGTCTATTGGAATCTTTCCCAATCAATTCGAGGAGACCAGGTACAACTGGAATTTTTGATATCCTCATGCGCCACATTTTTGACATTTCAATTTCAAGGTCCTTGTATTTTGATACTCTTTTGAAACACTTCAAAGATACATTGCAGTCTGCAGAGAATGTCATGTCGGTAAGGAGGCACATTTTGTCTTCGCGGTCTCTAATCACGACATCAGGGCGATTAGTTTTGATTTTTCTGTCTGTGTATTATTATTTATATTATTATTATTATTATTGCTAGCGTTACTTTTAACTTAGTTTACTGGTGTGGTCAATATGAACTACTTGTTTTAATTGTCAAATTGCAATGCCATATACTGCTCACAATGGATCGCCTTCTCATCGTATTCATGCCTATTCTTGTATTCTTTCCTGGTTAATTTGCCAGATTTGTTCATTATCATGAGACATTCCTGGACAGTCTAAATTTACTTGTCCCCTGCGTTCTGTCTATCCTGGTTTTTATATACTTTGTTTTTATGGTTTTACTTTCGACCGCTTTTACGTTCGGTTTAGTTTCTTCAGTATTCATGTTGTTTTCTCAGTCATTCCCTCGATTTGTTTTCTGAAATGTTCACAAAATTCTATTTCTTCCTTTTATTTTGTTTTCTCGTTGTCATATTATTTGTATTCAGTTCATTCTTCTGTTCAATATAGTACAGCTTTTGACTGCTCCAGGTAAACATTCCTGGTTCTGTTTTGTGTACACTTGACTCCAGTGACAACGCAATCCATGATGTCGAATATTTCTCATTTTTTTCTTTTAATATATAAATCAGTCAACATAGTCTCTGTGCGTAAAATCATATTCTTATCACATCTTATACTTGCATTAATTTGCAGCACGAGGGAAATCAATATTTTCTTTATTATTATTATTATTTTTATTTCCTTTGATATCTGGCGTTTACACATTTCTTTCTGGGTCCCGCCCAGGGACCTAAGGTTAGAAATGACATCATGACACTTTCCACTGCAAAAAAAATAAAAACTAACTAAATAAAATAAAATAAAATAAAAAATAATTACATAGATAAAGCCCTTCGTAAAGTGTCAGAACAATTTGTTGTATCTTTTTGAGGTATGGACTTCCAGGGATCCCTTCAATCAGCCTACTGGAATCTTTTCCAACCAGTCCAAGGGCTTCAACTACAATAGGAATTGTTGATGTTCCTATGTGCCACATTTTTTAGATTTCTATTTCAAGGTCCTTGTATTTTGACAGTTTTTCGAATATCTTCAAAGATACATTGCAGTCTGCAGGGACTGCCATATCAATAAGGAGACACTTATTTTGTTTGTGGTCTTTAATAACAATGTCTGGGCGGTTGGGTTTGATTGTTCTGTCAGTGTGTATTGTGTAGTCCCATAGAATTGTAACAGGTCCTATCTCCGTAACCGGGTCAGGGTGGTGTTCGTACCAGTTTCTTTCAGTTTCCTTCCCATAGGAGTTGCAAATTTTCCAGTGCAGATATTGGCCCACTCTGTCTTATTATTATTATTATTATTGTTATTATTATTTATATATTAATGTATACGGATGGATCGTGCGTATTATGCTTGATATCACAGATACAGAGACGGAAACAGGAATGGAGAAAGACGTAGAGAGAAAGAAATATATCAAAGTAGCACCGAAAGGTTTTGGAAAGTGGGTATCTTATATAAAGGCAACTCTTAAGTTAGGGATTAAATCATGTTTCCTGACCTGACAATCAGCTGAGGACAAATTTGCCCCCACCCCGAACTGCAAATACATTTTTGAAATCGAAATCTCTTTTTTTTTTAATTAATTTAATTTTATCTTCGCAAACGTGTGACAGACGGATCGAATCCAGGCTGCGTTTGAGAGGGAACAGAAAGAGAATGAAACAGAGAGAGTAAAGCAAAGAGAAAGGCGTAGAGATACAAAAAGAGTGTTTGGCACAAGGCGGGATTGGTGGTGGTTATCTAAGATAAAAGCAGTTGTTCATAATGAGGTGTTAAACACTTCCCAGCCAATTATTTCGAGAAAAAAAAAAAACGTTTCGTTTACAGACAAATTTTTTATTTATTTTTAAAATGGACCCATTAAAATGGCCGGCCGATAGCTAACAACTGTACAAGACGTATGACTTGACAATTGAAATCGTTTCAAGCTCAGAAGTGCATAAAAAGAATGACGATCAACGTATAAACATGTTGTTTGACAGTTATGAATCAAGATCGACGGAAAAAGCTGATGTTTGAACGTTATGCCTTCGACGTGTTTATTCGTTCGTGTCTGTAAAAACCTTCGATAAATAACGTATATTCACGTCTACGCCGGGAAAGGGGCTAATCATATTTTGAGGCCTAACGATCTTCTGAAGATAGAAACAACCTATGTACTGATAGTCTTGAATTCATGAAACTAATTTTGTCCAATAGCAGTGTTTATTAAAATGTTAAATAAAAAAAATAAGATTCGGAACCTGTAAATAATTTGCACGTTACGTCGATTTTTGTTAAGGAATACTTACATCGCTCACCTATGTTAATTCAATATTAAGGCAATAATCTACGACATAACAACACATTTCTTACATATGTTAACATAGGACTTGGGCAAGAAGTTTCCCCAAATACAACACGATCGAATCGAAATGGCTTACAATCCACGCCGCTTTCCTCACTCTAGCGTCGTATAGCGTCGTATTCTTAAGTCGCATATTCTTACATCGCGCCGTATCGTCTGGGCGCCGTAAGCACGAATCCTCGTAGATTGGCATTGTTGTAACCCGAGGACTTACAATAGACTCACTTTTAACTATGACTCAATTCAGATTTGGATTTATGAAACTAATGTTGTCCAGTGCCAATATCAGAGGTTATTAAAACTTTATATAAAAAATAAGAGTCTAAGCCTGCATATACCTCTTTGACTATATTAGAAACAATTTTATTTTTTCGTTTTGTCTAACAGATTTTTGTAATCTCAAATATGAAACTGGCCAACTTCCAATGGGAAGCCAAAGCTTTGAGTTAAACAACGCCAGAGAGATGTGAGAACAGTTATGGCTAAATTTTGCTATGGGTCTTTGCAAAAAGCTCCCGCAGATTGACTCTTATGGTTAATTCAACATTCAAAATGCGATTTCCATGGTCAAGGAGGCTCTGGACCCCAAACAAAACCAAACAATTTTAAACGAAATTGTATTCAAAACCATTGAGTTGGTTTATTATTATCTACATATATATACGATTGTACCTATGTATCGTGTCTGTTAAGCTTGGCATCACAGAGACGTGGAGAGTAAAACAGAAAGTGATGCCGACACAGAGAGTCATTGGAATGGGGGAGTTATCTTAGATAAAGGTGGTTGTTCGTAATGAGAGGTTAAATCATGTTTCGTGACCGAGCGATCTGTTGAGTACAAATTCGCTCCTGAAATGCAACAGGCTTTTTGAAAAAATCAGAGAGAGAGAGAGAGAGAGAGAGAGAGAGAAGAGAAGAGTGTTCGACAGAGAGAGGCATTGAAGAGTGGGGGCATCTTAAATGAAGACAGATATTTGTAGTGACGGGTTAAATCATGGCCTGCTGTGCACTAATTTGTTCTTGAACTGCAAGACTTTTTGAAATTAAAATCTTTTTTTTACTAATTTTGTAACATAAAAAATAGATGCTATTCTTCTAATCAAGAATCCTCTTAAATCCAGACTGTGTTGTGCGTCCAAGAGGGAAACAGAAAGTGAGGACATAGATAATAAAACAGAGAGAGAGAGAGAGGGGGGCATTGAAGGTGGGGGTATCATAGATACAGTTGTAACCCAACAATTTTAGTATTTTTAAGAGAGACAATGTGACTTTTCTTATAATAATTTGGGAATAGTCATGGGTACATTTACAGAGTGCAGCATTAAAAAGTTTATTAATAACTTTGTATAATTTACCCGTTCCTCCTAATATATGCTAATAATAATAATAATAATAATAATAATAATAACAATTATTATTATTATTATTATTATTATTATTACTAATATTAACTAATTCAGCCTTCAAATTAAAATGATGCTTCTTCAGCACTCCCGCTCATGAACGGTGAGGCACATTGCGCCCCACCCTGTTTAAAGTCAAGCACTAAACAGGATGTACTGTAGCCCACTTCACCAACCTGAAACTGTGGGTAAATAGCAGGACAAACTGAGCCCTAAAGCAATGCTTGGCAACCAGTCTAGGAGAATTAAATCTCTGAATTCAAACAAACCTAGAGAGGATTGGGCTCCATCTGGCTACTTTGCCTAAGACACACCACTGCTGCTACAACTGCAGTACATGAAGTTCCTCTAAAACCCTAATGGCTTACGACACTCCTGATCGTGATCATGAATGCGACACAAAACATTTGTCTATATCTCTCAGATGAGGTATTATGATTAACTACATTATTCGGACCGTTATCCTAATCTTCAATGTCATATTCACAACGTTTCGGCCGTTGTACGCTGCGGCCTTCGTCAGGTGATTGAAATTTGGAACCGAATTATTTCGTCCACCAGGGAAGATTGTTCTAGTTCCACGAGCCGTGCCTCTTCCGTATGTCTCAGTTATTTCCCTTTAACTCAAATCTCCAAGTGTTTTTTTTTTCACTACTGCTATAGCCTGGTATTGAACTTACAACTCTTTCGGCCTAGTCACTGAATTTAACCAACGCCTTTATCAAGGGCCATACGTCCTTGAGGTTAAACCTAAAGAGTTGTGATAGACCCAGAGTTATGAGTTCAATACCAGACTACAGCAGTGGTGAACCAAAAAACTTGGAGAATTGAGTGAAAGGGATGTTTTTTTTTCTTTTTTAAGCAAATCACCCCAAGCAAGGCGGTAGTGCCACCAGTACGCAGGGGGTTACAGAGAGTGAGAGTAAAGTAAAAAGAAGTGTTTGGGAAAAGGATAAAGAGAAGGACAGGGATCAAGGTCAAGGAATCAGAATAACTGAGAAATCCGGAAGAGGCATGGCACGTGGAACTAGAACAATTTTCCCCGGTGGACGAAATAAAGAGTGCGGTTCGAAAGTCCAATCATCTGAAGATGTCGGAGCGTACAACGGCTGAAACATTGTGGATATGGCAGTGAAGATGAGGATAACAGTTCGAATAATGTAATTAACAGAAAACATGCGCAATCACTTCAATCAATTAAGATCAGTAGCCCTGGGCGCCATGTCTGGGAATTTATTATTATTATTATTATTATTATTATTATTATTATTGTTGTTGTTGTTGTTGTTGTGTGGTAGCATGTCTCTTCAAAACTCCAGCTCTCTGCTCAATATTAATGAATTACTTCAAACTTCGCTGTCAAGTGGATTGTTTCTGGTCTTTAATCTCCTTTGCTTTTTCTAGTTATTTTTATAAATTCCTTGACACCGTACTAAGCACTTCAACAATAAATGGCGAAACTTATCTCCATGTTTCACAACATTTTCACTTTTCTTGCGGTGTTTAGATATTGTTACAGTTTCTTAGTATTTCACGGATTTACACGTTCACGCTATATAATGGTAATTATATCGGTAATGATATAATGACTACTGGATACAAAGTGACATTGACTTTGTTCTAGTCCCCAGCATCGATCTTTTCAACACCGTAGACGCCAGCACCTCTGCAGAGTCTCAATGATTCGTCGAATATTTAATTTATCTAGTCTCGAGTCTCGCGTTTTGGGGTACGCTTCCAAGTGTTCCAACTAAAATAAGCGTAACTTTCATTTTTAATAGCTATCGCTTTACTCAACTTCCGGGTAAAAACTCACGTATGTTTTCAATTGACTGTAATTTTTTTCTTTTTTCTTTTTTGTTTTTCATCTGTTGTCCATTTGTACATCGACGTTCAGTCACATAGTTTTTTTCTTTGTTTGCGATTATCAAATCCGGACTTGGATGTAGATCTCGATCTCCAATACCCAGAATAATGATTATTAATTTTTATTTATTTTTTTTTCCTTCTTGGGAATAAATGAGTCATTTTAATCGGAAAGAATTAAAGCTTTTAAGTGTTGTGGAATATTGACGTTTGGATTTTATTCTATCAGCATTTTTCAACCAAATAATCCGATTTCTTTCTCATTGTCTATCTATCTCGCCCAATCTCTCTTCCGCACACTTATTTTCTTTTGTTTGCTTCTTCTTCTTCTTCTTCTTCTTCTTCTTCTTCTTCTTCTTCTTCTTCTTCTTCTTCTTCTTCTTCTTCTTCTTCTTCTTCTTCTTCTTCCACTCTAGCTCAAAGTTTTATTTAATCTTTTCTCTATCTTTTTTTTTATTTCTTTACATTTTTAATTTCTTTATGTTCGTCCTCTAAGATTTGACTCTCGTTTTCACCATTTCTCGCGCTTTTTTTTTCTCTTTCTCTGTTTTCTTTTTCTTTTCTTCTCCTTCACTAACTCATCTTTTTATTTTTCACTTCATCTCTTTCTCACTTTGTCTACGTCTCTCTAACTGTTTTTCTCTCTCTTTCTTCCTTCTTTTGTATATATCGTTTATATCTGTTTACAGCTTTCTCTATCTCATCGATTCCTTTTGATAACGCTTCTTTTTTTTCCTGATTTCTAATCTCTCTCTCTCTCTCTCTCTCTCTCTCTCTGTATATATATATATATATATATATATATATATATATATATATATATATATATATATATATATATATATATATATATATATAATGGATTAAACCCGACAAACATTTTAATATATTTTCTCTTTATACGTTATTTTTATGGATACAAATTATTTGCATAAATGCTCTGTTTTAATTAAAAAGTATTACTTGCATCTACCGACCTGAATATTCGAGAAATCTCGTAAAAAATATATCCTCCTACAGGAATCGAACACGTATCCCAAATAATCTTATTCAGAAAAATAACGTATAAACAGAAAATATATTAAAATATTTGTCGGATTCAATCCATTACGTATAATATGTTGTCGTTGTTTACGTTAAGTTACGTTTCGGAGCAGAAATGAGTTCTCGAGAAAGGTCGTCGTATGTGTGTGTTTATAAGCCGTAATTTGAACTTTACTAAAACGGAACTCCTCTGTAGTTGAATAAGTAACACTACGTCAGACCAAATGGCGGTTTTCATATGGGATACAAATTCGATTCCTGTCAGAGGACGCCTATTTTCTACGCGATTCCTCGAATATTCAGACTGGTAAATTTATTTAATACTTTTTAATTAAAACAGAGCCTTTACTCAGATAAGTAGTAGCCATATAAAAAAAACGTATGAACAGAAAATATATATATTTCTCTTTTCTATATATCTCTCCTTACCTCTTTGCTCTTCTTGTACCATTTTCATCTCCTTTCTTTCTTCAATTTTCTTTTTCTCTTTTATCACAGCCTATAGCTCTTTAGATCTTTGCAACTTTTTGCCCTTTTCTGTCTCCTCTCTCCTATTTTACATTCTTCTCTATTCCTCTCTCTCTCTCTCTCTCTCCCTCTAGTCTACGGATCCCAACTTTCCCTCTATACCCATTTATCAAATTAAAATCAGGGAATTTTTACAGGTGCTTTCCCAAATAGAATCACATGCAGCGCTGGCGTTTAATTTATTTCCTTTCTTCGTGAACTGAGAATGAAACCCGGCAAAATAAAACTGAATTTATTTCCCCGCATTTTTATTCTATCAGAATTATAATCACTGTGTTTTGGCGCAATTAATAACTAGTGGCTTATCGTAAAGAATAAGTGACAGCAAGTCGCCCTCATATTTCTGAGATGAGGTATTATGTACATTATTCGGACTATTGCCCTCATTATTGTCGCCATATTTATTACAACGTTTCGGCCGTTGTACGCTCCGGCCTTCTTCAGGTGGTTGGAATGCCGAACTGAACCCTTTATTTCTCTCACTGATTAGTTCCACTAGTTCCACGTGCCATGTTAAATGGATGTGAGTTATCTCCTATTAATTTCCCTCTGAAAGTTCTCCACTGCCTTAACAGGGTATTGAACTCACACTCTTTTGAGTCCTGTTACAGTGGATAAAGGCGTTAGTTAGATCCTTTGTTTCCTGTTTAGAATCGGGTTTCTGGTTCCTTCTTGAGTATTTTCATTTTGTTTCACTCCAAGTAGCTCCCCTTTGCGTCTTAGTAACATTATCTCATTGTTTAGGGTGAATTCATTGGGGTGGGGGCTAAAGACCTTCATAAGCTCTAAGCTGTGCTTATGAGAACATATTTTTATATTTCTTTTACACATGGGCTACCAGTAACCCCATTAGTATTAACCTATTATAATTTTGATTGTCACCCCGCCACAAACTTTAGTTCGTATGATTGTTACACCCTGCTAATATCTTATAGATAATGATCTATTCTTTGGTAAAAGCACTACTCTTTTTAGTCAGAAAAGAAAAAGAAGAGAAGACAGAAGTAGGGAGTGAGAGTGATAGAGCTGATAAGAACAGATACTACACTTTGATCTTAACTAAAAGACCGAAAAGCGATTGAATCCGGTATTTATTGTCCCCCCGCCCCCACGAAAGATAGTTTAAAGTGGGGTATTCCCGAGCCCGTAGATCCCGTATAAACGGGATCAGGTTAGTCAACCTCACCGAACGAGGCTCTTCCCTTCGGCGGAGCCTCGTCCGGATTCGTCTCTGCTCAATGGCAGAGAGTTCGACTGTCCAAGCGAGAAGACGTCGCCGTCTTTTCTGTTGCAGACTGAGCGATTGCAGACCAATGCCGGTAGGATGTGACACATAGTTTAATGTGCGGAGTCCGCGTGTATGCAACAGGTCCAGGTTTTAAAATAGTCCAGTCCCCATAGTTGTCGGTTGCCTGGTATCGGTATTACTGCCAATCCCCTTCATCTCAATAATATTTTCAGTTGCAACCTCTCCACAGACAGAGATTAGAGCTGAGTTGCGCTTTCTCCGAAGATAGTGACACAGCTGAGAGATTAAAACTATTTTATCCTCCCGATGCCAGATACTACACTTGGTATCTACTTGACCCCCCCCCCCAACTGAATCAAGTTTTTAACGTGGTGCGAGGGAGGGGCATGACCCGAGTGTTTCCACTCGGACCGATGGTCTTGGCTGGTCCTAGCTTGTCCAAGCCGTTGGGCGAATCTGGTCAAAGCTAGACGTAGCCGCGATACTACCAGCGCAGGGACGAATCCCTGTGCCAGGCATGTATCAGTAATCGAATCTCCACCAAAAGGCGATCCTTAAGCGAGTATCCGGGAACAGATACTACACTTTGATCACAGCCAAAAGGCCGTGGATTTACTTGACCTCCCACACGGTCAGGTTGTGACACAAGGTCGGGGTTTAACGTGGGACGGGAGGGGGAGTGGACCCGAGCTTTCACCCGGGCCGCAGTGCTTTAGCTGGTCTTAGCTTGTCCAAGCTGGTCAGAGCTGGTCATAGCTAGTCAGACGTAGCCCCGATACTACCAGCGCAGGGACGAATCCCTGCGACCGGCCTGTATCAGTGATCGCTCCCGGCCTAAAGGCGATCATTCAGCGAGTAATCTGCGAACAGATACTACACGGGATTTACTTGACCTCCCACGGGGCCAGGTTGTGACACAAGGTCGGAGTTTAACGTGGGAAGGGAGGGGGAATGGACCCGAGTTTTCACCCGGGTCGCAGTGCTTTGGCTTTAGCTAGTCATAGCTGGTCTTGGCTGGTCATAGCTTGTCCAAGCTGGTCATACGTAGCCACGATACTACCAGCGCAGGGACGAATCCCTGCCGCCGGCCTGTATCGGAGAAGGAATCCCGGCCCCATAGGCGATCATTCAATGAGTAATCTGCGAACAGATACTACACTTTGATCTTAGCCAAAAGAACGGGATTTACTTGACCTCCCACAGGGTCAGGTTGTGACACAAGGTCAGGGTTTAATGTGGGAAGGGAGGGGGAATGGACCCGAGTTTTCACCCGGGCCGCAGTGCTTTGGCTTTAGCTGGTCTTAGCTTGTCCAAGCTGGTCTTTAGCTGGTCATAGCTAGTCTTAGCTGTGATACTACCAGCGCAGGGACGAATCCCTGCGACCGGCCTGTATCAGTGATCGCTCCCGGCCTAAAGGCGATCATTCAGCGAGTAATCTGCGAACAGATACTACACGGGATTTACTTGTATTTTGATAGCTATTTGAAGATCTTCAAAGATACCTTGCAGTCTGCAGGGACTGCTATATCAATAAGGAGGATAAGGATATCAATAAGGTCTCTAATAATGAGGTCTGGGCAGTTAGCTTTGATTGTTCTGTCTGTGTGTATTTATAGTCCCATAAAATTGTTATAAGTCCTATGTCGGTAACCGGGTAGGGTGGTGTTCATACCAATTTCTTTCAGTTTCCTTCCCATAGAAGTTGCTGATATTCCAGTGCAGATATTGGCCAATACTGTCATGCCGGGTTTTATATTCAGTGGCTAGTAATACCTTGCAACCTGATACAAGATGATGATATTATTATTATTATTATTATTATTATTATTATTATTATTATTATTATTTTGTTTTCTGTTTATTTCCTTAGCGGGTCATTATCCGAGCTGAAGTGTAAGGTAAGTTAGTATTTAAATGAACTCCCTTCGTCTAATTGACACTTCTGCGTAGATAATTAGTTGCAAATAGTGAAATAGAATGAGAAGACATTAGTGAGGAGAAATGACAATAAAGGAACAGCGTCTGTCTATATCTCTGAGATGAGGTATTATGACTACTTGCATTATTTACATTATTCGGACTGTTATCCTCATTTTCACTGCCATATTCGCAATGTTTTGGCCGTTTGAAGGGAAAAGGGTGATCACCCCTCCCACCGCGAGCGATGAAATTGAAATAATAGACAAAGAAAATCACTGCGAAATACGAAAACTTAAGGAATCAGCACATATGCTAGGCCACAAAAATCTCCTGAGCCGACCAAGCATAGATATGAATACAATATGGGAATCAGTAATAAGGAAAGCTAGAGAAAAGCAATGAATTGCAAAAAAATTTGCAATGTAAGCTCTGCTAAAAAAATGTAATGATAATAACAGAAAAATTGCAATATGAGCACTGGTAAAAAAAATAAGGGCTCAGATATTATGCTTATTAAGTCCCCATAATTCATACAGATATGTCTTCATGGATACATGGCCCAATGGATAAAGACGTCGGTTATAACCAATGACTAGGCCCAAAGAGTTTGTGAGTTCCAGGCCACAGCATTGGTGTACTAAACTTGGAGAGTTCAGTTAAAGGGAAATAACTGAAGCATGGCACGTGGAATCAGAACACTCTACTCCGTTTGACGAAATTCCAATCATCAGAAGAAGGCCTGAGCGTACAATGGCCGAAACGCTGTTTCGAGACGAACGGCCAGGTTAGTTTTGTCAGCGACACTAGATTTGTTTTTGAGGCAGGAGTAAATTGTAGTGTCGTCCACGTAGATGACTACTTGGGAATCTATGACGCCAGGAAGATCGTTGATGAAAATAAGGAGATATCTAGAGCCACGGCACAAACTTCTCCGTTATTTTGAAGAGCTTGGTAGACAATTTCAGTGATGGCTGTAAGCACATAAGCTGTAGATCGGGCAAAGCGGAAACCATATTGCTTGTCTGAGAGGAGATCATGTGATGTAAGGTGGTTAACCACTTCGGCGTTGATTAAAGCTTCGAAGACTTTGCCGAAGAGGGGTAGGAGACTGATAGGACGGTAATTAGAAGGGTCAGAGGGGTCGCCAGAGTTCTTAAAGACAGGAACAATCGATGAGGACTACCAGAAGTCTGGAAAACAAGATTCCTTGAGGCAGTAGTTATATAATTTGGAAAGGGAGGGCGCCAGTTCAGGCGCACATTTCTTCAAGACAATGGCTGGTATCCCATCTCCACCACTAGCCTTGTGGGGGTCTAAATTAGAGATAATGCCCAATGCCAATGACGGGATTATGTGCAACCCGCTCAATAGGGCTTCAGTTCTAAGAGAGAAATCGGGTATGGGTACACCGGAATACTCGAGCATTGAATTGAATGAAAATTTTCGAGCGAAGCATTCAGCCTTGTCGGCAGAAGGAGGTCAGGACCTCAAACTGGTTGAACAAAGGAGGTATAGAGGGTTTGCTATTGTTAAGTACGCTCTTGCAGAGACGCCAATAATACTTGGAGCCGAATTTGCGAGATGCAATACGTTCCTTCATTCGAGCAGCAAATAGTGACTTAGCTTCGTTGAGAACACGCTTACACTCGTTACGGGCGGAGGCAAAGAGACGTCTATTGCAGTCGGACATGTCGCTACAATATAGGTGGAAGAATGGTTCCTATGGGCAATGGCGGCCGAACAAGCAGCGGAGAACCGAGGGGAGGAGCGCGATTTGAACTTATATTTTCTTGAGGGGATGAAAGCTTTAACCCAGGAGCAGACCTCAGAAGCACATTCTTGAACGGGGAGCGTAAAAACAACATCCCAGGGCACATCGCGGAGGAAATCACGGAACGAGTCCCAGTCTGCTCGTTGATAGCAAAACGAGGTTCAAGTGGCAGGAGGTTCTTTGCAGAGGGTGGAGTTGAAGATCTTGACAGACACTACAGCAAGATCGGAGTTACCAAGACGGCAGAGCTGCGTGGCGTTACAAGACTGGGGATGGAGGTAAAAAAGATCGAGAAGAGAGGCCTTAGCGTCCCGGTTGTAGGCAAAACGTGTGGGGAAGTCAACTATCTGCGTGAGGGATTGAGAAACTGAAAAATTAAGTGTTTGAATGCCTGCAAAGTCAGTAGTAGCATTCTTTAGCCACTTGGTATGATGGCGTTAAAATCGCCAAATACTAATATGTGAGCAAACGGATGGAGAGAGAGAGCCTTGTCTATGCTGTGAGAAATGCTATCGATTATTGCTCAGTCTTGAGAGGATGGACAGCGATAAAGGAAGAAGAGATAGCTTACAGCATTGAGAAGAGATAGCCGGAGACACATGTACGAATAGTCTGGCGATTGGAGAGACAACTCTCTAGCCAGTGGGAAATGGTCCTTGACGTAAACACTGGGAAATTATATAAAAAAAAACTTGTACAGCCATATAATATTAACAGTAGTAATTATAGAATGTGTTAAGAAGAATTATGAATATTAACTTTTAATAATCACATTAAATTTATTAAATACGAAGCATGAGATAATGGTTCGAGCCGACATTTTAACAAATATTTATTTTGTTACATTTATATGACATAATACAACAAATACAAATTAAAATAATATAACTTAAATAATAATATGGCATAATATAACAACTTCAATACAAACCATATATATATGTAAAATTATAATTGAAAAATTCTAATTTCTAAGAAAAACATTACAGTTGGAAAAATTATGACACTGCCGAACGAACAAGTAAACAAAAGCAAAAATTCATGCAAGGGCGTGTGTAAAAAATGCAAATGTCGCGAACCTGCGTGTGTACACAACGGATTAAAAAACACGCTTCAAAATTGGAAAATATTGGAAATAAACTTATTCAAACACCAGAACCCTTGAAGAATGGATAATTCCAAGAAACTTCGAAGTCGGGGAAACAAAATCAAAAATTGATATTTTCAGTAATTTTTCTGTATATAATATTATCAATACTCTATTTTTAAAATTAATATTATTTTAATATCTTTAATATTAAACACTATATGAAAATATCTGCTTTACTTTTGAAGTATTATATTTTTAAATCTTCAATCTGGAGTTTAAGATCAAAAGATGAATATGAACCAAGAGTTCAAAATTTCAGCTTTTACTTCCTGGTATTTACATTTAGGTGTGTTAAACAACTTAGGTCATACCACCTTTTGTTTGAACCAACCCATTTTCCAAGTGATCAAAATTATTGGAACATGAGACTGACAGGTGTTCTCGTTACTGAGATGTTGCCTTTTAGATTGATTGTTTAAACATTAAAAATCTCTGAATGACTACTCTTGGTTTTAGCTTTGGTTTACACCTGTAAAAACTGTATTTGTTGTTAAAAAGGATAAACCAATATGAATATTAGAGAGCTGTCGATAGGAGAAAAGCAAGCCATTTTGAAACTAAGAAAAGAGGGAAAATCGATCAGAGCCATTAGACAAACATTGGACATAGCCAACACAACAATTTGCAATATTCTGAAGAAGAAAGAAACTACTGGTCTACTGAGCAACAGACATAGGACAGGTCGGCCAAGGAAAACAGCTGCAGTTGATAACAGACATAGGACAGGTCGGCCAAGGAAAACAGCTGCAGTTGATAACAGACATAGGACAGGTCGGCCAAGGAAAACAGCTGCAGTTGATAACAGACATAGGACAGGTCGGCCAAGGAAAACAGCTGCAGTTGATAACAGGCACATTGTTAGAGCCGTGAGGGAAAACCATCAAACAACAGTGAGTGACATCACCAACAACTTCTAGGGTGCAGAGGCGAAGGTTTCCCAATCCATTGTTCGAAGAATACTTTGAGAGCAGCAATATAGGGGCCATACCACAAAATGCAAACCACTCATCAGCAGTAAGAATGGGAAAGCCAGATTGGAATTTGAAAGGAAGGACAGAGCTGAGCGATAAACGTTCTTGAAGAATGTTTTATGGATTGATGAGATCAAGATTAATGTCTACCAAAGTGATGGAAAGGCCAAAGTATGGAGAGAAAAAGTATCTGCTTATTATCCAAAGCCTACAAGCTCATATGTGAAGCATTATGAAAGAAATATCTTGGTTTGGGCTTACATGGCTGCTTCCTGAACAGGCTTATTCGTGTTTATTGATGAGATAAAGCATGATGCTTACCGGAGAATGAATTCAGGAGCCAATAGAAACATTTTGTCTGCATATTTACAGAGAAATGCATCCAAAATAATCGGGTGGAAGTTTATCAGGTAACAGAACAATTACCCAAAACATACTGCTACTGCAACTGAGGACATCATAATGGGAAAAAAGTGGACAGTTTCAGAGTGGCCGAATCAATCAGCGGACCATAAACCAATAGATCATGGACTTCATCTCTTCTAGAGGAGACTGGTCAGAAACTTTCCGAAACAAACTGGAATTGAAAGAGGTTGCGTAAAACGTCTGAAAAAGCATCACAGATGAAGAATACAAAATGTTGGTGACGTCAGTGGGTTGCATACCGTTTCCAAATTTTTGAGGGTCGGAAAATTGCGCCATGGTGGTCTTTTTCTCACACACAATGCGCAACTGACCCTACTATAGTGTGCAGTCGACAAAATCAAAAACAAACACAGCACATACGCGAAATTAAAAATACAAATGGCGAGAATTTACCGAAACATACATACATACATATATATATATATATATATATATATATATATATATATATATATATATATATATATATATATATGTATATATATATATATGCACACACTAAAAAAAGACCGAACAATGTTAGTGGGTCTAATAGAAAACTTGCCAACAGATATAATACATGAGACAAGATAGAAATCCCGAACAATGAAAGAAAAAAGACCAAATGTAACCACCTACCTACACAGTAAATTAAATGCTCATATATATATATATATATATATATATATATATATATGTTGTCATCCACAGACAGACAGTTTCGCTGTATCATAGCTCATCAGCGTGGCTAGACGTCCTCTGGCTAGGATCGAAACCCGACTGATCAGTCGGAGATTTTACCACTAAGCTGTTGGCGAACGGCAGGGATAAAGGTGAATTTAAGCGTATTTATTTTTAGATTAAGTAACTATGCACCTCATCCTACCAAACACATAAATAACTATATTGTTCATATAACTACGTACTTATCGATACGACTTACGTTACATTTATCTGACCATAGCATAATTAGGACTTATTTAAACACGTACTGAACCCTACCATCCTCAATCCACAACATATAGGTAGAAAAAACACACAAGTATAATATCTTCATCGACAGGTAAAAAAACAATTAAAATAATAGAAGCAGTAAACGGGAAAACACTTAATCACATTAGCTGTGCACACGGCCACAACGTGATGACCGTATTTGGAAAATAAAACATTCCTATAACATCAGATGCATACATAAAAACCGCACAAATTTAGTTGAATATAAAAATTGTCCTTGATAATGTCTAAAAGAATAACCGATAGCGTTTGGAAATGTAGAACATTTGGACAGTTTTTACCCAATTTATGTCCAGAAAAGAAAACAGTGGTACGTACAAACGAATTAAATAAAAAATCTTAATCCTAGCATCGTGTCCGTCGTCTTTACCGAAACTTGTATAAAAGAGGAATTGCTGCACAAATACACACTCAATATAGCGCCGTTCGAGGGAATCTCAGTTGAGTTCCATCGCGGAATATGTGAGCGAGCGGCGCTATATTGAGTCTGATTTGTTATCTCTTCGTCACCGAGGCCCGTTGGAACAGTTGGTATGATGTTTGCTTGACTGTCAGGGTTTCAATTCTCGATACTGATGAGTCTCAAATATAGCACAAAACGGCTTTCTGCATTCTCTTGATGTTTCTTCTGGACTCGATGAATTACCTAATTATAATTATCTCAAATGCTCCTAATTTCTATCACACACACACAAATATATATATATATATATATATATATATATATATATATATATATATATATATATATATATTCTTGATCGACAATTTAAACAAAACCAGCACACACAAGACCTCGGCCAAGATGACTTGTGACTTCATGCTAGGGAGTTTCGTTTACTCAATTTCACTCAATTGCTAGGCTGGTATGGTTTTCAGGCACTTTCCAAATGTGCCGCACGTTGGGATTGACCCCTCCACTCCGAGAACCACAAGAAGTCTTCTTCCTGACAAATCGACCATATGTCGACAAAATCAAAAACAAACAACGCGCATTCGCGAAATTAAAACTATAAATGGCGACAATTTACCCGTCGAATATATATATATATATATATATATATATATATATATATATATGTGTGTGTGTGTGTGTGTGTGTGCGTGTGTGTGTGTGTGCACACAAAAAAGAGCGAACAATTTTAGTGTGGCTAACAGACAACTTGCCAACAGATCTAATACCTTAGACAAGAAAGAATTTCGGAATATGGAAATAAAAGAGAAAAATAACGCATGGCCCAGTGGATAAAGACGTTGGTTAGGATCCAGTGATTAGACTCAAAGAGTTGTGAGTTCAATACCAGGCCATGGTATGTTGAGTTAAAGGGAAATGACAGAGACAATCAGAAGAGGCATGGCACATGGAACTAGAACAATCTACCCCTGTGGTGAAATAAACGATTCGAATTTTTAATCACCGGAAGAAGGCCGGAGCGCTGAACATCCGAAACATTGCGAAATATGGCAATGAAGATGAGGATAACAGTCCGAATAATGTAGATAATGCAAATAAAGAGTTGTAACAGTTAGGAAAATATGTACAGAGGTTAGGGAAAAAAACGTGGAAGAAGGAAAATTATGAACAAAGAAAGAAAGGCTTGAAAGGATAGAGAAAATAGGAGAAGAGACAATAAGAGAAGAAAAATAAAGGAGGAGAAGGGACGGAAAAGAAAGAAACTGAATTAAAAGAATCTAGATTTGTGGTAGAATATGAGGTAGATAAGATTCAATACTAATTCTGTCCTCACTATATTTCTGAGATGAGGTATTATGTACACTATTTACATTATTCGGACTATTGTCCTCATCTTTGTCGCCATATTTATTACAACGTTTCGGCCCTTCAGTATCTGTCTATATTTCTGAGATGAGGTATTATGTACACTATTTACATTATTCGGACTATTGGACTCATCTTTGTCGCCATATTTATTACAACGTTTCGGCCCTTCAGTATCTGTCTATATTTCTGAGATGAGGTATTATGTACACTATTTACATTATTCGGACTATTGGACTCATCTTTGTCGCCATATTTATTACAACGTTTCGGCCCTTCAGTATCTGTCTATATTTCTGAGATGAGGTATTATGTACACTATTTACATTATGCGGACTATTGTCCTCATCTTTGTCGCCATATTTATTACAACGTTTCGGCCTTTCAGTATCTGTCTATATTTCTGAGATGAGGTATTATGTACACTATTTACATTATTCGGACTATTGTCCTCATCTTTGTCACCATATTTATTACAACGTTTCGGCCTTTCAGTATCTGTCTATATTTCTGAGATGAGGTATTATGTACACTATTTACATTATTCGGACTATTGTCCTCATCTTTGTCGCCATATTTATTACAACGTTTCGGCCTTTCAGTATCTGTCTATATTTCTGAGATGAGGTATTATGTACATTATTTACATTATTCGGATTATTGTCCTCATCTTTGTCACCATATTTATTACAACGTTTCGGCCTTTCAGTATCTGTCTATATTTCTGAGATGAGGTATTATGTACACTATTTACATTATTCGGACTATTGTCCTCATCTTTGTCGCCATATTTATTACAACGTTTCGGCCTTTCAGTATCTGTCTATATTTCTGAGATGAGGTATTATGTACACTATTTACATTATTCGGACTATTGTCCTCATCTTTGTCGCCATATTTATTACAACGTTTCGGCCTTTCAGTATCTGTCTATATTTCTGAGATGAGGTATTATGTACACTATTTACATTATTCGGACTATTGTCCTCATCTTTGTCGCCATATTTATTACAACGTTTCGGCCTTTCAGTATCTGTCTATATTTCTGAGATGAGGTATTATGTACACTATTTACATTATTCGGACTATTGTCCTCATCTTTGTCGCCATATTTATTACAACGTTTCGGCCTTTCAGTATCTGTCTATATTTCTGAGATGAGGTATTATGTACACTATTTACATTATTCGGACTATTGTCCTCATCTTTGTCGCCATATTTATTACAACGTTTCGGCCTTTCAGTATCTGTCTATATTTCTGAGATGAGGTATTATGTACACTATTTACATTATTCGGACTATTGTCCTCATCTTTGTCGCCATATTTATTACAACGTTTCGGCCTTTCAGTATCTGTCTATATTTCTGAGATGAGGTATTATGTACACTATTTACATTATTCGGACTATTGTCCTCATCTTTGTCGCCATATTTATTACAACGTTTAGGCCTTTCAGTATCAGTCTATATTTCTGAGATGAGGTATTATGTACACTATTTACATTATTCGGATTATTGTCCTCATCTTTGTCGCCATATTTATTACAACGTTTCGGCCTTTCAGTATCTGTCTATATTTCTGAGATGAGGTATTATGTACACTATTTACATTATTCGGACTATTGTCCTCATCTTTGTCGCCATATTTATTACAACGTTTCGGCCTTTCAGTATCTGTCTATATTTCTGAGATGAGGTATTATGTACACTATTTACATTATTCGGACTATTGTCCTCATCTTTGTCGCCATATTTATTACAACGTTTCGGCCTTTCAGTATCTGTCTATATTTCTGAGATGAGGTATTATGTACACTATTTACATTATTCGGACTATTGTCCTCATCTTTGTCGCCATATTTATTACAACGTTTCGGCCTTTCAGTATCTGTCTATATTTCTGAGATGAGGTATTATGTACATTATTTACATTATTCGGATTATTGTCCTCATCTTTGTCACCATATTTATCACAACGTTTCGACGTGCCATGTTTAATGGATGTCAGTTATCAGCTATCAATTACAGATGACACAGTGGATAAAGGCGTTGGTTAGATCCAGTAACAGGACCCAAAGAGTGTGAGTTCACTATCCAGTTAAGGCAGTGGAGAACTTGGAGAGGGGAATTAGCAGGAGATAACTTTTAACTGACATCCATTAAACATGTCTCTTGGAACTAGAACAGTCTACCCCAGTGAGCGAAATAAAGGGTTCAGTTCGACATTTCAACCACCTGAAGTAGGCCGGAGCGTACAACGGCCGAAACGTTGTAATAAACATGGTGGCAAATAATGAGGACAATAGTCCAAATGATGTAAATAGTGTAATTCTCTCCCCTCATTTGACACAACACTGAAAGTATATGGCGTCATATTTTCAGAAAGTGTTTGGAAAGAAAAAAGGTAACGAAGCAAACAAACAAAAACCAATAAATGAAAGAAACAGACAAAGAGGCAAGAATGAAATTAAAAACAATTAGTTTAAAAATGAAAGAAAGAAATAAGGATTACTTTGGAAAGAACGAAAGAAAGAAGACGACAGGAAGAAGACGACAGGAAGAAGAATGGTGGTTCAAAAAGAAAGGCACAAAATATGATTTACGAATGAAAGAAACAATAAATGAATTAAATTATTAAAAAAGAAAGAAACAAAAAAATTATGCGATTTAAGAAGGAAAGAAAGGATGAATTAATTAAAATTTTAAGAAAGAAAGAAATAAAGGAAGGAAAACTTAATTTGTTTCATAATGGAAAAAGTAAGGAAAAATGTTAAGATAAAAAAAAAGAACAAAGAAAAATTCTGTGTTTTAAAAATGGAAAATAAAATAAATTCATTAAATAGTTACGGAAAAACGTAACAAATCTGAGGGTGTTGGAATTAAGGAAAGGATGATTGATTAGACATGTTAAGAAAGAAAGAAAGAAAGAAAGAAAGAAAGAAAGAAAGAAAGAAAGAAACTGCTTTGAGATAGAGTAAGGAAAGAGAAGGAAAGGTTAAAGATTAAGAAACAAGGACTAAGACAGAAGGAATGAAGAGAGGAAGGAAGAAAGAACTGCTTTGAGATAGAGTAAGGAAAGAGAAGGAAAGGTTAAAGATTAAGAAACAAGGACTAAGACAGAAGGAAGGAAGAGAGGAAGGAAGAAAGGAAGAAAAGGAAGAAAGAAAGACAGAAAGAAAGAAAAAAGAAAGAAAAAAGAAAGAAGCGATTTTGAGATCTAGTGTCTGAGATTGAGAAGGAAATGTTAAAGATGAAGAAAGACGACGAAAGAAAGAAAAACTGAGTGTTTTACGAATGAAACAATCAATAAATGCAATAAATATTTAAGAAAGAAAGAAACAAACACAATTTTGTGGCTTACGAATGAAAGAACGTATGAATGAATTGAAATGTTGAAACGAAAGAAAGAAAGAAAGAAAGAATGTGAAACCTGGGTTGTTAAATAATAAAAAAATTATGAATAAATTAAAATCTTGAGATGGAAAGAATGTTAAGATCGAAAGAAAGAATGAAGGAAAGAAAAGAAAAGAAAACTAATTGGTTTAAAAATAAAAAATAAATGAATTAAAAAGTGAAAAAGAAACAAAACTGAGTGGTTAGGAATTAAAGCAAAGATAAAATAATGCAAATGTTGAGAAAGATGGAAAGAAATATAGAATGCAAGAAAAAAAGAAAGAGAGAAAGCAAGAAAGAAAGAAGACAAGAGAGGAAGCAAGAAAATACGAAAGAAAGAAAAAAGAAAGAGAGAAAGTGTGAAAGAAAGAGGAAAAGAAAAAAGCAAGCAAGAAAAAGAAAAAGAAAAAAAGAAAAAAGAAAGAATAAAGGAAGAAAGAACGAAAGAAAGAAACATAAAGATTTAATGGAAAAAAGCATTAAAATTTTTTTAAGAAAAACTAAAAAGATAAAAATGAAATGATCAAGTGAATAAGCATCAAAATGAAAAAAAGAAAAAGAAAAAATTGTAGAACCGGGAGTGGGCATAAATAAATGGCGAATGAAATCTATAAAATGAAGCACAAAAGCGGGAAGGAAGCAGTAACGAAAAAACCAGGTCATTATTTGTAGAGTAAAAGAAGGAGAAACACAAAAGAGATGCACTCACAAAAAGAAAAGAGAATAATGATAGAAGATCATTTTAGTATTTTAGAAAAAAAGACTGAAGCGTGGAATCAAGACAAAAAAAAACAGGCTGAACTTGTAATCAGAATTTGGTTATTGCCGGTCAGGTTTCATTGTCGGTGATTCACGGCTTTTCGTATCTTCTGCAGAAAGAGGTTGAGGGCTGTAGTCTCATTTGACAGGAGTCAACGGGTTCAGTGCAAAAGCGCTGTCAACTGAATATGTTTTTTTCTTTCTCAGCTCACGTGCTGCTGTCTTATCTCAAATCAAAAAGCAAAAAAAAAAAACGAACGTCAATTAATTGTCGGAGGATCATGAGTTGAACTTCCAAAGGTCAGCACGTATCTCAAGACAATTTTAGTTGCAAACGAGGCGTGAAAATCGACCCAATAAAAATCTCATTTTTTTTTAGTTTTAATCTTATTTATGTAAATTTTATTATCCAAAATTTACCATAAAAATTGCTTCTGTTAGGAAGATATCAAACGAATGGCAAAATTATTCATCGGAAATAACAACGAATAAATCTTGAGTGTGCATATTGATCAATATATATATATATATATATATATATATGAAGAAATATAGTCTTAAAGTGTGCTATATTTATGGGATAAAGTGCTCAATATCAGAGATAGAGCGTGTGTAAATAAAAAAGTGAACATAGAAGTCAACACTTAGAGGCGACAGTCTGTTTCATGCTAGATGCAATCGTCAGGCCTGACGATTGTATCTAGCATGAAACAGACTGTCGCCTCTAACTATTGACTTCTATGTTCACTTTTTTATTGATATATATATATATATATATATATATATATATATATATATATATATATATATATATATATGTATGTATGTATGTATGTATATATAACAATATAAAATGCTTAAGCCATGCTTAAAAGGTTCAATTAAAAAAAAAGCGGTCAATACAAAATTCCCAAAAATTTGTGTTTCAGACCAAAATATCAACAGGACCACCAAGACTCCAGCTACCACACTACCTAGGTTTCGGCAGTGAGGTCTCCTCGGGCAAGTAGGATGTCTTCTGATGTTCGTATATAATGGTGGTGTAAATTGGTAAAATAAGGTGGAATTTCTAAAAAAAACGAGCGATATTGAGGTTACGAGTGCAAAAACTTGGGGTCCAGTACCCACCCGGGGTACACCGGGTACTGCGGTAAATTGTGTCGCCTAATAGCGATAGACTACTGGACGCATATTTTCTTATTTCGTTTTTGGATTTTGGTTTTAAAACCTTGAATGGCGAAATGAATTATCAAATCTATTTTCAATCAAATCTATTTTCATGAAACGTGTCCATTTCTATAATTTTAAACCTTTATCCGGATTTCAATATTCTAATTTAAAAACATATCTTGTCGATACGGAAAATGCATAGATAGACCAAAAAGAAATCTTTTACTTTCAACCCATTCTAAATGATTGCATGAGGATTTGCCTTTTGGCTTGGATTCATTTCAGAAAAGCCTAAATGAATTTCTTGCTTTCGAAACACTCTGGAAATGAGAGGAGGATTTGCCGTTAATCCCGTACAAAAAGCTGTGGAAATACATTAAGTACATGAACTAAGGATTATAAAGGAAAGATACAGAATAAATATTAACGGCTATTTTAAATCTCTCATTTTCTTTCTTCTTTAATCACGAGAAGCGGCAGCTTAGGGGAAAGGTCCTATGATTCAATATTTAAGCATACACACACATGCACACACGTATATATATATATATATATATATATATATATATATATATATATATATATATATATATATATATATATATACACATTTCATTCTTTCGTTTTTGGATCTGATGAAACCTTGAATGTGAATACATAATGAAATCTATTTTCAATCAAATCTGTTTTCATGAAACATTTCCATCTGTCTAACTTTTAAAAAATCTGCCAAAAAGGATACACACACATATATATATGTATCCATATATATAACGTAATCCTAAGAAGCCAGGAAAACCTACCTAGTTACCTCATCTTTGTCGCCATGTTTATCACAACGTTTCGGCCGTTGTACGCCCAGGCCTTCTTGAGGTGGTTGGAATGTCGAACTGAACCCTTTATTTCGCTCACTGGGTTATACTGTTCTAGTTCCACGTGCCATGTTTAATGGATGTCAGTTATCTCCTGTTAATTCCCCTCTGAAATTTCTCCACTGCCTTAACTAGGTATTGAACTCACACTTTTTCGGTCCTGTCACTAGATCTACCTAATGCCTTTAACCACAGTGCCATGTGTCCTTGATCTCAGAAATATAGACAGGTATACATATATCTGCATATAAACGCGCGTACACGGGTACATGTACACTTACGTATGTGCTTTGTTATTAATCTAGTGCTTAAATGTTGAAATTATTTTTTTTTTCTATTTTTAGGGAATTAATTATGGTTGGTTGGGTTAATAGAATATAAACAAGTTTGGATAAATTCAACAGACAAGGTCTGTAGTTTTAATTTTTTTTTTTATTTTACAACTTAAAAAAAACAAACAAACAAAAGAACCAACATGACTTTTGGATAGTTTATCCCACATTTCGTTCCATATCTCTATCTATAAAAGGCAGGATGTGTGTGTGTGTGTGTGTGTGTGTGTGTGTGTGTGTGTGTGTGTGTGTGTGTGTGTGTGTGCGTGCGTGCGTGCGTGCGTGTGTGTGTGTGTAACGAATGCACGGCCGGAATTTTTGACGGATTTGCACCAAAATTTACATGCACATGCTCCAATTTAGAAAAAAGGCCAAAACCGACTTTGTATTTCGCAACTCCCATCCATAGTGGAAATAATCGATTTTTCATGCTTCTACGGCAGTTTTCATGTAGTTTGCAGCCATTTTCTACTGTCCAGAATGAATGCCTATAGTGAAAAAGTATTTGTTGTTAACATTCTTTTTTCATTCGGTTTTTCCAGTTACGAGTCCTTTTTAAAGCTGATTATTTTCTGTTCATTTTGTTTAGTTCTTTTTTCGTAACAGATTTAATGTTTAGTATAGAGCGTAGAAAAAATTCGCAGTGTGAGATGGCCAAGAAGTAAGGCATGTAGCAACATCAGCACGGCAAAGGGCACTCCTTTAAAGTCAAGGAAGGGCAAAAATAGTGATAGCGATTGCTGTATTATTGGTACGATTTTTGAATCTAGCACGGGCAACGCCGGGCCATGCTGCTAGTATACGATAAATGTTTCCAAATTTAGTAGAAATACAATTGAAAAACCAACATCTCTTGTCATTTGAATTTTATAAAAGCCTTTGCGATGAATGCTACATTAAATATACCTTTTTAAAATGCCGCATTATTTCTTATAGATAACCATTATCACCCACAATATGAATGAACATACCATATATATATTTGTTCTTTATTATAGGATATTACTATTCGAGCATATGTAGAACCGCTACATAAATTCCTTCACGTTTCGATGAATATCATCGCATCTCATCAGGCGGTGATTTTACTACCGCCTGATGAGTTACGACTATATGCATCGAAACGTGAAGGCATTTATGTAACTGTTCTACATACGTTCGAATTGCAATATCCTATAATAAAGAATTATCGCTCTACAATTTATATTTCATTCATTCTCATTTCATTTGCAACTCTATCTATAAAAGGCAGGATGCATACGTGTGTGTGTGTGTGTGTGTGTGTGTGTGTGTGTGTGTGTGTGTGTGTGTGTATGTGTGTGTAACGAATTAATGCACGGCCGCAATTTTCGACGGATTTGCACCAAGATTTACATGCACATGCTCCAAGTTAGTTAAAAGGCCAAGACCTACTTTGCATTTCCCAACTCCCATCGATAGTGGAAATAATCGATTTTTCCATGCTTCTACGGCAGTTTTCATGTAGTTTGCGGCCATTTTCTAGTGGCCAGAGTGAGAGCCTATAGCTGGCTGCACCGAATAGGCAGGAAGATTCTATTGGCCAGCGTGAGAGCCAACAGCTGACTGACACGAATGTTAACTAGCATGCTAGCATGCAAAAAAATAGATAGCTGCATTCCTCACAAGTGGGAAAAATTTAAATCTGCATGGCACTTTACTCCAATTGGCTCATTCACTTGCTTAAACTCAACGTTGATTCTGATTCCGCAGAAATGGGTTGGGTGTGAAAATATATTTGTTGTTAACATTCTTTTTTCATTCGGTTTTTCCAGTTACGAGTCCTTTTTTTTAAAAAGCTGATCGTTTTGCGTTCATTTTATTTAGTTCTTCTTTCGTAACAGATTTAATGTTTAGTATAGAGCTTAGAAAAAATTCGCAGTGTGAGATAGGCAAGAAGTAAGGCATGTAGCAACATCAGCACGGCAAAGGGCACTCCTTTAAAGGCAAGGAAGGGCAAAGATATTTTAAGTCAAGTGATAGCGATTGCTGTATGAGTCGTACGATTTTTGAATCAAGCACGGGCAACGCTGGGCCATGCTGCTAGTATATATATATATATATATATATATATATATATATATATATATATATATATGTACAAATGTAAAAGAACGTAGAATAGAATTACAACGTTCAAAACATTAATTTAAAACAAGTTTCAATAAAAGTGTAGAACAATAAATATTTATTATACACTGTTACATTAGAATATATATATATATATATATATATATATATATATATATATATATATATATATATTCGAAAATTATAACAAATATGTTATAAAATTACTAGAAAAATAACGATTTTGTTTCAACACTTCTGATGTCTTATCAAGTGATGGTGTTCATTCATCACTTGATAAGACACCAGAAGTGTTCAAACAGAATGGCTATTTTTGTATATTTATGTTATAATTTTCGAATAAATAATTATATTTGCTCTACTCTCTATTGAGCACATTTTTAAGAATAGTATTTGTTGGTTATTGGAATTTATTCCGTATACACCAATCCTATACTTGGATATATATATATATATATATATATATATATATATATATATATATATATATATATATATATATATGTATGTATATATTATTTCTACGAAATATCTCGAACATTGAGACCGGTAAATGTAATTAATACCGCTTATTTAAAAGAAAAAACATTTACTAAAATAAGTTGTCTCCATATATATATATATATATATATATATATATATATATGTATGTATGTATGTATAATAAAAATCGTTTTATCCAGTGAAATACTAGGCTTGGCCAGAAAACGGTTATATAAAAAGTGGTCAATACAGGATGCAAAAAATCAACAGTGTATAGCTGTTTAAAGTAAGAATGTCAACCACTTACGCTACCATGGTTTACCCCGATAAGATTACCTCAAGCAGTATACGCTGATTATCAACCTGATTGACGAAACCTTATCAGTGGAAACCATGGTAGCGTAAGTGGTCGGCATTCTTTCATTTCAACATATATATATATATATATATATATATATATTGTTGCAATGTCCGCATAACCATTTGAAAACAAAAAATACCACCTTTGTTATATAATTTATTATTTAATTTATTGTAATGTACTTGTAATGTCTGATGACGGCTTATGTAAGCTGAAAGCTTAGACAGGATTACCAATAAAACCCTGTCTCAATTTGGTGATTTTCTTTTTCGTTTCAGTGATAATAACTAAAAAGGTTATTCGACAATATGAAAAGTATTTCCTTAAAATAAATAAACAAAATTTGTCTAAATGTTTTAATGAAATATGCATTAATGAAAAAATGCTGCCTACACACACACACACACACACACACACACACACACACACACACACGCATATATATATATATATATATATTGATTTGAAAAGACACAATTTAGTGTTCATTTTTTTTGTATTGAACCAAGGCACGTTTCGGCCAACACTTCATTTATCTAAATTGGTGTGAGAATATAAGCAATATGAAGGAAGATTTGGAGTACGCCTAAAAAAATACATTCACAATTAAAATATACGTAAATTCAGGAAAAGATATAAATACCCCAACGTGAGATTAAAATAAGAAAAGATAGATCCTCACAATCCAGTGGAGTGACCGAAGAAAGTTTTCCTTCTGATTACAAAAAGATGGCTGCTGCAATTTAATACAAACAGCTTCGAACACTTGCAAATGTTGTTTGGCACGCGCCATATGCAAAATAGAGAATGAGTCTGTAGAAAATCGTGATGAGCTAAGCTCATTCTCTAATAGGTGTTTCCAGTTGCAGATTCATGTGCTGATTGCGAAACACGAGTGTTTTTATGATAATTTAATCTAGTAAATGAAGGTACGTTTTGACATAAACATGCTGACAACCTTAAACAAGTTCGTCATATGTATACAGCTTCACACTGACATTTAATTTTGTATTATGTATATATATATATATATATATATTTGTATTATATATATATATATATATATATATATATATATATATATATATATATATATATATATATATATATATATATATATATTGTTTGGAAACAAGAATTAATCAACATGTACCTTCTAAAATACGACTTGGCAAAATAGATAACATGTGTTATCTTCCCTCTACAAATATGGAATCGGCTATTGCTCAACACCCAGTAGAGAATATAGCCTGTGCCAAGTCGTATACGAAAGAGTGGTTCAAAATTATTCACATAGCTGGTTCCAACAATCATTTGAAGATTTTGGAATCAATCTGTATAGGATTACGGAAACCTTCTCTTTGCTGTCAGAAGGATTTTGTGAAGTCCCTTAATTTGTTGGGGGATATTTTATTTTAACTGTCCCTCGCTAATTATTTACACGCAATTTCCCCTCCCCTCGTTATAAGTATATATACTTATACTTTATTGATTTTAGCGTGTTTTCTACCCCACATTTTTTTTTTTTTTGCTCTTCATTTTCGTTGGTGTTCTTTTCATTTAATTTATCAATTTTTCCAACGATTTTCTCCTGATGAGATGTTGAACGAAAGGGCCTTAGGGACTATTACCATTAATAAATTGCTTGTTTTTAAAATAGTATATAATTTTTGTACCTCCAAGCATTTGTTTATATATATATATATATATATATATATATATATATATATATATATATATATATATATATATATATATAAAATAAATTGTGCAGTTCAATTTATATTACAATAAATCCCTCATACAAAAAGTAAATTAGTAAAGTTAATGATATAAAATGGTGAAATCTCTTCGCTAACAAATTTTTAAAGATGCATTAACCTACCAATCACTCGATGGATGTTATGTTCCTTGTTTTTTTTCAAAAATTATAATCTGTATAATGTCTTCGATTCGCATTATATTTTTTTAGTCTCGGATGCTACCTGAATTTTACCAAAACCAAAATAATTTCCATGTCAGAAGATGACTGAATGTACAGTCGAAAGTACTTGCGTATTAAATAAAAAAATAAGTAATTATAAATAAAAGATTATATGAATAGGAAAGATATTAACATGGAGTCAAGCCCCCAAACAAGTACGGGTTCTCTACCACATTTGACTAATCTGTAACTTCTTTGTTGTGAAGATTGATTTTCCTTGTATTTGATTAGTCCGGTAGTAGTCTTTTATCTCGTATACCGCGAGCTACTCTACCTTTACTGCTTGGGTGTTTGTATAGTTTATGCATTAGTTATACTAATGAGACAGTCATTTTCATATTACTACATTTCCCTAAACCTCAGGTGTCTTATGTCCCAGGTACGTCTGTCACGTCTTCTGACCTTTATGTCGTTTTTGTGGTTTCGACTCTTTCGAAGTTTCAGAGCCGTCATCCTGGCTATCTTTATCATCCATACGTTCATCTTCAGACATTTCATTCTGTAAAGGTCGGTTTCGTTTTTGTTTTAGAAAATCATTATTTAAAATATCAGTTGGCATTTCTTCCTTATCCCCTTCCACTCTCTTTGTTGTCCCTTAGTTTCTTGGTCCTCGAGCTTGCAAAAAAAAAAAAACTCCACAAAATCAGAGCCTTCGTGAGTAACCAATATCCTATCAGCGATGCCATTGTTATGAAGAGGAATTTCCTTAACATTTTATTAGTCCAGTGGCAGTCGTTTATCTTTCCTATCGAGAGCGTGATTTTTCGTCGCTGCCGAATGTGGCACAAGGTCAGTGTAATGTGGATTTAACTGAAATACCGTAGAAAAATTATCAAGCACCCACAGGATCCGGGCAATAAACCCATCCCCCTATCGAAGAATAGGTATTCCTGGGCTTGAGCAAATATTATTTGCAGAGGAGTGAACCCGTCTACCGGTCAGCACACCATATTTACATACCGAGAGCTAGTCTACACTTACTGCTTGAGAATTTATATACTCTATGCGTTAGTTAAAGTAAGTAGGCAGTTATTTAAATATAACTATACTCACACGTACCTTAGCTACGCATATATGGCCCTGGTGATATTTTCGGTATTTTTGTTGGGGAAAAGTGCATTCTATATAACATTATATCCAGTAGGATCAACGCTTAAACATTAGCTTAGCATATAGCTCTCCTGTTTAAATTTAATATTAGAGCATTATGGAATCAAGCTGTTCATCATCTCCTCATCTCTCCTCTTCTATGTTGTCTTCATCGTCGTTCCTCTTTCCTCTCTGGTTGCAGATTTTTGAGATTATAATAGCAAATCTGACAAAACAGTTGTCATTAGAAGGTTGTATTGTTTTTTATATTCCGCTCTCAAGGATTAAGTTGAACATGACATTTACCTATATTACGCTATTAGGCAAGACATAGAACTTATCCACTTAAGGTTGAATTACAAAATGGCGGGGAAGTGATGGATTTCGAACTATAAATTATACATTCAAATCTCGACGGAAGAGCCATCAGGTTCTGCGTAGATTTTCACCCCACACTGTCAGAAAAGATATTTCGAACGCAGCTCGACCATGAAGCGTTTTCGACACTAAAGACCTTCCGTGGTGCCTGAGATAATTATATATTTGCCAACTGTGCCAGCGGTCGGTGTTCCATACAAGATATAACTCGAACCTTTGAAATTTGATTTTCATGACAATCAGGAATATAGGTACAAAAGAATAAGATACGCTAGGGTTAGTTTCACTCAATATTACAAGTTGCTACAAAACCAAAACGTCAACATTTATCCTCGAGTCTAATTTTTAAATAGCCTCGTCAGATCGAGGATTTCATATGCATGTCTTGCATATGCATTTTCATGGCACCAAAAAACAGTCAGAAATATATAAACTATCAGCTGTACACAATACATTTGTCTGATCAAGGGTTAAAAATTGTTTCGAGCGAACGAAGTCTGTAGGTCTTAGCGATGACCATGATTCGAAGTTCGTGGACAGGTGCTATAGAATCATGACAAACTTCATCAATTAACAGAAACTGCATCACTTGAGGACTTTCAACAGCAGCAACAACTAAAATGGATAGCACATTTAACACAAAGAGAAAATAATGAATCCTGAATGTCTTGGCAAGGCTCATCCTTCTTTGAACCTTGTGGACCTGTGCTACAGAAACGCAAAGAACTGTACCAAATAACAGAAACCAAATCACTTGAGAACTTTCAACAGCAGCAACAACTAAAATGGATAGCACATGTAACTGAAAGAGAAAATAATGAAGCCTGAGTGTCTTGGCAAAGATCATCCTTCTTTGAACCTTGTGGACAGGTGCTACAGAATCACAAACAAAGAATTGTACCAAATAACAGAAATCACATCACTTGAGGACTTTCAACACCAGCAACAACCTAAATGCATAACACTTGGAATTCAAACAGAAAATTATGACATAATCAAGATATTGACATTCCGCAAAGAACAGGTTAGGGAGGAAAAACCCTTCATTACTGGAAAGATCGATAACAGCTAGATATATGAAATCCATTTTCCTGGAAATTTGTTTTAACATAAAAATTTTAAAGTTTAAACAAAAGAATCACCGATTGCTTGGTCAATGAATGCCGACTGTTTATTTTAAACAATTCACCCCAAGTAAGGCGATAATGCCACTAAGACGCAAAGAGTTACTGGGAGAGTAACCATGAGAAACCAAATCCTAAGCAAGAAATAATCCTTTTTTCCGTCACCTTTACTGTCGTAGGAGCACCATATATACTGCAGCCGCACTGTAGAAGTGTTGTTTCTTGGATAAAATAGCCTGACGGGTCCCAACACTCGCCAGGCGGTTATGAATTGAGAGTTTTTTCTTTCTCCTAGACTGATTGCTACCCAAGAATATAGAGCCCAGTCCGTCCTATTATTTACCCATAACTGGGGGAGAAGAAGAGGATTCATGCTTTTCCCAAGCTTTTCGCAATTTTATGGATCCGACTGGAATTCAAACTCAGCTCTCAATCTGGGCCGCTATCCATTACTCCACCGTACTCCTATTCAAAAGAACGGTGAGAAACTCCTATAATAAATAAACGGTTTATATCATCACACCGTTAACATTATCCGGATATGATATTTAACATTTCATTTTAAAATAAGTAAATATAGCCCTTTCGAAAAAAAAGTTTTTGGTGTGTTTGGGTCTAATGGCATATCAACCTTTGTGGATTATTTATCCAAATATAATTTGTAAGAAATCATTCATTATGTGGGGGAGTGAATATTGTGTTAACAATTTTTGGTGGGAGTATAACAATGATCATGCCAGATACATAGTCCTACTATTTAATCCATAGCTGGGGAAAGAAGATGGATTCATACTTTGCTAAGGGTATTTGTACGTAAGTGAATATAACCTGAAATGTTGAACGCCATAAAATTTCATCGCTTCAAAGGCTGAATTGCGATTCGTAAAGCACAAACAAAGCTTCATACGAAATTTAATTCGAATTTCCTTTAGATTAAAAAGGAAAATCCATTCGAAAAAAGGGGAATAATAAAATAAGAATTTTAATCGAAATAATATTAGAAAAATACCCGTAAAAAAAGATATAACGTGAAGTACCGTTTTTTGCCGGCATCTAGGACGCCGTTTGTTTTCTTAAATATGTTTCGAAAATTTGCATAACATGCAGGAATCCAGTTTACCGTCTGGCATGGATAACCTTCCTCTGGTCTTATCATAAGTCTACGAAAACCCTAACCATCGCACAGCAAATTATAACCTTCCTCTGGGGTTAGTATAGGCCTATGAAAACCCTAACCTTCACCCGGTATATTTTCGAAATTTAGTCCCGAAAAAAAATCGGGACGTAAAAAATTGGTTTAATCTACATTCTTTAGACACTAGCACTCAGAGAGCAATGCCTAATCCTAACACTAACCCCTTAGACTACGGCTTATTTGTAAAGTAGATTTTGAGAAAGAAATAAGCTTACACGCTTGTGTAAATTAATTGAAACAAAACGAATATTTTCCTTATTATATAATTACTTTTCGTATTTTTCCACTGGAAAATGACACAGTGCAAATGTTAGTACTTTATATGTCCATACCACGAAGTCCTTCCTTGCAAATTGAACACAGATTCTCGATTGGGTTTAAATCAGGAGAGTTTCCGGGCCAGTCTATAGTACTTTGATTTGCTCACTGGTAAGGCTTGCCAGTGTGTTACAATTTTCGTATGCGTCCTTGGAGTAGCGTCCATCGCATACAATGGCCGTAGGACAGCTAATCGACAGTCGAGACAATAGTGTCTCGGCGTGATAAAAATTTGATGCAATCACGAATGACGCAATATTTTTCAAGACCAAATAAATTTAGTATAAGAGATAAATAAATTGAACATAGAATAGAATGTGCTATGTGTAGAAATCAGTGAACAGAAATACTTATGACAGCAACATCATGATGTGGTATGTAACTGTGGGAATCACACCTAGGAATTCCAAAAGCACATATATTTCTAATTTGGGTACCACTTGGTGCTCCATACACGAGATATAAAATTAACGTATGTACTGTTGGCCCTTGCTACGCCGTTGACCAAACTATCTATCCATTTACTGTAAACAAATTAGCTTAAGAATTAGGTCTTCAAAGGTCGCATGATACGCGAGTATATACAGTTTATACATAAACAAAACTACGCCAATTTTCACACATTTTGTAGAGATACATGCCGATATGACAATTATCAAAATATAACTGAACGCTCCTAATGCTACCTGATAGAAAACAGTGAACGACTATTTGATAAAATAGATAAATAGATGTCATCAACATCTTTTATAAAGTAATCGAAGATTTAATCAAGATAAAACTACAGCAGTGAAGCCGCCTGAACTGAAGCCTTCATAAAAAAACAGGATGCATAATTAGTTAGTACTAAACACTACAAATACCACTGTGTCTGTACCAGTTACAATACAGAATAGATTCTGCTATGTTTAGTTTCATTGTCTTTGCTATAAAGAACAGAAAAGCAGTGAACGGAAATACAGTTGCGGCCAAAATGTTCAGAACGGCATTGTTTTCGTCAGAAAAGTAGGTATAAGTTTTTCATATTCTATAATTTTAGGTATAAGTTGTTTTATATTCTATAATTTTCGCAGACAATAAATACGATACTATTTGTTATTGTCTGACATGTTGGTGTAATTTGAGAGGATAATACAAACGTTATGGATGATTTAGTGATTTACTGCAAAACCCATGGCGGCCAAAATGATTAGAACGGTTGAAAAAATAACAAAATAATAAAAAATGACTGGAATTATTTAATATTTAGTGTGAAGCCCTTTAGCTTGTGGAATAGCACACTATTTCACCTTCAATTTGACACGCGCGCGAGTTTTCACCCCTTCATTTCACTTTCGGCTAGTAATAGCAGTAAACCGTTGTTCGTAGCCGAAAGTGAGGAAGCTGCTGATGCTGATATTTTTTCCCGCGTTTTGCTCTGACGTCATGGACAAACTGGCTTTTCAAATTCAGTCGCTGCCGGGTCGCTGGACCGGGCAGTTGGCTCATCTATCCCTCGTCTGTCAACCATATATTCAGACTGGGATATCTTACCAGCAAATATTGCTTAGTCCCTTTTGGCTCGTCGCGTTAACCTTAGCACTTACGACACTGTCGTCACATTACCTTTTACGATGACGAATTTTTCGTCCTGATGCGAACATCTTTTTCGAGCCTGCCTACATCCATGGCCAGTGAACTTTGAAAGCGTCAACAACACCAGAACGAGAACTTTTTCATATTTTTCGAACTCTGTCCTTTTAGAAGCAGTACCTTAAAAAAAATAACATTACATTCACAATTACAAAATCTCGCAGTGAGTATTTTTGTTTGCTGTGTATGTTTAACATTCCTTATAAATTGACTGTTCTGAACCTTCTTCCCGGAGAAACTTTTTGCCGCCTTAGCCATTTTGAATTTCGTTTTGGCGCGGAACCTGACCTACCTTTTAGTGACTACTTGTCACTGCCTTTTTATCAACTGAAAAATTTCCAGTAACTTTACTGAAGGTCTCCACTGTCGAGACAAATTACTTGTTAAACACAAATAAAATTTTGTATTTGTTCCTTTACCTTCGTCGTTCTGCCTGTCTACTTATTTTTACTTTGTACGTTTGTACAGTAAAAGAACACGTCTTATATGTTTTTTTATTTTTACTTTGTTAGTGGACTCGGTAGTCGTGTGCAGTGTCTGGCACAAGGCCATCTTTTCGTAGGCCAGTTCTGCAATGCTATCGGGTCCGCAACAAGCTTCAATCACACTTTGACATCTTCGACTGCATGAGGAAATTAAATTTTCAATTTCTTGCTGGGTGATCTTATTCCATTATTCCTGAAGGGCATTCCATAATTGCTCGGTTGTTTTAGGATTTCTGGCTTTCGAACGTTCTCCTAGAAGATTCCACACATTTTCAATAGGATTGACAGCACCATCATGTTGATGCGGCATGTGACAGTACAAATCACGCATAGGAATACGAAAAACATATATATTTCTAATTTGGCCTTTAAAGCATTCGCCTGAGTATGGAAAATAAATAGCAACGTGGATTTTTGTCTATTTTTTTTTAAATTAGCATTTAATTCCTTTTATAATTTGATATAAATAAATAATATTACAAATGTTCAAATAATATTTTCTCGGAAACTTATTATCTAATTATATGGCACAAATATGGTATCGGTGTCTGGCACATTGGGGAAACCTGTTATGTCAATAGTGACTTGCTTTAGAAGGACTAAGACATCATGTCTTTATGTTTAGTACAGATAGTCTTAGAATGACCCTGAAAGGGAACATATCTAAAAAAAAATAAATTGGGACAGAGGACCCACCCTTGAACCCCCACCCCAGATGGATTGGAAAGCTTCGCTCGCTGGTTCCTTGCACATTGAAAAAAAAAAAGAAGAAAAAGTGCCATTACGCCACGTCAGAAACACTGATCTCCACGACAATTGGCACTTCTCCGATGACTTTTCGTCTGTCTGTTTTAAGGATGAATTGTTCAGCTTAAAAAAGGCAGACATAAATATATCCAAATAAAAAGAAGAACACTTAAACGTTGGTTTCATATTTTACGACATTATATATTGGGTATACGGGATTTTGTCGGATCGCATAACAAAAGCTTAACATTTTAGTATCTAGTTTAGGTATTATTTAAGTCTTACGACTCACTTCCGACAACAATATCAACTTGATACAAGTATTTGATACCAACTGGATTGAGCGGCAGTCGAGTTTCCGTCTTTTGATGTACGTTGCCATTTATTTTAAACCCGACATCAGACAGAGAACTAGATATGTAGAAATTTTGTGCATATTTCCGGATAAAATATCGTCGCCGGCGTTTCATAGGGACTTGAGATCTAGCTCTCTGATTTATTCAGTAATGAACGGTAGAAAAGCAAGACTACAAAGTCAGAGACATTTAAAAACAAAACAGAAGACAGATTCAGTGTTGCTTAATAGTTCGAGGGTCAGGTTAACCATTACCACTGAATGCTGAGTTAGATTCTCACTGCGTGGACCACGTTAAACTTAGCTAAGCTAAGTATATATGTAGGTGGTTGACCATTGCTACGGAATAGTAAGTTCAGCCTTCACTGAACGCTTCGTACTTGTTACGTAGTACCAAACTCACGAGATAATTGCTAGCTAGCTAGTTTCGTTAATTATTACTACCGAGTAATAAAGCGGATCTTCACTAGGTGCCTCGTACAGTTGGCCTTGCTGCAAACTAAACTATGGATCATAGTCATAGTGTACTGAATAACTGGTTAATCTCGGTTAATATTACTACTGAGTAGTGAGTTAGGTCCTCACTATGTGTCTCATGCCCATGGCCTTCTGCCAAACTAAGCCAGAGGGTAATGGTTATCTAGTCTCTTAGACCAGTCTTTGTCAAACTGCTTGACGTGGCGTACCGGTAGGCTTTTCATCTAATATGCGAGGGACCGGGAAGCGAAGCTTTCCAACCCAGCTTTATGGGCATGCAAAGCCATCAGCCTATTCTTTTAATTTTTAGATATGTCCTATTTCTCTGTCCTTTTTGTAGTAAACATAAGGACATCATGTTTTATTCATTCTAAAGTCTTTCACCATTGAGTGTGCGAGGAATTGGTACTGTATTTGTGGCATATAATTGTATAATAACAACCAGAGAAAATATTATTTGAATATTTGTAGTATCGTTCATGGGAGGCACGACAATGGATAGAGGCTCTGATTGAGAAATCGTAGAGCCGAGTTCGAATTCCATTGGGAACCATTACATTCACTTACGTGCTAATACCCTTGGGAAAGGTATGAATTCTATTCTACAACAGACCCCACCTCAGTTACGGGTAAACAGCAAGACAGACTGCGTTCTATAACCTTGGATAGCAACCGGTCGAGGAAAAGGAAAAACTCTGAATTCAAAATCGTCCTAGAGAGGTTTGTGCTAGGTCAGACTATTTTGCCAAAGAAACACGATTTCTACTGCGGCTGCAGTACACATGGCGCCCGTACGTCCCTACGGGCCACGGGATAAAAATAGTATTATTCATTGATACCCGAGAGATTACGAATCTAAGGAATTAATTACTAATTTTAAAAAATCTGGGACCAAATCAACGTAGCTATCCGGGTTTTTTTTCCACACTCCGGCGAATTTTTAAAAAACAAAATTAAGAAATCAATGTCCGTGAATATGGGCTTTTGGTATTTGTAGGTGTGGTTCCCACATAGTCACATGCCACATCATCATGGTGGTGCTGTCATAAGTATTTCTGTTCCCTGTTTTCTGTTTATTATATCGCATTTCTTACTTGTATAGCAATGACATTTAATATGAATGAGTAATTGAAAAATGTAACCATAATAAATATAAAGCTAAAGTAAAAATGTTAAAAAAGAAAACCGTGACAGATATCCCGACAGCTTCCCGTGGCGTGCAATGTGTCTACTGTTTTTTTGGTTCCTGGAAACTCTCCACGTACCGGCAGGTGATGGCTCATATACCGGCACCGGTGCCGGTACTCGTACTACACTTTTAGTAGCACTGTCATAGACCATTCCCACTGAGAAGTAAGTTCGATACTTATTGTATCTTAAACACATGGCCTTGTGCCAGACAAAGTTAACTGAAATATTGTCGAAAGACCCTATTTTACATGAGAGGGCCTTACTTTTCAATATAGAACGTCACATATTTTCTACTTGATATTCTTGCTGAAAGGAAAGATTTTACTTCTAAAATTATCCGGTTTATATTTAAAAATTAATATCTTGCTTAACTTTTATTCACCTCAGTTTCGATACCTGCATTTACAATAACAATTTTTTTCAGAAAATAATGGCAGAATCTTACTTTTAATATTTTGCTGATTTGTGGAACTGACTCCCAAGCAAATGCTTCCCTAAGAACTACAATCTTAATCCGTTCAAATCTATAGTTAACCGTTATCTTCCCCACATATCTGCATAAACTATGCCTCTTATTCTGTAACACTCTACCTCGATTGGCTCTTGGGCCTTGTACTGCGTGAACATCATTGTAAAAAGAGTAATGGTCCGAAATTCAAGTGATAAATTTTAAACAAGCATCCAAAATTCTAACAACTTGGAAGATTGGCGCAATATAATCTTCCTTTCTGAATAATCAGAACTTGATGCAGTAAAAAGCATACTAAGCTGAATATTAAGCAACTGCAGAATTATCCGTCATATGATTGAGTTTCAACTTTCAAAATAAAATTATGGAAAATATCAGGTTTTATCCTTTTTGGTCATCCATATTTTAATCGTCCTTTAGACACCCGGGAATCAAAACATGTTTTTATCATATATTGTTCTTATTCTTATGTGCCAAAATTCACTCCTTTGATGGTGAAATTGGCATGAACTCCCAAGGGCGCAGGCTTTGGCAATTGCATATAGAGGTCGTGTGCTGCTCAGACTATATTGCCACCCCGCCCTCTCGTCTCGTCCAAAGGGATACAGCGCATGTATTTGGGGGTCGGTTTGGCTGCAGGAGTTGCCGTAAAGTTGTCAGTGTTGACAGTCAACCGCTTTCTGGGCTACACGACAGGTTTTCGTTCTGGATTTACTTCCGCAGCCTTTTCCGTCTTTGGATATGAAGCTGTGGAGGTTTAAAATCGGAGTTTTCCTTACCTTAGATGTACTACATTCCTGGGCCGTAAAGCTCTATCTACCTGATGCAGCTGGTTATGAGGCGCCAGTTTTCCGCCTCCGCCCATTCTCCGGATTGGTGCTAGACTTCGTTGTCAGACGCTATATGAGACGCATATCACGGAACCATTTTATAAACAAAGGGAGCTTGTCTTTAATATCATTCCGGCTATGACCACATTTATAACATATACAGGGTGCGATGGGTAAATTGGCGCGGTGCTTGTTTTTGATTTTGGCGACTGCACAGGATAATAGAGACAGTTGGGCAGCGTATGTGAGAAAAAGAGCTAGTGGTTTGAATAAAAACAATTCCTTTTAGACTGATGATGGTATATAGAGGTGAAAGCTAACCGCCTTCGGGTCTCCACATCATGTTGTCTGTTTGGATTTACTTTTGTAACCTTTTCTGTGATTTAGATATGACAGCAAGGCAGCAGAAGTTCAAAATCTGGGGTTTCTTTCCCCAAGATATACTGACTTCCTGGGCTGTCAAATTACATCAGTCCGAATGAAACTCAATTTGTGTATATACTCCTTAATAATTGAAATATAAAATACTGAGTATGACATAAAATAACCAAACAGGGATAATATGTTGTAAAATCAACCAGTCCAGTATATTTTAAAAAGTAAGGTTCACCCTATAGAAGGCCACTCGAGGTAGAGGCTTACGTTAAAAGGTAGTTTATATGGATAGGAGGCGGAGAAAACGGTTAACTCTAGACTTGAACAGATTAATATCAGAGAAAGACCCTCTTGGGAGTCTGTATCAACAGGGAAGAAGATGATTTAGTGGAACTTATTTTTCGCTGATGGAGTACGTAGAGAATGTTCGTGGTTTGCTGCAATGCAAGTGGCATGGCGAGTCCTGGTAGTGAAAGTCAAACCAGGAGATAGAGTTTGTCCGATCACTTTCCATGCTAGTAGCAACAGAGTGGTGAGAGGTTCAAGGCATCCCGCTTTGGAGTGTGCAAAATAATTCTTCTCCAATAAGAACTCTGAGACGCTTTTGTAACCTATCATGACTGAAAAGCAAGATCTGGACAGCTCCCGCCCAAATATGGCATCAGTACTCCATTTTGGGCCTTTATTCCTCATTATGTGCACGATAAATTTCAGCCTCTTTCTCATATTAAGTAAGACAGGAAACAAAATAAAACCTTTGGCGCTTACCGAATTTTTACTGAACCAAAGAATGGCTATGAGCAGTCAGGCGATGTCTTTCCGATAAAATAAATAGGACGCATTATTTTCGGAGTATACCTGATGTTTACACACAATTTGAGAATAAATATTATTTAAACAAATTTCCAAGCGCAAATTGACAGTTGTTATTGTGTATGCTTATGAGCGCTTTAGGATTTGATAATTTCCAGTTATACCAAACAAGGACTTTCTGAGCTACTGATATATACAGGAACCAACCACCATCACTTAAATCTGTGTACATGTGAATTTAAGTGATATCTGCAAATTCTAATAACAAGGTCGTAATTTTAGAGCTCTTCTCTCACTCTTTCTCTAAATCTCTCTCTCTCTCTCTCTCTCTCTCTCTCTCTATATATATATATATATATATATATATATATATATATATATATTGTGACATGGCCCTCACTCTTAACTGTTGAATCAGACATAAAACCAATTTAATAAGAGATGATCTGTCTTTGTGTTTCCTCTACTACTCACCCACCGCATTTTTTTTTCTTCTTTTGGTTTACTACCTATCTGGACTGAGTCTTTTTTCGGCGAAGAAAGGTAGGAAAGGAATTTGGGTTTGCTTGACAACAAACAGAATGACATCTTAAGAAATTGAGTTGGAATCGCTCAACTACGCTCACGCGATATAAATCAACAAGTGGGATTTTGGTATTGGGATTTGAGTATCTAGATAACCTCCGGCGGGAACAGTTCGCGAGAAACAATAGATTCTCATTATGCAACTGTAAGGGATGAGAAATACACCCACAAGCTTATTACATTAGTTGATTTGTAGGGAATAAGGGAATTTAGTCCTCGAGAACTTGGGTATATTTAACTATTTAATGGGCAAATCACAAGAAAATATTTAACGCGATCAAATCCAAAGAAAATATACTTTCATCTCGGAGGTAATCCAAGTAACCAATGGGAAACGGAACACAAACATTATTCCCGAATTCTATATTTCATATTACGGAACATAGAACAGCCAATTTTTTGGAGAATTCTAAAGTAAAGTTGTCTGTCTATATTTCTGAGATCAGGTATTATGTACATTATTTACATTATTCGGGCTATTTTTTCATCGTTGTCTCCATATTTATTACAACGTTTCGACCGTTGTACGCTCCGGCCTTCTTCAGGTGGTAGAACAGTCTACCGCAGTGAGCGAAATAAAGGGTTCAGTTCGACATTCCATGCACCTGAAGAAGGCCGGAGCGTACAACGGCCGAAACGTTGTAATAAATATAGCTCATAATACCTCATCTCAGAAATATAGAGAGATACTGAAAGGCCGTAACGTTATAATAAATATGGCGACAAAGATGAGGACAATTGTCCGAATAATGTAAATAGTGTACATAATACCTCATCTCAGAAATATAGACAGATACTGAAAGGCCGTAATGTTGTAATAAATATGGCGATAAAGATGAGGACTATAGACCGAATAATGTAAATAATGTAATGTTGTCTGTCTGTCATTACGAAGATTCGAATTCCAATTTCCTGAAGCACAAACGTTTGAACTGACATGCAATATCAGTTAAGTGTTCTTTTATTTTTTTTACGTCTGTCACTCCATACTTTTCCCATATTTTGTATTTTGTTATATAAAATTTATTTACAAATATTAATCTTGTATTTATTGTTCATGTGTTCCTATCTGAGCGTACCTACCGTTTTTCTTTTCCCTTTTTTTTTTTTGAGCGTGGGATACACATCTTGCGAATTAAGGACTCGTGTGCGGGATTTCTCAGTTGGAATTATATGTATATTAGTATGCCGGCAGCGACGGCAGACCGAATGTCTGTAATTGAATGTTTTTAAAGTCAGCCTCCCTGGAAAATTTATTTAAACTTAAAAAGATGATATGCTACAAATTAGTAATTATTTGGAATTAGATGTAAGAAGGTCTAGACGTAAATCACAACTAGTTGGGGTGATTATAGAACATATGGTAGATAAGGATATCTTCGTTGAAAGCACATTAAATTAAAGCGGGAAGAGAAAAAGCGGGAAATGAAGTTGAAATAGAAAGATCAAGATTCGAGCAGAAGACAGACGTCTGCGAAATTGAAGCAAAACAATGGGGTCGTGAAGCTCGAAGGAACGAATGTGATTTATCAAATCACGTTAGGACAAACTTCTTTTATGTCCCATGTTCATTCAGGTCGAAGGTGATCATGGCGTTCCACTACCTCCTGTCCTTTATAGCTATTAATATGTTTTGTCTTTTTGATATTTTCCCCAGACCCTGTTCTATCATCCATTTGCTCAAGCCCAGTAAGTATTTTACACTTTGCTTTCCCATATAGCTCTTTCCATCTATCCGTCCTGTGACTAACAGATTTTCCAATCCCTCCTTCCTCATTACATGTCGCAGAAATTTCAGCTGGCTCTTCCTGATGTTAAGTATGTTTCCATTCTCTCCAAAACCTCGTTGTTGCCCACATGTTCGGCCTATGGTATCCTTAGTATCCCTCTGTTAAACCACATTTTCGTTGTCTTTTCTTCATTTAGATGGGACGAATTTCCCTTATCAAAACAGGTTAGTCTAGTAGCGAAATTTAATGAAGCGGAACTAGATGGATATTTTTCTCATTTCGAAAAAATTGTTTTTGAATTTGGAATGGCCCACGATGAAATGAAATGGCCCCCTCTTAATACAGAGTCTGTTAAAATGTAAAGCTCAGAAAGCATTTGATGCCCTGTCAGTAGAAGACTGTTCTCATTATAATACTGTGAATTCAGCCATTCAAAAACAGATGAATTAGTGCCTAAAGCGTATCGTCAAAGAGTTAGGATAGGTAACTCCACGAAATCGCTACAAAATGGCATAGCATGATAAAAAAAGTCACCATATTGACTAAAACAAAATTTTATCGTCTAAATGCTTATGTTATTATGAAGACGAAGGACCAAAGATTTTTGGATTATTTTTTAAAATTTTGACTTCTTTTTAGAACATTCTAAATTTTGATTAAAAAAAACGTGTTTCTCTTTGTATCACCGGAACTACTAAAATAACATATACAATTTTTAGTACGTTTTTTTGTATGACACACATTAATTTGGAAAATCTTGCAAAAATAAAAATAATTGTCGGAAGTTAATGGAACTTTCAGAAACTATTCATAGATGATGTAAATTATTATAAATATGTTTTTCTTATTAAACTCATGGCAGAAATTTTTTTTTTATATTTATTACCCCCCCCCCCAATAACTAATTTTATGAAAACTCTAGAAATGGGATCGCATCGGGTTTACTGATTACAATAGTTAAAAGCACAAGGCTTTGAGGAATGCAAATCATGTTTTTTAATTGGAACCCACGTACCTGAAAATCAGCTCTGAATTGTAACATACAAAACTCAATAAAACAAAGATATTATTTAATTTCAAATGCTTTTATTTGCTTTTAGTTGTTTTTATGAATATGAACAATATTTACTGAAAGCAAAAGATTTTTTCGATGAAAAATGAATTTTTATTACAATTATTTGTTATTTCTTTAATTATAACAGATTTTTACATTTAAGTTGTTAAAATATTATAAAATATTAAAAGCCGCATCGGGTTTCCTAAGTGTTCTTATGAGATACATATTTTTTTAGTGCGTTGTATACTGTATCGTTTTGAGTAATCAGAAGATCCGCAGTAATTAAGAAATGTAATTTTGTGTTTATAATCGGGCGGTAATTATAAAGTACGAAAGACCAACCAGTATACAATTTGCATTATTTGAGTTAAGCATTGATCTCCGCTGTTAAGGCCTTTACTTTTGCGAAACACGTATGGATAAGTTAATTTGATTTTTCAATTTTAATTGAGAAGGGTACCTACAAGTATCAGTATCATCTTATTAAATTTATATGAACTTATTTTTATATTAATCTCAGTTATGACATTTTTCCATAAATGAAATATCAAAATTAGTAAAATGAATGGAAATACAAATAACACAGTAAAATGTAATAAATTTACATAAATTTATAGTATTTTATGTACACTTCTTATAAAATTTCATAAGAAAGGTACCTATAAATTTATTAGATACCTTTCTTATGAAATTTAATCTCACTCTTAACAGACCTATTTTTTCATTTCTTTATAATATATTTTCCATAAAGCATCGTAAACGTAAAGGTGAAAGCTAAGTACAAAAAAGTTAGAGCGCTGAAAGTTTTCCTTAAAAATAATGAGGTAAATAATTTGTTCACTTAAATCTAAATAATTTCACTTCCTTGAATCCGTAGAACGAATTATCCTCCCGTAAGTTATCTAAACGTCATGAAAATGTCTTTCGTCACCTGTCAAGTGACGCGAAAGGTTATGACCTGCTTTTTTATTTTCAAATTACATTAAGCTTGGTTCAAAATATTTTAAATAAACATTATAATTTCTGATTTTATTAATATAAGTTTTGAAAAAATGATAATTTATGTCTAAAAAATTTTCAAAGTGAGATTTTCATCTTTTTTATAAAATGGAAAAAATGATTGAAAATGATTGATTATCTGTCAGTTTTGATGACAAAAAAAAACAAGATTTTTAACGAAAATTTCGGACGTGCTAGGAACGATTAAAAAATGTAAAAAAAATACCCACAAAATACTTTGATCTTTCCTCTTTAATAATAATATAAACATTAGACGATAAAATTTTGTTTTCGTCAAGTTTGGCGTCTTTTTCATCATGCTATGTTCTTTTTGTTTACATTTCGTGGAGGTACCTAAGTTAGGAAGTTACAGAAAACTGACGGACAAACATACGTCATGTTTTCAAGTGAAAAGGAAACTTATTTTGATAGGCTGTGCTAATCGAAGAATATTGAAGATGACAATGATAGCCTAAGACAACTGATTCTAATAGAAGTGTTCAAGGAATGTCTTTTATTGGTAACATAAAAAATATATCTTGAAGAACGAAAAGTAGATACTGTATGCGAAATGGTGACTCTTGCGTTAACGCATAAGCCCTTCGCATTAAATTACAGGAGCGGACCCTTCGGACCTGGAAATGCTTTTGGTCCAAGACCTGTGATTAGTTCGGGTCGAGTTTTCAGTCGGAACAGTAATGCGGTCCTAATCGGTCATTTATCTCGTATATAACTGCAAGTACGAACTCAAGTGGTACAAATCCTAAAAAAAATAATAATCCTCAGTCATCAAGACCTCGGCAAGTAAACAAATGGGGTCGGAACCTCACAATGTGCCAATAAAGAAGAGAGATTTTGTGGGACAAAGAACAAAATAATCGATTTGTCCCAAACCTTTTTTAATCATGACATGGATTTTAATTGTGATTCTGATAGACTAAAGAAAAACGATAGCATTGATAATGTAGAACCCGCTATGGATGTTTCACTATCAAGTCTGGATAGAACAGGGTAGTGATCCTAGAATTACTCTACTTTTTAATCACGCATTGCCAAAAGAAGAGTTGGAGAAAGTTCAGACTAGATACTTTCTTGAAAACAATGTGCTGATGAGAAAGTGGAGATCTCTACATACCCAAGTTTTGGAAAACTGGGCAGTGGTTTGCCAAGTTGTCATCCCAAAACTTATCGACTAGACTTCGGGAAAACAACTCATGAAATTCATCTGGTAGGCCATCTGCGGATGAATGACTTGTGATAGGATTCTAAAACATTTTTTTAGCCCGGAATCCGAAAAGATATATCTGGACGCTGCCGGACTTGCCATGTTTGCCAAGTGGTGGAAAAGTGATATTTATTCTGTTTAATACAGAAATGTGACACAAGGCCGAAGTGGGGATTGGGGAAAGGATGGTCTTCTTCTGTCTTAACTATAACTTAGCTAGCCGCAAACACTGACCCAATCGTACAAACAATGTTCCTGACACAAAAACAACACATTCATACGTACCTTTCTTACTACAACCACCATAATACCTCACTGTCTCTATGAAAATACTAACTAGTCCCCATATTTACAATTCAGTGTCTGTGGGGGGATGGGGAATAAAACAACAATTCTAAAAACTAACCCCAATGAGTATTTACAAAATGAATACAAAACTATTTACAAGAAACGAAAGAAAATAATATTAGTAATAAAACCCCGACAATCACCGAATGTGGCAGAAATAACAGTTAACTAGCCGAAATCAATGCGGGTCTATAATAGTATAAAACATTCATTCATCCCAATCACTCACACGGACACGCACTCATTCAGACACAACAAATACGAAAACACTGACGCGAAACGAAAGGCATCCACCAGCGAACTAACATCACTGACCACCTAACGAAGGAGGGGATGGGGAATTAAACTCAAAGAAAAATAGGGACAGAAAATAAAAGGGGCCAATGAGCATACATACCCTAGCTAAGTTAACTTGAAAGAGAAAGAAACTAAAACATCAAAAAAACGTACTTAACCTAGCCTAGTTTCGGGATGGGTTGCACAAGTTCAACTCAGGAAGAGCATTATCCTGATGTCTTACCGGCATCAAAGTGCCACTCAAGATCAGCCCCTTTCAAACGACACAACTGGTGGAAAAAGCCCAATCATAAAATTCCGATTGTGACTTTATATCCTATTCACGTATTTGAAGAACCGTTTAGCCAAGTAATTGTAGATTGTATCTGTCCATTAACCAAGGCTAAGTTGGGAAACCCGTATCATTAATAATCATGTGTGTTTCAATTAGATTCCCGGAAACAATACCCTTAAGAAATATTTCGTCTGGGAAAATAGTAAAAGCCCTTATCACCTATTTCAATACTATAGGCTTATCCAGAGTTGTACAGTCAGACCAAGGGCCAAGCTTTAGTTCGAAAACATTTCAACAAGTGGTTAGACAGTTGAAAATATCTCCAGTTGGATCTAGAGCCTATCACCCACAATCCCAAGGTGCCTTGGGGAGATTTCAATCCACCCTGAAAAATATGATCCGAAGATATTGTTTGAATCATCAGAATGAATGGGATGAAGGTATTCCTTTCTTTAGGTTTGCAGTCTTGCGAATCAGTTCAAGAACCATTGGGATTCAGCACATTCCAGTTAGTATTCGGACATTCGGTCCGCCGTCCTTTGAAATTTTCAAACGGAAGTTGGCTACACGACGAAACTCTATTAGGATATGTGTCTCAATTTCGGACTCGGATGACGGAAGCGAGTGACTTGGCTCCTGAGAAGTTCCGGTCAACAAAAAAAAATGAAAATATCGATACAATCGAAAAGCAGTTGAGCGAAGTTTTAACACTGGTGACAAAGTGTTAGTGTTATTACCTACAGACGGTCACCCGCACAAAGCTCAATAACATCGCCCTCACGAACGAAAAAAGTAAGTGATCTCAATTATGTTATAAACACTCCTGATCACAGTAAATCAACTCAAATGTGGCATATCAATATGATAAAGCAATACCATGAAAAGGGAAAGATTGACCCTATATTAAGGGATATATAGGTCCACGCTTACATCTGAATCAGCTGAGGATAGCTAAAACGTTGTTACGGAACATGATCATCATGTTAAACTTAATAACTCAGAGGTCTTAGCCAACCTCGGGGCAAAACTATCTCATTTACCCCATAGTGAAAGAATGAATCTAACTGCTCTTATTGAAGGTTTCAGGTGTCTGTTCTCTATCGTGCCTAATAGAATCACTATCACGATGTAGAAGTAGGAAACGCTGACCCAATAAAGCATCACCCCTATCGGGTTAATCGACAGAGGGCCGAAATCGTACGTAAGGAAGTGTCTTACATATTGGTAAATGGCATATCATTTTGTCTACGCAGAGCATTTATTCATCATCCTGTGTAATTGTAGATAAGCGTGACGGTTCTGTTAGATGTTGCACTGATTATCGTAACGTGAACGCTCTTACTAAGTCTGATTCACATGCCATTCACCGGATGGATAACTGTATAGATAGAATGAGAAAAGCTACTTATATTACCAAATGTGATTTATTGAAAGGATATTGAGGTGTACATTTGGTTAAAGAAATTTTCATCATTCGTGACTCCCGATGGACTTTACCAATATCGCCTGATGCCATATGGGATGAAGAATTCTCAGACTACATTTGTTAGATTGATAAATCAATGTCTTAGAGATCTACCCGGAGTTGACATATAGATGATATTATCGTGTACAGTGATATCTGGGCAGATGATGTGATCTCTCTGCAGAAGAGATCGATTCAAACACGTTAATATTACTATAATTTTGTTTGGTTTGGTTTGGTTTGTTTTACGGTATATCAACCTCAATGGGCCATTTAATGCCGACAAATTTTTTTTCCTGGTAATATTTTTGTTTTGTCAAAAATCTATTTCTGTTAATATTTTTTCATAAAAATTGTATAGCTGGTAATATTATTTTCAAAAACGTATTGCTGGTAATAGTTTTTTTCTTCAAAAATTTATTTCTGGTAATATTCTTTTTACAAAGTAATTCTTGTATCAAAACCTATTTTTACACTTTCATAATGCTCTTTACCTAAGTTTCGGGGTTAAATATTTGCCCAAAGCTGGGACTAACACGTGCTACCACCCCGGGTCAGGGTGGACTTGGAAACGCCAGCAATTAAGAGGTGGTTCAGAGGCCTTGCTGTTGCACGTAGTTTATCGTCATACCCAGGACGTATAAATTTGTCAAAGAATGAATTTTGTCCGGCCAAAGTAACTTATCTTGCCCATGTTGTTGCGAATGGTCGAGTAACCATTGTTGAATCACAAATACAAGATATTATACAATACCCAGGCCCAACCAATATAAGAAATTTGCGAGGATTGTTGAGCATTATGGGTTACTGCAGTAAAGTTTGTAAAAATTTGTCAAACGTAGCTTTACCATTCTCGTGCTTATTAAAGGAAAAGGCTAAGTTTGATTGGTCTCTTTCCTGTGAACAATCGTTTGATCAAATCAAAGCTTTATTATGTTTGAATGCAACACATGAACAGGTACCGACGAACAACAAACACAAGATTAACATTTGTAAATAAATTTTATGAAGCAAAATACTAAATTTGGGAAAGTATGGAGTCGCAGACGTACAATTAATGAAAAAACACTTAACTAAATATTGCATGTCAGTTCAAACGTTTGTGTTTCAGGAATTTGGAATTCGAATATTTCGTAATGACAAAAAGAAAATGTTTTTGCATAATGTTCATAAAAATTGGTTGTTCTCCCTTCCGTAATGTGAATATATATGATTTTATGAGACATAACGTTTTTTTTTCATGAAACATACAGTGCCATGTAAACGAAGGTAAACATTAATGAATAACAAAACGTGCGCAC
>OZ038496.1:90513211-90613211 GCA_964036315.1 Acanthosepion esculentum | reverse complement strand
AAGAGCTTTCTTTGCTGGACAAAGGGTGTGTAAGAACTGTCCAAATGTTTTATTTTTCCGGGCGCTTTCGGCTATACCTTTAGCCATTATCAAGGACGATTTGATTTTTCAGCTTAATTGAGTGTGTGCATTATGTGTATGTCATAGTGTGTAGTAGGGGTGTTTTAATTTCCAAATACGGTTAGCACGTTGTGGCTTTAATTGAAAAAGTTAAAGTCAAGGGGTGTAACTGGGTATGTATGTCGTTTATTGTAAGGGGGATTTAGCAGAATCTATTTACACAATGAATTATGAATGGGTTTTGAACTTGTTGATGAAAAATGTTTCCTTACTAATCTGCCTTTGTCCAGTGGTTCTGTAGTCGCACTGGTAGAATGGGAAGACACAAAAATTCGGAAGATTTTCTCCTCCGCATTCCTCTATATGTTGACTAAAGGGTATTTTTCTGGTGTGGAGGTCCCTAATTTGTTGGCGATGAATAGCCATCATTTGCCGGCGTGACCGGCCGATTTGGAAAATGTAATGTTCGTGGCAACTTTTGCATGTAATAATGTATATTAGATTCTCCATGTTGCATGAGAAATCATTTTTTATTTTGATCTGTATTAAATTTGAAATTCATGGGCCTCTAATAGGTAGTTACATACTCCGCAAATATATATATATATATATATATATATATATAATGTAGCTTTTTTCTGTCCTTTCTATAAAGAGTTTCATGCCAATTCTTATAATGAACTCTCCTCCTTGCTCACACGACCTCATGAATTTAAGCGTACTACTAGATTGGCTGATTTATCCATCAATAACCTGGCCAGTAAAAACTGTCATCCTTTGCCGGTTTGGCAAATGTAATATCCGTGGCAACTTTTGCATGTAATTATGTATATTAATCATTTATATCATTTATAATCATTTATATATATATATATATATATATATATATATATATATATATATGAGAGGTTATATATATATATATATGAGAGGTTATAATTATTCCAACGAGAGAAAAGTGTATTTTTAAAGAGAAGAAAGAAACCGGAAATGATTTTTGGTTATAATGTGATTTTTAAAATAATATAGATCATATTTTATTTTTACATATTTTTTTGTTGCACGTGTTTCGAGTCTTGCGACCTTGACCACGTTAAGAGAGGTTATTTCCACATGTAAAATTAAATGTCGATGATTATCAGGAGGAGCGGTACAGGGAACCGACAATTTTATCAGCATGGGTTCCACTTGAAGCATGGGTTGTGTTTAAGTTCCAACAGGCGCTTAAGTCATTGGGTCTCCCTGATGGATGTTCTTGAGTGAATATTCTGTCGATGAAAAACTTTAAATATTGAAGTTCATGAAAAGAACAGGATAATCCTAAAATCGTCAAATAAAATCTGGCCAAAGAACTAAACACTTACTGTGCAGCATGACTTTAGCTGTTACGCTACCTAATTCTCACTTGTTGACTGTAGGATTCAGTCAGTCATTTAAGTGCCATCCGTGATACACTTTTTGGAAACAACGTCTCTTTCGATTCATGATTGCCTTCTCAGAAGCTTTTACTGCGGCTATTGTTCCTCTTTTTACAGTAGACTGGTTGCCAAGCAAGCCTATAGAACCCAACCTATTGTTCTGGTAGAAGAGATGATATATACCTTTCTGAGAGTTATTTGTGCGTAAGCGAATGCAACGAACCCGGCACGAATCCGTGAGATTAAATACATCCATGTATAATAACGATAATTGCTCATTGTAATTATATTAATTATATAAGGGCAACATTTCGAAAATTTCGTTTATAATCAGCGTATAATTCTGTTTGTTCTTCCATTGACAATTTAATATTTATTTTTTTACTAATGTTCAACAATATAAGTCTCAAGAGCCACTCAATTTAGACGGTTTCTCTATAGTTTTGTATGAGAGAAAAGGCAAGAAATGCACTTTATAAGGTTATGTAGGAAAGCTAACAGTTAGTCATAGACTTGAAAAGGACAAAATTGTAGTGATCGTGAAATCATCCTGTCAAGAGCCTGTTCTACAAAGCGGCAGTCTTTGGGAAGAATCTGTTTTACTTACTAATGAAATACGAAAGGAATGACAATTATTTTTCCTTGTGTACGTTGCATGACGAGTCCCAGATGTAAAGGACAGGGTTGCTGGAACCAAAGAATGTAGCTCGTAGGATCATTTGCCGTGGAAATAACTACAAAGTAGCGAGAGTCTCGCAACATTTGGTCTGTGAGAAAGGTGTGTTAAGGTGTGTTAAGGTGTAAAATAATTAATCATCAAAGCCATGCAATTTAAGAGTTGGCAGCTCCAACCAAATATGGCAGCAATGCTCTGACATTAGCCCAGGTAAAAAAGGGGTCAGTCCATGTTGATGATGATGATCGACGGAAGAAAAATATATTTCAATGACACTGTTTTTAGTAAGAGAAGAGAAAGTAGGCATAATAATAACACGAAGAAAGAAAGAGAAAAGAAAGAAGGAGAAAAGAAAGAAAAAAAAGAAAGAAAAGAATGAAAGAAAAACAGAATGAAAGAATGAAAGGAAAACAGAAAGAAAAAAGAAAATAAGAAAGAGAGAAAGAAAAAAGGAATGAAAGAAAAAGAAAGATAAAATTAAAACAGAAAGAAAGAAAAAAGAAAGAAAGAATGAGAGAAAAAAGAAAGAAATGAAAAGAAAGAAAAAATGAAAGAAAGAATCAAAGAAAAACAAAAAAGAAAGAAAGAGAAAGAAAGAAAAAGGAAGAAAAACAGAAAAAAAGAGAGAATGAAAAAAAAACAGAAAGAAAGAAAGAGAAAACCAGAAAGAAAGAAAACGGTAGCGATAATTGTCTCATGGGTTTAACGCCTGCATCAGTGAAATGGAAAACCTTGTTAATTTCAAATGTTTTTTTTTTATTTGTATTTCTTTAAATAATTACCTGCCTTCTTACTGATGTTTTTATTGCAAAATATATTTTGTTAAAATTTGTTAAGCTCAAATATTTAACGATGCATTTATGAAATTTCCAGGTATTTTATTGCCGTGGAACTTGCTAGGATATTATCCAGTCACTGAATTAAGAATTAGGATTCATCAGAAAACTGAAAAATTTCACTTTTCCTAATAACAATTCATATCAGGAATGCAGACAAATAGTCATATAAATAACTCTGCTATTTCCACTGTTCCTTATTTAGTTAGTTGGTAATTTAGATAGTAATTGAGTTAGCTAACAATCTAGTTGTTTAGTAATTGAGTTAGTAATTAAGTTAATTCACAGGTATGTTAAGTCTTGCCATTACCAGAGATAAGCAATTGAATATTCCTCTTAGATTGCGATGGCACACAGAAGAAAAGTTATATCATAGGCGATGTTTGATTTAAAGGTGATTTTCTAAGCGTAGCTTAGATGTGGCACAAGGCCGAAAGGATGGGACACCTAGTGAGAACAGTACCCACTATTTAGTTGTAATTCATGTAGCGATGTAAGCTTGCTAACATTGCACTACGTCGAAGCCAGAAAATTTTTCTCCCCGGAATCGATCCTCCAAGTCTATAAATCGAGCATTCGCCCTTGCATGGAGTATTGCTGCCATATATGGTCTGGGGCCCCTGCTATTTGCCTCAGGGTTCTTGATAAGATCCAGAGACGGATATGCAATGTGATTGGCCCTGATCTGTCATCTCGTCTGCAGTCGCTCTCTCACAGACGCGATGTTGCCTCGCTCTGTCTTTTTTACAAATACTTTCACGGTAATTGCTCCGATGAGCTGCTTTCGCTGGTTCCCAGGCCTCATGAATTTAAACGCCCCACCAGGCTGGCATCCCGTTGCCACCCCTTCACCGTTGAAACTGTTAGATGTAGACGTCTCTTCTACTCCAATAGCTTCATGTCTCGCACATCTGGCCTGTGGAACTCCCTTCCTTATTCCTGTTTCCCTGACAAATACAATCTCCAACTATTTATGTGTAGCGTCAATCGACATCTCCAGTTGCCTTGATCTATCCACTTCCCTTCTCCACATCCTTTCACCTTTCATTCCTATCTGCTCTCGCTCCAAATCTTCTGTAACCCTCTTGCCTTGATCGACCCACTGTCTTTCTCGTTCTCCACATCCCCTCCCTTGCCACTCCTATCTGCTCTTCCTCCAACCCTTCTATAACCCCTTGCGTGATAGTGGCCTCCAGCCTTGCTTGGGGTGATACGCTTTAAAAAAAAAGTACTCAAAATACTTGGTTTTAAAAAAAGAAAGAAAAGAAAAGAAAGAAATAAAGAAAGAAGCGGTGATAACATTCACATGTTTTTAACGTCTGCTTCAGTGAAACAGAAAACTTTGTTAATTTTGAATTTGTTCATTTTTATCCTTTTTCTTTTTTATACAAAGACGTGCATCCATATTCACGATTGTTGTGATATTTTCTTAAGGTTGTTAAGTTCAAATATTTAACCATTCAATTAGGGAATGTCCATGGGTATTTTAAAGACGTAGAATTCGCAAATGTGCTTATTCAAACATTAACTTAGGAATAATGATTCACATAAGAAAATCGTGAAATGTTCACAAGTGGTTCTCTTAATTAAAATGTCTTATCGTTGAATTGTAAAAAAATTTGTTATTTGCAAAGAGTGTTGATTTTACTGCTGAGAAATTAATTTATATTTTCTCACATTTAAACGAGATTTTATTTTGTCTCCAAACACTCGACAATACGTTTTTGAAAAAACTCATATAATGTAAAAGAAAGGCATAAAAACATGAAGTTAAGAGTTAAAGAAAGGCGGAAAGACGTGACAAAACTTCTTACCGAAAATAGTTTAACTACTTGCTTTTGTGACAAGTTTATTTTTTGTTTTCTACTCAAATGACTATTTTCGGTAAGAAGTTTTCAGACATTATTGTCTACCTATGTAAGAAGGTGTCAAAATGTATTGACCCAAAGCATCACTGACTCGTAGTAGATCTGAAAACAGTTTTCCTTTTACGTAACTTAATGGCAATCACAGTCAGGATTAGGGTTGATGTAAAGGGGACATTGTATTTTTACACGGTTTCATAGACCTCTTTGTACAACTTACAGATTCGTTGTCCTTACGAAAACAATGTTCAATAACGAACTTATTTTTCTTTTATATCTTGTGGTGTGGCTAAATTAGAAAAAAAAAGCTACTCAAAATGATGATTTTGGTCGAGTGGAAATAGGAGAAAAATACTCTAAAAAGCACACCATTTTATTTTCAACTTTCTTGGGTTGTAGCCTGGGATAATGAAGAAAGATTAAGAAAGCTCTTTTATTACATAAGAATTCCCCTTTTTAACAACTGGCAAATTCAAATTGACGGCGTTGTTGGGATGGAAGGTTTTACAAGCTTTTAATTTATTAAACGCTTTGTCCCGGAATGCTTGCTGCTTAAAATAACGTGTGGAGGGATGTTTTTATTAGTAATATTCACCCAATACAAGGCCCAAGGACCACTCAAGTTAGAGGGTTACTGGAATCAAGGGATGAACAACTATTCCTGTTCAAAAGGCCGGGAATATTTATGAACCGCGAGATATGCAAACCTACTGGCAATAACATTCGGTGCACGGACGAATAATAGACATGTAAATGTGCAAATAGTTTTTGAGACGAAGAACCTGCAATGAGTTGCTTCCCTGGCGGTTAGCACCAGCAAAAATGTTTCAGATTCGTTGGATTTGATACAATTAACAAAATATTTCTTGCCCCAGTTAACAACAGATTTAAGGTAATTTTTCGAGATCATTTATCTATTTGATTTTTCTAACCTATTAAATTTACTATTAAAATATGAGTAAATAGTTGTTCATCAGTATAGATACCGAGTGGAGAAATGATGACACCGGGAACGTCGTTGGGGAAAATGAGGAACAGAATAGGTTCAAAGGTAGAGCCCTTGTCATCACCCTCATTAAAAAGATCTAAAAGAAAGGACGTTCAAGATAACTTCATTACGCGTTTTGATAGGAGAGATTGAATCAAATCAAAACTTCGACCAAAACATCATAATTCTTTAACTTGTAAATAAAGTCCAGCATTCCAAACAACTTCGAGATATCTAAGGCAACAGCCTGAGTTTAACAGTTTTTTTTTAAATCTAAAACTTGACAGTAATAACCGTCAGCGCATCGGCATTTGGCCGAGAGAAGAATTTTTTTGGAGATAATAACTGTTACTAATTAACCAATAGCTGGGGGTATAAAAGGTGGATTCATATTTTTTCCAACTGGAACTTGTTTGGCTGGAAGAGAACTATGCGAAATGAGATGCTTAACTTTTTCGGAGTTAGAGCATTTAGTATTTTGCCAAAAACATGTGAGAAGGTCGTAGGATCAGACGGTACGCTTGTGTTCTTAAAAACGGGAAATATGGAAGAGAGTTTCGAATACACTAGACAAAAATAAACAGTAAGGCATTGATTGTAGATCTTCTGGAGAACAGGGTCCATTATGAGTTTTCTCATTTCTTTAAGGCAATTGCAGAGATACCATGAAGTCTGCATGCTTCGTTCATAGGAAACTAGGAGATGATAGCGGGAAACATGGACGGAGTATTATTTTTTTTTTTTTAGCATTCAACCCCAAGCAAGGCGGGAAGCCACTAGCCCACAAAGGGTTTCAGAGCAGGAGCGAGAACAAAGATGGAGTGATGGAGGAAAGGATGAAGAGAAGGATAGGGGATAGATCAAGGCATCTGGAGACGTCGATTGACATTACATTTGAATAGATGGGGATTATAGCTATCAGAAAAACAAGAAATGGGGAGGGAATTCCATATGAGATAAGTGCGAAACATGAAGATATTGGAGTAGAAGAGACGGCTACATTTAACAGTTTCCACAGTGAAAGGGTGAGAGCGAGATGGAGTTGAGCGTCAGACTCTTAGAGTTGAGCGTCAGACATTCTAATTGGAGGCAGGTATGGTTCTCTCTGGTGTGTAATGGAGAGCAGTTTTGTTTTTGAGGCATTAAAGTTAACCAGCCAATACCTGCGCCAGTACACAGCCGAAGACGAGAGTAGAACTATACTTGATCAAAGGAAAATTGATTGAAGAGAGAAGGGGTTGATAAGTTAATATTATTTAACACACACATACAGAGACGCCGTTAGTCACGAGAACGAAAGTTTGGAAGAGACTTTCCACCATTCAGCGACTTCGGGTTTGGTTTTGCGATAAGGTTATTTAAATACAGAAAATAATTTATGATTGTAAGAATTTTGCGGGGAGATAATAATGGTTACTAATTAACCAATAGCTGGAGGTATAAAAGGCGGATTCATAGGTTTTCCCAACTGGAATTTGAACTCAGATCTCCGAATAGCAATTACACCAACCGCACATCGAAGTTTACAACGCCTGGTATTCACAAACGGTCACCCATCTAGGCTTGACATGGCATAACTTCGTTGCTCGTACGGAAACCGGTGTTTCAACGTAATGTGGCCCTAAGCTGACACAGACTTGTGAGGGGGAAATTTGCATGTTGGATTGTCCCTTTTGCTAACAACCATACATTAAGTCTTCTTGCAATTGATGTTTAGTCCTTTCTTCTCACTTTCCTACACTTTCTTATAAGACGGCTTTAAACTCCGAGTTTGTGAGATTGGCGAGAACTGGATGCCTTTTCGTCTCCTGTGATAGAGTCGAAGCTTCTATCATGAAGTTGAAAAAAAGAGACACGATTTAACTTATGGCTCACTAAAAGATATATTCTCAAATATGTGACGAACTTAGTATCTATCTATCTATCTATCTATCTATCTATCTCAGTCTGTTCATTATCTATTTCTGTTCATTATCTACCTAGCTAGCTATCTAGCTAGCTAACTACATCTATCTATCTATCTATCTATCTATCTATCTATCTCAGTCTGTTCATTATCTCTCTCTCTCTCTATCTATCTATCTATCTCAGTTTGTTCATTATCTATCTATCTATCTATCTATCTATCTATCTATCTATCTATCTATCTCAGTCTGTTCATTATCTCTCTCTCTCTCTCTCTATCTATCTATCTATCTATCTATCTCAGTCTGTTCATTATCTATTTCTGTTCATTATCTACTCAGCTAGCTATCTAGCTAGCTAACTACATCTATCTATCTATCTATCTATCTATCTATCTCAGTCTGTTCATTATCTCTCTCTCTCTCTCTCTATCTATCTATCTATCTATCTATCTCAGTTTGTTCATTATCTATCTATCTATCTATCTCAGTCTGTTCATTATCTATTTCTGTTCATTATCTACATAGCTAGCTAACTACATCAATCTATATATCTATCTATCTATCTATCTCTTTCTCTCTTTGTGTGTAATTGGGCAGCAATTCGTCTCTCATATACACTTAGAAAGTGCATCTTTTCCGGGTTTTTTTATTGTGCATCTCCTGTTTGTGAATAGAAGACCTACATTTTGGGCCTATTATATGCTTAAATAGTCCAAATATTTGTTTTTAGAGAGCGCTTTCAGTTAATCTGTTATTCGTTTTCAGTGACTTTTTTGTTTTGTTATTGTAAATGGTGTATAATATTCGCGTTCTGGATAGTAGGCTTTTATTTTGCTTTCAGGAAGGAAAGTTTTGTGAATGTAAATTTCGCTGCTTCAAGAAACAAACAATTTTTCATCCTGACGGAAAAAATGTCTTTTGTATATATATATATATATATATATATATATATATATATATATATATATATATATATATATATCATAACGATAAAGGAAAAGAAATTTACTACGTTACATAAAAATCGAAAAGAGAAAATATACAGTATAACAAATAAATAATAACAAGTAAAATAAATTAATCTAAATTCATCCAAATAAATAAACTATCAAACAAATCCCGATAAAGTAACCGTTAGAAAAAACAAATAAAGATAATGAATCCAAATAAATACATGAAGTAATAAACAAATTAAAAACTGTTCCCGCCAAAATAATAGTTAGAATAAACTACAACAATCAACACCAAAATTGAATAAATAGCTTTAATTATCTTCACAAACCAAAACAAAACTATTAAATAAGCGATATAAACAAATTTTTACTACGTTAATAAAAACACCGAATAAAATTAAAAAAAAAAAAAATTATATAAGATAAGAAATAAAAAAAAATAAAATAAAAAATAAAAACAATCAAAATGCTTTAACCCAATTAATAACAAAAAAACATTAATTAACAAATAAACTACTTCCGGTAAAATAACCGCCAAAATAGCCTACCCACAATGCACCACTGACCCGTATATATAAATAGCCGAGAAAACTAACAGCACTCGTGGCCTGACGATTGCATCTAGCATGAAACAGACTGTCGCCTCTAAGTGCTGACTTCTATGTTCACTTTTATGTTTTGCACACGCTCTGTCTCTGATATTGAGCACTTTATCCCATAAGTATAGCACATCTTAAGACTATACATACATATATATATATATATATATATATATATATATATATATATATATATATATATATATATATATATATATATATATATAATTATATATATATATATATAAAGTTGCGAAGAATTTCCGAATATAAAAACTACAAAAATCTTCATTAATACATAAAGAATTTTTATTTTTTATTGTTAAGTTGCGGTGGATGAAGCAATCGACTCAATGTAATTGTTCCATCTCAGGTCAGCAGATAGCCTGACACCGAGCAGCCGCAGACAGGAGCTCTCGAGAAGTTGAGCTTCAGACATTCTAATGGGATGCAGGGAAGGATCCCCGTGGTGATTAATGGAGAGCAATTTTGTTTTGGAGGTTTTAAAGTTAACCTGCCAATTCCTGCCCCAGTTCACAATCGGTTGAGTCGATTGCTTCATCCACCGCAAGGAAAGTTGGATCCTTGTGCCGGGCCAGGAAATTCTTCTCCCCTGAATCGTGCCTCCAAATTTAAAAATCAACCATCCGCCCTTGCATGGAGCATTACTGTCATATATGATCTGGAGCCCCTTCTGTTTGCCACAAGGATTTTGATAATATCCAGAGACGGGTATGCAATGTAATTGGCCCTGATCTGTCTTCTCGTCTGCAGTCTCTCACAGACGCACCGTCGCCTCTCTCTGTCTCTTTTATAAATACTTCCATGGTAATTGCCCCGATGAGCTGCTTTCACTGGTTCCCAGGCTCCATGAATTCAAGCGTCTTACGAGGCTGGCATACCGTTCACACCCTTTCACTGTTGAAACTGCTAAATGTAGACGTCTGTTCTACTCCAATAGCTTCGCACCTTACGCCTATGGAACGCCCTTCCTCATTCCTGTTTCCCTGATGACTATGATCTCAAACTATTCAAGTGTAACGTCAATCGACATCTCCAATTGCCTTGATCTATACTCTATCCTTCTCCACATCCTTTCCTCTAACACTCCTATTTGCTCTCGCTCCAAATCCTCTGTAACCCCTTGCGTGCTAGTGGCTTCCAGCCTTGCCTGGGGTGAAAAGCTTTAAAAAATACTTTCTCATGTGAGAATAAAAAAGCCTGCATGTAGATGGAAATGGTTGCAGTGGATACACAAAAATAGAAAATGGCGCATCTTTTCCCACCAGATTTATTTAACACGACAAATCCTAAGAGAGTTAGAAAACCTACCAAAATATAATTATCGTTAGGAATAATCGGAGCAGTATAAGAGACGTGGACGACACTGAGATAACAGACTCCGAAGAAGAAATGAAACCTTAGATAAGATGGTAAAGATTAATGACAAAGAAAGGAGTAACTACTACAACCAAAAAGCTGGGTGTATAAAAAAATGGTAACCCAAGATATGTGTTACATATTCCAAATCCAAATCCAGACCCTAAACACTCCTTGCATTATTTACATTATTCGGACTGTTATCCTCATCTTCATTACTATATTCACAACATTTCGGCCGTTGTAAGCTCCGGTCTTCTTAGGTGATTGGAATTTTAAACCGCACTCTTTATTTCGTCCACCGGAGTAGATTGTTCTAGTTCCACATGACATGCCTCTCCCGAATGTCTCAGTTATTTCTCTTTGACACAATTCTCCTAGCCTTTTGGTTTACAACTACTGTGGCCTGGCATTGAACTCACAACTCTTTGGCTCCAGTCACTGGATCTAACAAACGTCCTCGAGGACACTTGGTCAAGTGGATAAAGCCGTTTTTCTACAGGTGATATATCATAAAAATTACTTGAACAATAAAGCTGCACAGTAATCATTAAAATTTAGGAAACATCCTTCGTAATATAATGTATTATTGAATTTAGGTACTTTGGATTTAATTTACCGTAGTTACCGCTCGTATTCATTTATAATTTCGTGCATGGCCATCCGTATTTTTAAAAATCGGCACGTTTATATACACACAAAAAAATCTAAATGCTTTTAAAATACTGGGTGTCGCTGAATTGTAGTAAGCTTTTCAATTTATGATTATTAAATATAGTTTTTACTTAATGACATTATCACTTACCTGCTACAAATAAATAAAGAATTTTAAAAAAGATTTAAAACTTTATAAATTATTCTAATTACAATTATAAAAAATAAAAACAATACTTGTAAATATGTATTATTCCTGAAAGAAAATGTTTTCTCGTAAGACAATAATATCCATAAAAGCAGTTAAACGCTTTTCTAATTAAACAATATTTTACCGTTAGTGTTTTTTTTAATTTAAGTTTGCATTGCATTTAACTTTCCGAAGATTGTAGTTGGCTGAGAAGCAATAAACAGGAAAGGTTTTCCACAGTCAAGAAAATAAATTATTAGAATAAAACATATGGTTGCATTTAGCTAGGTCAACTGTAAAATAGTGAGAGCTTGTTTACCATTTATTATCACGCTTAAAATCATTCTGTTGAAGCACAAAGGAAGAAAGCTCAACCGAACAACTGCTATGAAAATATCTATAGAAAAGACAGAGTGAAGCCACATTATGGCTGTGAAAATGTGACTGAAGTGGAGATACCAGGTCAGCATCGATTACCTTACAGAACCATTACTGGATTTTGTCAAGAATCACGTGATATATAGTGGGGACACCAAACCATATATGGCAACAGTATTCAGTTCACGGAAGAATGGTAGATTTATAAAAGATGGAGTATGAAGAGAAAAATGTACGAGACAGATGTTACTTAGAGAAACAAAACTCAGGAAATTGTGAAGAACCATGATTACATACGCCCTGAATGGAATTGGTACGTAAAAGAAGACAATGAATGGAAGAATAACGGAAAGGAATGGTGGAAAAAAACAAAAGTTGAATAGAGAAAAAAAGAGAGGAAGTTGTGGAGAGCTATGGTCATAGACGCCTTGAATGGAATTGGTACATAAAATAAGACAATGAATGGCAGAATAAGGGAAGGAATGAATGTTAGAGAAGAAAAGTTAAGTAGAGAAAAAAAGAAGGGAAGTTGTGGAGAGCCACTATCACATACGCACTGAATGGAATTGGTACATAAAAGAAGTCAATGAATGGGAGAATAAGGGAAAGGAAGAATGGTAAAAAAAACTAAAGTTGAATAGAGAAAAAAAGAGAGGAAGTTGTGGAGAGCCATGGTCACAGACGCCTTGAATGGAATTGGTACTTGAAATAAGAAATTGAATATCAGAGTAAGGACAAAGTGAAATGGTAAGAAGTCAAAAACGTCGGTAACAAATAGCAGAAAGTTGTGGAATGTCATTATCACCTACCCTCTGAAGGAAGCCGGCCTGTAAAAAATAAATATATGTATTGGACCAGAAATATGTTCCTGTTTTAGCCTTAGCTCTTGTACGCATTACCAAATTTAGTTCACACAGATTTATAGAGTTTCAGTGTAAAGTAGAAACCGTTTCATTTCGTCTTATATTTTCGCCGTGTAAATATGAGGAACTTCTTAATTAATACATCGGCTTTAACTTCCATTTGAAATTCGAGTTTTATGATTAGCAGATGTGATTAGAATCAGATAACAAAGGTCGGAAAATGATTTATACTTGGAAAGTATTAAGCCACTTAATATTAACGAAAGAAGCCTACCTAGGGAAAGGTCATATTAAAGTATGACGCTTCTGAACACCAGCTAAGAGAGCTTACGGCTGCCAAAATTAAGTGACATCGAGCCTGATCAGTACATACACCCTTGTGCAAATTAAATGAAACAGCTGCTTTAGTTTCCTTCCTTTCACCATACGATCAGTTTTAGACCCACTGGAGGGACAGGGTGTAATCGATTCTATTTTTTCCTCGGATTATGTAATTTGCAGGGGTCTGCAGTAGTATGAATCTATTTTCGGGGTGTATAATCAAATTTGATTGGTCGTGAAAAATATTGCGTCATCCGTGATTGTATCAGATTTTTATCATGCCCAGACACTATTTTCTCGACTGTTGATTAGTTGTACTGCGGCCATTGTTTATGATGGACGTTACTCCAACAAGTCTTACAAGTGAGCAAATCAAAGTACTATAGACTGACCCGGAAACTCCCTTGATTTAAATCCAATCGAGAATCTGTGGTCAATCTGCAAGGAACGACTTCGAGGAATGGACAATACGATGTGCTAACATGTAAAATGGGTCATATTTCATTGGAAAAACATTAAAAAAATAACGGAATTATTCGTTTTGTTTCACTTAATTTGCACATTCTAAAAGTGAACAAATCATTCTTGAAGTTATGTGTCGTATTATATATACGAACACTCTTCGATAGTGAGATCAGTACCCGTCATCAGGACCAAGTTAGCACAGCACCGGGTGGATCATCGTTATTTTGCACATTGTCCTTCAATTGTTCCACACACACACGTAAAAAACGTATACGCGCATACACACACACACACACACACACACACACACACACACATATATATATATACATATATATATATATATATAAAGTCATACACAGACAGACTGTTTCGCTGTTTCACAGCTCTTCAGTGTGGCTAGACGTCCGGTTGCATCTAGCTAGGATCGAAACCCCGTCAGTCGGAGATTCTACCACTAAGCCGTCGGCGCACGGCAGGGATGAATGTGAATTTTAGCGTATTTAGTTTTAGATAAACACACAGTGACCGACAGGACTCAATTCGCTTTTGCCGAAGAGTCTCGTTATATCAGCCGTAATAGTCACTGTTTACAATCTCACACTTCCTCCCCAGAGAGCTCAACCAAAATTAATTATATATATATATATATATATATATATATATATATATATATATATATATATATATGGTGAGAGAGAGAAAAAGTAAAAGAGAGATTGTTTTATGCAGTTGACGACCACGTAGCAAAGGGCACCTCGCGGAAAGCGCTGATATGATGGAAAATGAAGATAGGCCGAATTTGGCACAATGCTAGCAAGGTGGTAGTGGGGAGAAATCGTGATGAATAAGATGATCATGTGACACCATTCTTCCAGGTAGATGAGTCCTATATAGATTATCCACCTTATATGTCTAGTAAGGTGATTCTGGAACAAGGATGCTGTTATGGAGCAGCTAGTGAATATGGAAGACAAAACACTTGGGGGTAATTCCAGGAGAGAGGCCTACGGCCCATGCTGCTACAGCAAGCTCCGCCTCTATAAACATTGGAGGAATTTACGAATATTTTGTTAACCTGACGTAAGCTCTCTTATCCTATCTCTTTTTTGGGACACATGTTGAAAAATATATTTCGATAATTCAAAATTCCGATAATTGAATATCTGAATTATCGAAAAATAATGAGAAAAAGTAATGATTTAATATTCTCTTGCTGTGTGTTAACAGTACTTCCGTTATTTTTCAAACTCTTTCGAACACGGTTTGGGAAATATCTTTGAATATTTCAGAATTCAACATAATTGAATACCGGGATTAAGACATTATAATATTATATTCTAATGATGTGGTTACAGTACATCCTCAGATATCCAAACTCTTTCGAAAATAGGTTGAGAAATATATTTGAATAATTCAAGAATCCGGATAATTTAATACGTGAATTATCGAAAAATAATGAGAAAAAGTAATGATTTCATATTCCCTTACGGTGTGTAAACAGTACTTCCATTATTTTCCAAACTCCACAGTTTGAGAAATATATTTGAATATTTCAGAATTCCAGATAATTGAATACCGAAATTAAGAAGTCAGAACATGATATTCTAATGATGTGGTTACAGTACGTCCTTAAGTATACAAACTCTTTCGAAAATAGGTTGAGAAAGATATTTGAATAATTCAATAATCCGGACAATTTAATACGTAAATTATCGAAAAATAATTAAGAAAAACGTCATTTTCTGATTGAAATTTAACATTTATATCATCAATATTTTTTTGTTCAATTACGCTTTTAATCGTTTCACCCGATAATCCCACGAAGGCGCAAATAGTTATTGGGAGCGAAATAGATTGAGTAGACTTTAGTGAAGGAAAGGACAATAAAAAGATAGGATTGAGGGAGACAGAAGATGGCGATTGGCATTGCATTTGTCGGTAGCAGGGAAGCAGGGAACCGGAACAGAGTTCCACATGCGAGAAGTGAGAGAAAAGAAACTCTTAGAATAGACTTACGTCTGGCTATTTTGGCAATAAACCTATGAGACTGACCGACCTTGTTTTTATTTTTTTCTTCTGCAGCTCACACCGCAAACTAGATTAAAATAGATGTCTTTGTAAGGGTAGATTCTGGTTGAAAGCACAACCAACTGAAATAGTTGTCAAACATAATCATTGCTTCGGTGTTTGAGTTTGGGCATTGGGACTTTTGAACTTCAGCATAATCAATATTATTATCTCTCTCTCTCTCCCTTGTCTTCATTTCGGTGGCCATTTAAGTTTTCATGCTCAGGTTCATCTGTATTGAACCTGTTATTTATTTCTAATTCATTTACATCGATATATGGTTTAAGAAAACAGTTGTCTGGGTTTAAACGTTAAAATGGATTTAGAATGATTCAGTTGATTGTAAAATGTTCGAATGATTTAACTTTTTCTCTTTATTCCACTGACGGATAATAAAGGTCTGGAAAATCGAGAGAGCGATAGTTGACTTTGTACTGTATTCATGTGTTTGCTGGTCTCTTTTCTATTTACAATGGTTAGCTCTTAGACATAGGAGTGTATTCCAATCTACAATTAACAACTACGACAATGACATAGCAGAAGAAACAAAGTAAATGTGTCAAGAATATTCAGTGTATGGACGAATGGTAGACTTATAAATGTGTGAGATAGATTCTGGAGGCGTAAAAGTGTCTAGCACGAACCCGTGACGCAACTTACCTAGAAACACCCCTATCAACTGATATTTTCACTTCAAGTTGTTATTTCCACTTCAAGTTGAAATTAAAATAATTTGTGAAATTAAAAACTATGGTTATATTTATCATAAGCGTAGACATGAGTATATTGAAAAATATACAGACACGTATATTAGCAAAATCAGCCATTCCCTGTTTTCAAGAGATTAAAAAATACACCAGACTATATTTTTGAGATGAGGTTTTATGTACACTATTTCCATTATTCGGACTATTGTCCCCATCTTTGTCGCCATATATATTACAACGTTTCGGCCGTTGTACGCTCCCGCCTTCTTCAAGTGGTTGGAATGTCGAACTGAACCCTTTATTTTGCTCACTGGGGTAGACTGTTTTAGTTCCACGTGCCATGTTTAATGGGTGTCAGTTATCAGTTATCTCCCGTTAATTCCCCTCTCCAAATTCTCCACTGCCTTAACAAGGTTTTGAACTCACAACTCTTTGGGCCCTGTCTCTGGATCTAACTGTGCCATGCATCCTTGAGGAAAAGCACAGTCGATAACTTTCGGCCTTGTACCACATCTAAGCTACGCTTGGAAAATCACTATATTGGTCTGTCTATAGAGCAACAGATAAAGGAAATCCATTAGTCTTGGCACGTGGAAATAGAACAGTCTACCCAAGTGAGCGAAATAAAGGGTTCAGTTCGACATTCCAACCACTTGAAGAAGGCCGGAGCGTACAACGGCGGAAACGTTGTAATAAATATGGCGACAAAGATGAGGACAATAGTGCTAATAATGGAAATAGTGTAAAACATACACTGTATAGAACAGGGATTTATTTTAAATGCAAAGAACATATTTGCGTTGGTATGTTGTGTATCACTTAGAATCAAACAGAATCTATATATTTACTAACTTGAATTTAACCTTGTTCTAGTCTAATGAATCGCTCAGAACAGAAAGCAAAATAATTATAATCATTGAAATCGAAATCTCAAAAATGTGGCACATGGTAACATCAACAATCCCTGTTGTAGTTGGAGCCCTCGGATTGGTTGGAAAACATTCCAGTAGACTCAGTGAAGGGATTCCTGGAAGTCCATGCCTTAAAGAAATACAAAAGATTGTTCTCAAGAATACAGTACACACCTTACGAAGGGCTTTATCTATGTAAAATAAGTGTGTGTGTGTTTTATTTAATTGATCAGTGAAAACTGTCTTGATGCCATTTCTAACCTTAGGTCGCTGTGCGGGACCCGGAAAGACATGTGCACAGGCCAGAAATCAAGGGAAATAAAATAATAATAATAATAATAATAATAATAATAATAATAATAATAATCAGAACAATCAAAGCCAACCGCCCAGACATTTTTATTAAAGATCACAAAAAGAAATGCTTCCTTATTGATATGGCAGTCCCTGCAGACTGCAATGTATCTTTGAAGATATTCGAAAAGCTGTCAAAATACAAGGACCTTGAAATAGAAATCTCAAAAATGTGGCACATGGGAACATCAACAATCCCTGTTGTAGTTGGAGCCCTAGGATTGGTTGGAAAAGATTCCAGTTGACTAATTGAAGGGATCCCTGGAAGTCCATGCCTCAAAGAGATACAAAAAAATATTCTGACAAGTACAGCCCACACTTTACGAAGGGCTTTATCTATGTAATATTTTTTTTTTTTGCAGTGCAAAGTGTCATGTTACCATTTCTAACCTTAGGTCCCTGGACGGGATCCGGAAAGAAATGTGTAAACGGCAGATATCAAAGAAAATAATAATAATAATAATAATAATAATAATAATAATAATAATAATAATAATAATTAAAACAATAATAATAATATGAAGGCGGAGACTACCAATAATAATCGGAGCTCTGGACTGCGTGAGAAAAGGAATGGACAATTTTACTAACAGTGTCCCAGCATAAGATTTACCCGCAAAATTGCCTTACTCGGAACATCCTATATACTGAGAAAAGTGCTATCAATTAAATGACAATTCTCCTAAAGAGTCTAATGTCTTGTCTCTACAGGAAACTTAACATATAATAATAATAATAATAATAATAAAAATAATAATAATAATGATAATGATGATGATGATGATGATGGTGGTGGTGGTGGTGATGGTAGTAGTATTAGTAGTAGTAGTAGTAATAATAATAATAATAATAATAATTATTATTATTATTATTATTATCATTATTATTATTACAATAATAATAATAACAACGCTGATGTCGGAGAGTGAACAGACGTGCTTTTGGGGTATTTTCTCATTGCTCAAAGAAAGGGAAACCGTATTTTAAAAGGAAAATCTTGATAATGTTAATTATGCATGTATTATTATATTTTTTGTTTATTATATTTTTTATCATATTATTATGTATTTATAATCTTTAAATATTAAAATATATATTTGTTTATTTTTTAAAGTGAGTCGTTGCATACATGGACGTTTTTAATTTTAAAATAACTATCATTTAACAAGTTTAATTTATTAAGAAAATACCTCCCTAAGAATTATTATATTAAGAACATTTAATTAATACATTGTATTTGCTAAATTACTTATACATTGGCACGCACGAATAATTCGACTCTATGCGTAATATTTCTCTTTTCTATGGAAGTGGAAAAGCATTTCGAGTCGAAATGTTTGTTTTTTGTTTGACCATTGCTTCAGTATCGTCAATTTCTCTATCATTTAGCTTTAAAACACTTTTAACAACATTTGCTTATAATTTTATTAATTTATTCTTTTCTTATTTATTAATTGTAGTAACGTTTTTTTTTATGAACGAAGTCATATTTTCAAATTTGTAGGAAAAACCTTTTTCGAGTCGTAACATTTGTTTACTATTATTTGTTTATTATTGCTTCAGAAGAGTCAATTTCTCCAACAGTTTATCTTTCAAATATTGAAAAAAAATGTTCTCATATATTCGGTGATACTTTTATTCTTTTCTTATTTATTGACTTTTATTATTATCATTTAAAATATAATAATTGATAATATTTGTTAAAGTGGTACATTTGATGACTGACAATTTACTCCGACATCAAGTGTCAAATATATGTGTGTATGTAGATATATACTTCGAGTAGATGGAACTCGTCACTTCAGGAGGATAATATGTAAATTATGCGTGCTGTTTTTTATTGCTTAGTGCAAAATTCTATGATGCAATTTCTGACCCTAGGTCTCTGAGGGGCACCAGGAAAGAAATGAGTACACACTAGAAATCAAAGGAATAATAATAATAATAATAATAATAATAATAATAATAATAATAATAATAATAATAATCAACAAAATGATTGACGTAATTCTTCAAGTGTGTTTCTGTCATTCTCCATTTCTTGAATGTCACGTTTGCACATTTATCTAAACTGAAATCCATATCGATGTCATCACTGAGGCATTTTACAGTAATGAGGATACACTACAACTCATTGTCGTCTTTGTCAAAGAGTTTGATATCATCCATTGAGAATACGTGATTAAACACTCAGTTTTTTTTACTTTCTACCCACAGATATTATTGTATAGTTCATGCGAAAGGGTGATTAAGGACAGACAGGACAGAAGAGGCGACAGGGAGCCTCATTGAAAGATTCCTCGTCGGATATTGAAACAATGGAAGTGGCACTACCTTTGTTTTAGGTATAATGTGGTTTTCCACAGTTCCATGATATATTTAAGGAAATTACTATCACCGAGTAGATTTCATACATTTACAAAGCCTTAAGGGTCCAAGAGTGTAGAATAATATCAATGGATTTACGGTAATCTATCCAAGCAGTTCTGAGATATCTACCATTTTCCTGAAATTTTCCAGGATCGTTTTATGTATTTTGTACGCAAAAGCTCAGAGTAACTTCAGTGGCTTTGACGGTACGTTTAAAGATATTGGCCCAAGCTGTCATGCCGTGTTTTATATTCAATGGGTGCCAATACCTTGCAACCTGATACAAGATGATCCATTGTTTCTGGACATTTATCTTTGCAACCATATGAAACTCTTCTACATAATCTTCTGTTCTAGAATGTTATTTTCATCTAGAACAGAATAAGTAATTCTCGTCAGAACGTGTGGGATGAATGTATAGGTGGTGGACAGACGTGTTATTGGCCTATAATTTACTGGATCATCTCTTTCACCGGTTTTTAGTAAGAGATACGTACTACCTTCAGTGATCCACTCTGGAATTTCATTTGTATTATTAATTAGCATTGATAAAATTTGCGTATGATTTTTATGGATTGATGAGAGATGAAGGCTCCAAAAGTTGGGTACCTTGTCATTTACTGGGGATTCATTTTTGGGGGGATTTTGATAGAGCTTGCCTAACATGATTCTTGGTTATATTTGTCCATTCTTGTACAGGTTTATCCTTCATTCTTTCTTGTTCTATTCTGCATTAGTATCATATTCCTTTGCGTTTCTCCAAATATTTTCACAAATTGTTTACACTTCTGAAACAGATGGTGGCTTTTTGACTTCTATAACTGCGTTAAATTGTTCTGCAATTCTTCTTGAGATCCGTTTGGAATGTCTTATTTTGTCCATAGAATCTACAACGCTTTTCATATCGTCTTCTTCTATGTGCTTTTAATTGCAGTTTCAGTTTAAGTATTTCCTTCATTGGTGGAATTTCATTTACTGCTTTAATTTTATATTTCTGTTTGAACTTTTTTGCTTTTCTATGTTGAAGCATTTGAATTCCTTGAAATCTCTTTTATTATAGATAACTAACATCTGATTTCCTCAATTTATCGCTTTAATGATTCTTTCTAAATTGATTCTTTTTTGTCTGTTGTTTAATATTTTACTTGTCTTCACATTAATTTTTTTAGTAGCTGCCAAAGCTGTTCTACATATATGACATTTCTCGTGGTCTCTCTGTCAACAATGTTTGCAATGCAGCGTTATATGTTTGCACAATATTTTTATTGGACTTTGTCATATAAATGTTTGGAGGCCGGTCTCTTTCTGACAGTTTCTATTGATGATAATTTGAATGATATGGTTTTTCGCTCCAGTGATTTCAACATTGTTGTCTTCAATGAATTCTGCTCTCATATCGTTTCATTCATCTTCATGCTTGATAGAATATGTATCAGTGCAATTGTCACAGCTAGATTCTTTTGTTTTATTTCTTGAGAGATCATTATTTCGTATCTCATTTATTTTAGTTTGTATTTCATCTTCTGTTATATTATATATTTCCACTCTTGCCTCATTTTTGTTTGGTTTATGCCTGATTGTACTTTGTCGTATATTTAGTTTTAGCTTATCTGTTTCTGTATTTTAATGTATTTTATTTCGTATGTTGTCTCTGCGGACATTGGCAAGCATATTTTGGGTCGAGAAAGGGTCTTATTATAGTTCCTAAGATATCTCGTGGGCTGTACTCGTGAGAACAACATTTTGTATATCTTTAAGGTATGGACTACCAGGAATCCCTTCAATGAATCTATTGGAATATTTTCCAATCAATCCGAGGACTCCAACTACAAAAGGAATTGTTGATGTTCTTATGTGCCACAATTGAAGGGATCACTGGAAGTCCATGCCTCAAAGAGATACAAAAAATTATTCTGACAAGTACAGCCCACATTTTACGAAGGGATTGAAAGTATATAATAAAGAAAACAATCTAAAGGAGATAATAAAAGTAAAAGACCATGAATTAAGAAGGTAGAAGATAACGATTGCCATTTTTTTGTTATGATACCATTTCTAACCTTAGGTCCCTGGGCGGGACCCGGAAAGAAATGTGTAAACGGCAGATATCAAAGAAAATAATAATAATAATAATAATAATAATAATAATAAAAATTTTCTTGATAAGTACATGGCGCACACTAAGAAAAACGTTGTCCATGTAACGTTGGTAATATTATGGGAGTTGGAAAAACAAATTAAAAATGTAGCCATAACAACGCACCATAGTTGCCTTTGGTCTTCCCACAGACTTTGTAGAAACCATAGCAAAAATCGAAATATAATAATAATAATAATAATAATAATAATAATAATAATAATAATAATAATAATAATAATAATTCTGATACAGTAGTGAAGGGCAACGAAGAAAAAACATGTCGACTCACCGACATGTCTGTCTTCACAGAAAGAAGAACTACAGATAAAGTTTGAAGTAAAATCATTTAAAAATATAAATATAAATCATATTGTTTCCGAAGATCCTAGTAGTACCAGTGGTAGTAGGCGCACTTGTATAAGTCAAATAGATGGAAGAAAACACCAACCAAATCCATGACACTGCTTATATGTTATGGAGGACTTCCATCCATTAAATAAATCCCTAAAACCCGCATAATAATTCCAAGTCCAAGCCATAGATTCGTCTTCATGAATTACAAAAGCAACACATTTAGGTCTGATGAAAACTACTACTAATACTACTACTACTACTACTACTACTACTAATAATAATAATAATAATAATACGAAGAAGAAGAAGAAGAAGAAGAAGAAGAAGAAGAAGAAGAAGAAGAAGAAGAAGATTTGGGTTGTTCCTTGTTCCCTGATCATCTTCAGCAAAAACCCTTTTGTTCGTTCCGCATGTTTTGTTTGCATTGGTGCCCTTTCCAAGACGTATACAACCAACCACTGCAGACCGTAGATGATTTCTCTTCCTGTGTCCTTATGAAATTGACAAAATCTGTTTTCCGAATTGGATGCGATTCGCAGATGTCACTGGTGCGATGGCCACTGTTTGGATTGTTTTTCCAGAAATAATGTTTTATCAGGAAAAACAAATATTGACATTTTGAGTGTAAAACGTAGCAGGATTACAAAACGAAGATAGCAAACAAGGAGATACGAGGAAGAGTTTAATGCTGGTGACAAAACCCTTGGGAAAGTATGTCGGCAGAGAAAGAGGGATTGGAGGACATAACTAGAATAAAGGTGGAGAAGGGAGCGGCAAAAAAAGGAAGAAAGTATAAAACTAAGTGACATAAAAAGAGAAAACGATAATTGAATAGAATGGGGGAGAGGGGAAAAAGACAGAAATAAAAAAGAGGAAAGGATTAAGAAAGAAAACGGGAAAGACGAAAGTAAAGGGAAGAATTGTCTACAAGAAACAATGAAAAGGGTGAATGAAATTAACAAAGAGAAAGAAAATGAGGTTATAATAAAGTAGAGGATATCAGGAAAAAAAATCAAACAGAAGAAAAGACAATGTGTTATGAAAGAAAAAATAAAGTGGGACAGTAGGAAAAGAAAGAAAGAAAGAAAGAAAAAAGAAAGAAAGAAAAAGAAAGAAAGCAAGAAGAAATGAATGAAAGAAGGAAGGAAGGATGGAAGGATGAAAGAAAGAAAGAAAGAAAGAAAGAAAGAAAGAAAGAAAAAAGAAAGAAAGAAAGAAAGAAGAAAGGAAGCAAGAAGAAATGAAAGAAAGAATAAATGAATGAAAGAAGGAAGGAAGGAAGGATGGAAGAAAGAAAGAAAAAAGAAAGAAGAAAGGAAGCAAGAAGAAATGAATTAAACATAGAAAGAAAGAAAGGAAGAAGAAAGAAAGAAAGAAAGAAAGAAAGAAAGAAGAAAAATCAAGAAGAAATGAAAGAAAGAAAGAAAGAAAGAAAGGAAGAAAGAAAAAGAAGGAAAGGAGAAAGGAAGCAAGAATAAATGAATGAAAGAAGGAAGGAAGGATGGAAGAAAGAAAGAAAGAATGAATGAAGTGATGAAAGATGAAAGATGAAAGATGAAAGAAAGAAAGAAAATCAAGAAGAAATGAAAGAAAGAAAGAAAAATAGAAAATACAACAACAAAAGCACACGTAAGAAATAGAACGCCTCGGTACTCGAAAATCAGAGAGACGTGTTCGAGTTCTGATCGAGTTCGTTGCCTTCACTGTTGCCGAAATAATCTTGGGAAAGATAATCCATCTTTTTTCCTCTACTTCATTATGCGTTAAATATTAAGCTTAACTGAACTTTCTAGGTTTGATTGACAATCATTTGAAAAGACGTCCTACTGTGTACATTTGACGTTGTCTTTTCTCTCAATTTATGACTGTACGCAATTATTAATGTTGTAAGCTCAGTTTCACAGTTCAAATTTGTAAATACAAAACAAAGTACAGATTACTCTTTAAGAATTCAAGAATCGATTTGATATTGTATTTATGTTATGAACAAGAACACCTTTCTAAAACGAAAATAATCACTATTTTTCGATTCTGACAAATAAGGAAAGCCTAATAGAAGTTGACTTATAGAAGTTATCCCTGCAAAATCTTTCTCTATGTTTGTTTTAAGTTATACCAAATTCGGTAGAAAACATGAAAAACAAGGAGACTGAGAACACTGGCTAAAACATGGCCGCCGCAAACTACCAGCTTAAGGTAACATATCAAAGTGAGAAACGTGTGAGATGAATATGTACGTGTAAATTGATTTAATAAAAGCAATTTTTATCGAAAAATATAGAACTATATTTAATGGAGCTTATGGCTGGGATAGAGGCTCGTCCTCTCTTGGAAATTGCCAAGGAACATAGCGTAAATATAAGAATGGGGAGGTGGAGTAATGTTTCTGGGTTGTACTATAGTCAGTAAAATTATAGGTCCCTTCAAGTTTGGTAATGGCATCAAGGGAAATTATTAGAAGGTTTTGACTAGGACTTTGTTTTTCGAGTGTTACAATTTTCAAGAATATATCCGATATTTTTCATAAGTAACCCCAATTTTTTTCCTGTATTCAGGTTGCTTAATTTTTGTGCAAGAATTAAGACACAAGTTGATTAAATGATTAAGAATTGTTATGTTTGGTTTAATTAAATTAGAAAGAGAGAAATCTAAATAGAATTAACCTAGGATATTTTGTAGATTTCTTGAATTGAGTATAAATAAGGTATTTAGTACAAAAATTGTTTAATTTTACGTTTTTCCTTTTTCTTTTTAATCTTTTATTTTAATTTTTCTGTTCTTTAGTCTTTTTTATTATTTTCTTTTTCTTTGTAATGTTTTTCTTTTTATGTTTCCTTTTTATCTTTTCTTTTTTATGTTTTTGTTTTTTATGTTTTCTTTTTCACTTTTATCTTTCTTTTTTATCATTCCTTTTCTTTTTTATGTTTCCTTTTTATCTTTTCTTTTTTGTTTCCTTTTTTATCTTTTCTATTTTCTATTGGCTTTTTATGTTTTCTTTTTCTTTTTTCGTTTTTATGGTTTTTCTTTTTGTTTTCTTTTTCGTTTTTATGTTTCTTTTTATGTTTTCTTTTTCTTTTTTATGTTTCCTTTTTATCTTTTCTTTTTTGTTTCCTTTTTTATCTTTTCTATTTTATGTTTGCTTTTTATGTATACTTTTTTCTTTTTTTCGTTTTTATGTTTTTTCTTTTTGTTTTCTTTTTCGTTTTTATGTTTCTTTTTATGTTTTCTTTTTCTTTTTTATGTTTCCTTTTTATCTTTTCTTTTTTGTTTCCTTTTTTATCTTTTCTATTTTCTATTGGCTTTTTATGTTTTCTTTTTCTTTTTTCGTTTTTATGTTTTTTCTTTTTGTTTTCTTTTTCGTTTTTATGTTTCTTTTTATGTTTTCTTTTTCTTTTTTATGTTTCCTTTTTATCTTTTCTTTTTTGTTTCCTTTTTTATCTTTTCTATTTTCTATTGGCTTTTTATGTTTTCTTTTTCTTTTTTATGTTTCCTTTTTATCTTTTCTTTTTTGTTTCCTTTTTTATCTTTTCTATTTTATGTTTGCTTTTTATGTATACTTTTTTCTTTTTTTCGTTTTTATGTTTTTTCTTTTTGTTTTCGTTTTCGTTTTTATGTTTCCTTTTTATGTTTTCTTTTTCTTTTTTATGTTTCCTTTTTATCTTTTCTTTTTTGTTTCCTTTTTTATCTTTTCTATTTTCTATTGGCTTTTTATGTTTTCTTTTTCTTTTTTCGTTTTTATGTTTTTTCTTTTTGTTTTCTTTTTCGTTTTTATGTTTCTTTTTATGTTTTCTTTTTCTTTTTTATGTTTCCTTTTTATCTTTTCTTTTTTGTTTCCTTTTTTATCTTTTCTATTTTCTATTGGCTTTTTATGTTTTCTTTTTCTTTTTTATGTTTCCTTTTTATCTTTTCTTTTTTGTTTCCTTTTTTATCTTTTCTATTTTATGTTTGCTTTTTATGTATACTTTTTTCTTTTTTTCGTTTTTATGTTTTTTCTTTTTGTTTTCTTTTTCGTTTTTATGTTTCTTTTTATGTTTTCTTTTTCTTTTTTATGTTTCCTTTTTATCTTTTCTTTTTTGTTTCCTTTTTTATCTTTTCTATTTTCTATTGGCTTTTTATGTTTTCTTTTTCTTTTTTCGTTTTTATGTTTTTTCTTTTTGTTTTCTTTTTCGTTTTTATGTTTCTTTTTATGTTTTCTTTTTCTTTTTTATGTTTCCTTTTTATCTTTTCTTTTTTGTTTCCTTTTTTATCTTTTCTATTTTCTATTGGCTTTTTATGTTTTCTTTTTCTTTTTTATGTTTCCTTTTTATCTTTTCTTTTTTGTTTCCTTTTTTATCTTTTCTATTTTATGTTTGCTTTTTATGTATACTTTTTTCTTTTTTTCGTTTTTATGTTTTTTCTTTTTGTTTTCGTTTTCGTTTTTATGTTTCCTTTTTATGTTTTCTTTTTCTTTTTTATGTTTCCTTTTTATCTTTTCTTTTTTGTTTCCTTTTTTATCTTTTCTATTTTCTATTGGCTTTTTATGTTTTCTTTTTCTTTTTTCGTTTTTATGTTTTTTCTTTTTGTTTTCTTTTTCGTTTTTATGTTTCTTTTTATGTTTTCTTTTTCTTTTTTATGTTTCCTTTTTATCTTTTCTTTTTTGTTTCCTTTTTTATCTTTTCTATTTTCTATTGGCTTTTTATGTTTTCTTTTTCTTTTTTATGTTTCCTTTTTATCTTTTCTTTTTTGTTTCCTTTTTTATCTTTTCTATTTTATGTTTGCTTTTTATGTATACTTTTTTCTTTTTTTCGTTTTTATGTTTTTTCTTTTTGTTTTCGTTTTCGTTTTTATGTTTCCTTTTTATGTTTTCTTTTTCTTTTTTATGTTTCCTTTTTATCTTTTCTTTTTTGTTTCCTTTTTTATCTTTTCTATTTTCTATTGGCTTTTTATGTTTTCTTTTTCTTTTTTATGTTTCCTTTTTATCTTTTCTTTTTTGTTTCCTTTTTTATCTTTTCTATTTTATGTTTGCTTTTTATGTATACTTTTTTCTTTTTTTCGTTTTTATGTTTTTTCTTTTTGTTTTCGTTTTCGTTTTTATGTTTCCTTTTTTTCTTTTCTATTTTATGTTTGTTTTGGTGTTTTGTTTTTCTTTTTATGTTTTGTTTTTCTTTTTTATCTTTTCCTTTTTATGTATTTTCTTTTTTGTTTTCTTTTTCGCTTTTATGTTTTCTTTTTCGCTTTTATGTTTCTTTTTATCATTCCTTTTCTTTTTTATGTTTTGTTTTTCTTTTTTATGTTTTCTTTGTCTAATCGTTTCAATACAAGTAAGGCAATAAAGCCACTAAGACAGAACTGGGTTACTGAGTCTGAAAGTATATAATAAAGAAAACAATCTAAAGGAGATAATAAAAGTAAAAGACCATGAATTAAGAAGGTAGAAGATAACGATTGCCATTGTCTTTAATTATTTGAAGATCAAAATTGACAGGGAAGCAACAAACCAGAAATGAGCTCCACACGCGATATGTGCGAGAGAAAGGACTGTTAGTATTGAACATTTGGTTGCATCTAGCCATTTCAAATCTAAAATGATGAGACATTGCCACCAATCCAGTACAGCACTTAAATTCATAAAGTCTATGCATTATAGAGGAAAGTAATATTTATTTTGAAAATACAAGGCTACAACGTCCTGTATGGTCATGGCACATGGAAGAGGATATTCCAATAAGTAATGATGTACTTGGACAAAATCTGACACGGCAGGGTGAAAGATTTCATGTGCAACAGAAAGCGTTTCCTAAAAAGACGTACAAGATGGTCGCCATATACTCAAGTGATTTCACTGAATAGAAATCCATTAACGGATTACAATCCCATAAAGCTTGAAACGCGTGAATCATAAAACTGACACTAATACTCGGATGCTTCCGGATATATATATATATATCCAAATGTAAAAGAACGTAGAATAAAATTACAACGTTCAAAACATTAATTTAAAACAAGTCTCAATAAAAGAGTAGAACAATAAATATTTATTATACACTGTTACATTAGAATATGTATGTAACTACTACAATATTGTACATTTTGTTTTGACGATTAACAAAACGTTTCATCCAGTAGTTAACAATGATGGTAATGAAAGGTTTCATTTAAAATTGTAATTTATGAAACATCACTTCCTTTTCCTTATTTGGGAAATTTTCCATAAAAGGTAAAGAAGATTTTTATAAAGAAAAAGGGAAGGAAATAAGAAATCAATAAAAAGAAAAGGAAGAGGAAAGAAAAGAAAGGCAAAAGAAAGCATAAGAAATTAACCATACTACCAAGATAATAGATAGAAAAGAAAGGCAAAATAAAGAGAGGAGTATATTCAAAATTATACAAAGGAAAAGGAAAGATGAGAAAATAACATATAAGATGTTAATACGAGTTAAGCCAATCAAATTTTGATGAATAAGAGAATTCAAATTTGAACGGAAATGAAACGCCAACAGATAGTAATACATTGGTTACAATGTCACATTTTAAATTTTATGTCTTTTTTTAATAAAATCACATATTCAAGGCAAATTATCCATAGAACAAAAATAAAGGACTCTTTAAGAAGCAATACAATACTTAATTAAACCAACCTTACATTATAAATATAATAAAAATAAATTTTAAATTTTTATATTTTTATATTAATTTTAAATTAACACCTATTATTAATACAGCAAGAGAAAAAATAAAAAGTCAATTCATGGCTAAGCATACAACTAGCAATTTACAAATACTAACCACTATAATACCTAAAGCTAGAATAAATCACTGATGATAACATTAAAATGTTTATATAAAGATAATTTAACGTAAGAGGAGTGATTATTGAGTTATGAAATTAGCAAGATTGTAATATATGAAACATCACTTCCTTTTCCTTATTTGGGAAATTTTCCATAAAAGGTAAAGAACGGAAATGAAACGCCAACAGATAGTAATACATTGAGGAATCGGAGAGCCGAGTTCGAATTCTAGTCGAATTCATTACATTCACTTACGTGCTAACACCCTTGGGAAAGGTATGAATCCTCTTCTTTTTCCCCCAGCTATGGGTAAATAGCAGGACAGACTGGGTTCTATATCCTTGGATGTCAAGAAAAATCTGCCTTGTCAGTCATATATCAAAAGTTACATGATCGTCTAAGCGTGTATCAAACATGGCACATAACTGAAGGTTAATTCTTTAATATGTTTGCAATTTACCGTAGTTTCATATCTTTGATTTAGGAATATGTCACTATTGAAGAAATTAATTATTTACATTTTCTCCTGCAGACAGAGGAAGCACGGTTCGTTCACCGACCTGGAGATTCTATCTTCCTTGAGAATTTTCCATTTAACTTTAGGTATTTAGTTTCCTCTTTCAATTTCCAAAAAAATATTTAGAAAGTGAAGTCATATTTCGCTAATCAGCATTACTAAAGGATGATCATTTATCATCCTTAACTAAAAAGTTGCGTCAAGTGTCACCTAATTTTTCATTTTCTATTTTTACTTTTGTTGTCCCGGATGTAACAGTAAAATTGTTCATCCCACAAAATATTTAATATCTAAAAACCCACTAAACTAATCAAGTTTCTTTTCTTTGGGGCTTTCACATAAGACGTTTATCCATTTTGACACCATTACTCGCTGAAAAACCCTTTGGGTTATTAAGCTAGAAAGGCAAAAGGTTAAAATCATTTTTGGTCAGCCCCACTGTATTCTCAAATGAGCAATGGTGAGAGGAAAAAGATCATTCAGACCTTCAGTAATGGTACCAATATTCATTCTCTGGGTTCAAGAACCATCAAAAGAATGGTGAATAAAATTAAAAAAGGGAAGAGTAGAAAGGGAAACTGGATCAGGTGACAACAGGAAGAGCGGTGATAACTTCCACTTACAGCAAAATAGATCAATTGGTCGTAGCTTCATATTCTTGAAAACGAAAAGCAGCTAACTCCACTGCATTTTTTTTTTACTTTACTTATTTTCTCGCTTAGTCAGTGATAATCCATCTACCCACCACCCACACCGCTTCATGCGGTTCTTTCACGTTCCTCTGCGCTTTCGCATAGAAATGGCGCAGGAGTTGTCTTTGGGAGCAGGGCTCTTCTCAGCGACCAATACTCTACCAAATGAATGATTGTTCACATTTGATCATCACATGACAGATTAAAAAAGATTATTGCATGTATAAGAGTAAAAATAATCATCTTTTTATTCTACAAAAAATATTTATCTTGAAAAGAACTAAGGTTCTAACATGTTGTTCATGTGTAATATTTTTCAATTCATTTTCTGGAAATGTCTTTCAAGGTATATTATAAACTAGCAGCATGGCCCGGCGTTGCCCGTGCTTGATTCAAAAATCGTACGACACATACAGCAATCGCTATCATTTGACTTAAAATTTTTTTGCCCTTCCTTGCCTTTAAAGGAGTGCCCTTTGCCGTGCCGATGTTGCTACATGCCTTACTTCTTGCCTATCTCACACTGCGAATTTTTTCTAAGCTCTATACTAAACATTAAATCTGTTACGAAAAAAGAACTAAACAAAATGAACACAAAACGATCAGCTTTAAAAAAAGGACTCGTAACTGGAAAAACCGAATGAAAAAAGAATGTTAACAACAAATTGTTTTTCACACCCAACCCAGTTCTGAGGAATCAGAATCAACGATGAGTTTAAGCAAGCGAATGAGCCAATTGGAGTAAAATGCCATGCAGATTTAAATTTTTCCCACTTGTGACGAATGCAGCTATCGATTTTTTAGTTAACATTCGTGTCAGTCAGCTGTTGGCTCTCACGCTGGCCAATAGAATCTTCCTGTCTATTCGTGGCAGCCATCTATAGGCTCTCACTCTGGCCAGTAGAAGATGGGCGAAAACTACATGAAAACTGCTGTAGAAGCATGAAAAAATCGATTATTTCCACTATCGATGGGATGCAAAGTAGGTCTTGGCCTTGTCACTAACTTGGAGCATGTGCATGTACATTTTGGTGCAAATCCGTTGAAAATTGCGGCCGTGCATTCGTTACACACGCACGCACACACACACACACACACACACACACAGACTGCCTTGAATAGATAGAGATTATTCATAATATGTATTTTATCTGTGTTTTTGTTTTTCGTGTGTTCGAATTATTACAGAAATATTATTGGATATATATGGATTTGTATGAAACATGCTATTCTTAAGTTCAGTTAAGGAACGCCAATTTTTATTGTCTTATTTCAGTATGTATCTGTTTTGTGTTTCTATAAATTTGACGAGGAGTTTTTCGTTGTCATTCCCGACATTGGAATCAAGAATAACAAATTGGATAGGATAAATTTGGTAAAATCACCTGCGCATATTTAGTTGAAGGTCTGAGTAGATGGCTAAGTATATGGTTGTTCAGATCAGCTTGAGAGCTGTAAACATGGCTACAAATATCATTCATAAAATGCATTGGCCTCATCGATTGGCTATCAATTTCTCTTTATGCCTTTGCATCACTGCGCATGTTTTCTTCAAACAGCTTCCATTTTTTTCCTCGGCCAATTGCACAATTCTCCCAAATATCCCGATTGATTTTAGAAGTTGTTAGTCTCTTGTCTATTGAAACCTTAAAACATGCTTTTGGCTTACTTTTATTGTCATTTTAGCTGCCCTTATCTCTTCACTTAGTAATTGTTTTTGTATCAGCTAAACACCCTCTTAAAACTAATGATCTATTCAATGTTGCCTATGATTGCGTATTTCTGTTTAAATTCTGGACGTGCGAGCAAGCTCTAAAACCTACATGTTAGTTGTCTTAGACATTTAAGGAATTTTGAGGATTGTAAATGAAACATAGTCGATGGAATTTTCCTAGGGATCTGTAATTCTTTTTTAATGTTACCCAGGTTTTACAAGGGTAAAGAAAAAATAGGAAATATTTTTATAAACAGATATCTTACTATTATTAATGAGGATTAATAAATAATAATTATACAGTTTATATACAGCCTCCAATGCCCATTATAGGTATTAGTGTACCTGTGATATGCTAAAACGTTAATAAAATGCAAGGAAAAACAAGTATAGCTGAAAGAAATGTATACACTATATGTATTGTGCGTACAATGTTTTTAGATTCAGGTAAGGTATACTAGAAACTATATGTGATAACGATATAGATATTTTTATATATCAAAGACAATATTAGGGGAAAGTAGCATGACAAAACTTTTTTAATTATTTCCGCCCAAGCAAAGCGGGAATGCCACGAATACGCAGAGGGTTACAGAGAGTGAAGGCGAAAGAAAAGATTGGGTGTGGAGGGGACGAGGAAAGGATAAAAGCAGAGCGGAATTCAAGAATATAGAATATAGCGATTGACGTTGCATTTAAATTTTTGAAGATTGTAGTTATCAGGGAAGCAGCGAAACGGAAGGGAGTTCCACTGACGGAAAGTGCGAGAAAAAAAACTGTCGGATTAGAAGTAACGATTGCATTTAAATATTTCAACAATAAAAAGGTGGAACCTAGATGCCAGTCTAGTAGCACGCTTAAATTAATGTAGTGGTGGCACTAGGGAAAAAAGCTTGTCAGAGCAGTTGCCATGAAAATATTTGTAGGAAAGTCAGAGGGAAGCCACGTCACGTTGGCGAGAAACTAATCTTTCTCAAATAAATTTTCTGAAAAATATCTTCTATTTTTTTTTTTTTAAGAATGAGCATCACTGTTTTGCGGCTCATTTTTTAAAATTAAAAAATAATTCCAAACAAATTAAATTAGGTTTTAAATAGAGCAACACATTTTGCTTATTGGAAGTATTAAATTTAATCTATTATATTGAAATTAAAACTAATATAAATGCTTCAAGAAAGACTTTTCATTTTACAAAATGGCGGGCAGGGACAAATAGCGCATATACATGCAAAGATGATTCTATATACAAAAATATTTTTACAGTAATCCCTCGGTTGTAGTTAGCTAATTCAGCATTAAAAGAGAGGGACCTAAATGCCAATCTAGTAGAACGCTTAAATTCATGTAGTCGAGGCACCAGGGGAAAAAGCTCGTCAGAGCAGTTGCCATGAAAATATTTGTATAAAAGACAGAGGGAAGCCAAAGTGAAAATGCGACTGTAGTCGAGATGCCAAGCCAGGATCGATTGCATTGCAGATCCTTCTTAGGATTTTGTCAAGAACCTCAAGATGAGTAGCAGGAGCACCTGACCAGATATGGCAACAGGATTCAATACACGGACGAATGGTAGATTTGTAAATGTGCAAGATGAACTCTAACAAGAAAAAAAATTCTGGCAAGACACAGTGACCCAACTTTCCTTGCAGTAGATGCAGCTCTTGAGTCGATGTAGGTGTTCCACTTCAATTCACTTGAGAACGGGAAGCCAAGAAGGTACATTGTGTTGTTCTCCATGAGTCTAGCATCAGACTTGCTGACGGTGGGCAGGAAAGATTGTCTATGGTGGTTATATGAGAGCAGTTTCGTTTTAGAGGCATTCAAATTTACGAGTTATTTCCTGCCCTAGTTAAACACTAATTGGATTTCCTTTTCAAGAGCAGCGGCCAGGTTGATTTTGTTCATTGAGACGGATTTCCTATGAAGAGAGGATTAAATGATAATCTGCATAAATGCCTGCTTAGGATCAGATGACATCAATGTGATCATTGATTATCAGATACAGCGCAGAACACAGGATAGAGCCATGAGGGACACCTGCATTCGTCTGAAAAGATCTGTAAGCGAGCCCGTTCAAAACGATATTCCTTTCACGATTTTATAGGAACGATTGGATTAAATCAAACACGTGTCTTATAATACCGTAGCCATGGAGTTTACGTTAAAGACAATCGCGCCAAAATCATGTCAAATACCTTCCAGAGTTTATCCAGAGTTCTTAAAAACAGGAGCTACAGGGGAGGACTCCCAAGAAGCAGGAAGCAGCGAGACAATAGCTTTAGAGTTTGGAGAGAACTGGAGCCAGCTCGGGAGCACATTTATTTAGGACGACGGCTGGGATCCCGTTACAGCTTACATTCTGGGAGTCTTGTTTAGAAATAATTTCTGAGACTTGTGATGGGGTTATGCACATATCACTCAGTAGAGATTCTATTCTAGGAGGGAAATCAGGTGTAGGCACTCCGATTGAGTCGAGTGTTGAGATGGAAGAGAATTTCCGAGCAAAGCATTCAATCTCATCTGCTGTAGATGTCAGGACTTCGATTTGATTAAATATAAGAGGGATGGAGTATCTTATGTTGTTCAGCACACTCTTGCTGAACGACCAATAATCCATAGACGCAAATTAACGAGATGTTTTCATTTTACCAGCAAGCAGTAACTTCGCTTCTTTGAGGACACACTTGAGAAAAGCTTTCATGTGACGAGTTTATCATTTAAATTTAGCCCAATGATATCTTAAAGGATAAAACACGTCACAAAACCTTTCTACGCATTGTCATACATTTTCCCACGAGAAATTATATACAAATATGTATAAGTCTATATTTCTGAGATGAGGTATTATGTACATTATTTACATTATTTGGACTATTGTTCTCATCTTTGTCGCCATATTTGTTACAAAGTTTCGGCCTTTCAGTATCTCTCTATATTTCTGAGATGAGGTAGTATGTACATTATTTACATTATTTGGACTATTGTTCTCATCTTTGTCGCCATATTTGTTACAACGTTTCGGCCTTTCAGTATCTGTCTATATATCTGAGATGAGGTATTATATACATTATTTACATTATTCGGACTATTGTCTTCATCTCGTTAGCCATATTTATTACAACGTTTCGGCCATTGTACGCTCCGGCCTTCTTCAGGTGGTTGGAATGTCGAACTGGACCTTTTATTTCGCTTACAGGGGTAGACTGTTCTAGTTCCACGTGCCATGTATAATGGATGTCAGTTATCAGTTATCTCCTGTTAATTCCCCTCTCCAAGTTCGGGTATTGAATTCACACTCTTTGGGTCCTGTCACTGGATCTAAATAACGCCTTTATCCACTGTGCTATGTGTCCTTGAGGGCTCCCCATATTAAACTGACCTTGTATCACATCCTGCCAGAGTAGGGCGACAGAAAAAATTATTCGCTTTTTGGCCTTTTACCTAAGATCAAAGTTTAGTATGCGTTCCTATCAGCTTAATCTGGTTCTCTTCCCTTCTGTCTCTCTTCCTTTCTTTCTCTCTTCCCTTCTTTCCTGCTTCCTTTCTTTCTCTCTTCCTTTCTTTCTCTCTTCCCTTCTTTCTCTCTTCCTTTCTTTCTTTCATTTTCTCACTGAGACAAAATAGCGTAATAAATATGGCGACAAACATGTGGACAGTAGTCTGAATAATGTAAATAATGCAAATGTGTATAAACCTGTTTCACTTTGACATAGACAAAGGAACTACAACAGATATAGAGAAAAGAAGAATTATGAATGGCTGAAAATCAAAAAGATCTTGTAATATTTCCCTGAGGAAAACGTCCTTATCTTCCTTGTTAGGACAATGTGGGTTCCATCCGTTCTCCTTACGTCTACCTTCTTCGTGGTCTGAATTCGACCAGAACTTCTATCTAAGAATGTTGCAATTATTAATACTCTGAGCCCTGACGACCGCTTTACCGGTGGTAGAGAAAAATGACTTAATGGCCAGCCACCGGTTGAACGGTGGGTAAACACTTGTAACTATTTATCTATCTACCTTGAAACGTTACATACCAATTATTTGCGAATTTTGACTCAGAAACTCAGGCAGAAGGGTTAAAAATTTTCAGGAAAGCAGGAATCAAAGGGTTAAAAGAAAAACCAACTTACTTAGACGGATTTTCAAGAATTTACCGAAATATAAATCTGCAACTGGGTTATTTCCAAATATCTTCCTTCGTGAAAGAAATACTCCATTTGCAAGCCAATATACATGATTATAAAAATATTAAAATAATTAAGAGAAAACGGTTAAATTCGAAACGTTTTATCATTTAAAAATATATAATATATAAATTAATCTCAAAATAAAATAATATGAATAATAATTACATTATAAAAATAAAATTAAAGAACATTTACTCAATTTTGTTTATTATACAGCAAATTAGATCACTTAGCATCATATAATAATTGTGCCTGTCACTCCTTTCGTTATTTCGAACGACCGATACGCCTTGCCAATACCTTTTAAATAATGAACGATTCCGTTTTGCTCCCTTGGAAACAGGGGAAAAGACGTTATTTTATTTCAGTGAAAAAAATGAAAGAAAGAAAGAGAGAAAGACGGGAAGAGAACCAAATTAAGCTGATAAGAACGCATACTAAACTTTGATCTTAGGTAAACGGCCGAAAAGCGAATACATTTTTCTGTCGCCCTACTCCGGCAGGATGTGATACAAGGTCAGTTTAATATGGGGAGTGCTGGCGCATGCATCTGAGCCCAGCATCCGTCGGTTGCGCTGGCATCGGTATTACGACTGACCACCACCATGTTTAGAACAATGACGGAGGTACTGTCGAGAGTATTTGTTTCTCGAGACCGGACATCTCGCAGAATTACAGATAGAGACACAACTGATAGATCAAATCCGTCTGAGGGCATATAATACAATTTTATCCCGACCAAATGGCAAGAGAAATGGCGGCCGCGATATGCGTCATTTTTCAGACGCGCAGTATCGGAAGAAGGAAAGCAATGGCCATGCACAAAATAACATCGGCTGCTGACTCATTTTTTAAATTATTATTATGAAAAATCATCGTTGGGCGGGGATTTGGTTTGCACTATGCATAATTTAGTTTTAATTTTCAGTTAATCTCATGCATATTTATTAACGTTAAGAATTTTGAAAAAACTAAGTATAATTTTACCTGTTGCAGATATATTTACACACACACACACACACACACACACACACACACAAAATATAACAAAATATGATCTTTGATAGTGAATATCTTTGTTTAAATGTCCGTATAACCACTCTGAAGATGGCTTATGTGAGTCGAAAGCTTAGATCAAGGATCACCATAATAAATTAAAAAAATAACCAAATGTTGGACAATTTTTGTCTTTATTTTCACCAGAAATTAAATCAAACATACGAACTTTAGAACGGTTCATGATCAGACATAAACATTTATTGTCTGTTATATTGAACAATATATGTTGAAACAATGATCTGTTGTTCCAACTCACTGAATATATATATATATATATATATATATATATATATATATATATATGATAGTTGTATATTTAGGCAGCAATCCTTAATGCCTCTAAAACAAAATTGCTCTCCATTAACCACCACAAGGACACATCCCTGCACCCCATCAGAATGTCTGAGGACCAACTTCTCGAGAGTTCCTCTCTGCGGCTGCTCGGTCTCACGCTGTCCGCTGATCTGAGATGGAACAAATACATCGAGTCAATTGCATCATCCACCGCTAGAAAAGTTGGTTCCCTGTGCCGAGCCAGGAAATTCTTCTCCTCTGAATCGATCCTCCAGGTCTATAAGTCTACCATTCGACCTTACATGGAGTATTGCTGCCATTTATGGTCTGGGGCCCCTGCGTGTTGCCTCGGGGTTCTTGATAAGATCCAGAGACGGATATGCAATGTGATTGGCCCTGATCTGTCATCTCGTCTGCAGTCGCTCTCTCACAGACGCAATGTTGCATCACTCTGCCTTTTCTACAAGTACTTCCACGGTAATTGCTCTGAGGAGTTGCTTTCACTTGTCCCTAATCCTCGTGAATTCAAGCGTCCTACGAGCCTGGCATCCCGTTCCCACCCCTTCACCGTTGAAACTGTTAGGTGTAGACGTCTTTTCTACTCCAATAGCTTCATGTCTCGCACATCTCGCCTATGGAACTCCCTTCCCTATTACTGTTTCCCTGACAAATACAATCTCCAACGGTTTAAGTGTAGCGTCAATCGTCATCTCCAGTTGCCTTGATCTATCCACTTCCTGACATCTTCCATTCCTATCTGCTCTCGCTCTATATCTCCCGTAACCTCCCTACCTCGATCGGCCCTCCGTCCTTCTCTTTCTCCACATCCCTTCCTTTACCACTCCTATCTGCTCTTCCTCCAACCCTTCTCTAACCCCTTGCGTGATAGTGGCCACCGGCCTTGCTCGGGGTGATACGCTTAAAAAAAAAAAGAAAAAAAAAAAAGTTTCATTAAAAACGACAGACAAGGTACTACGGTTAAGTTTTTTTATTTAATTTTTCTTGTGTACGAATAAGAGCTTTCTTTGCTGGACAAAGGGTGTGTAAGAACTGTCCAAATGTTTTATTTTTCCGAGCGCTTTCGGCTATACCTTTAGCCATTATCAAGGATGATTTGATTTTTCAGCTTAATTGAGTGTGTGCATTATGTATATGTCTTAGTGTGTAGTAGTGGTGTTTTAATTTCCAAATACGGTTAGCACGTTGTGGCTTTAATGCACACACTCAATTAAGCTGTAAAAATCAAATCATCCTTGATAATGGCTAAAGGTATAGCCGAAAGCGCTCGGAAAAATAAAACATTTGGACAGTTCTTACACACCCTTTGTCCAGCAAAGAAAGCTCTTGTTCGTACACAAGAAAAATTAAATAAAAAACTTAACCGTAGTACCTTGTTTGTCGTTTTTAATGAAACATGCATATATATACTCTTCGACAGAATTGAGTCACTGTCAGTCACTGTGTATTTATCTGAATCTAAAAATAAACACGCTAAAATTCACCTTCATCCCTTACCGTACGCTGACGGCTTAGTGGGAGAAGTTCGGACTGACGCAAATTCAGTCGGGTTTCGATCCTAGCTAGAGGCAACCGGACGTCTAGCCACACTGATGAGCTGTGAAACAGCGAAACAGTCTGTCTGCGGATGACAAATATATATATATATATATATATATATATATATATATATATATATATATGCGTGTGTGTGTGTTTGTGTGTTTGTCTATATGTGTGTGTGCGTGTTTCTGTATGTGTGTAAGTGTATGTATGTGCGTGTGCATTGTGGAAGTTTTCGACACATGAAGTTGTTCTTAATTTTGATATTTTTTGAGTGAATTTACAACGAAAAAACTGGATTTTGATTATTTTTGGAGTAATAAACGAACGTGTTTTTGTTTGTTTGTTTTTTGTCGAAAAAAGTACTAACCACAAAATCAACATTAATTCTTTCAGGATAGAATTTCACTTTGGATCGCCAATTTTCTTTTCTTTCTGAAAGTCCCACTGTAAAATCATCAAAAGCGGAAACGGTAACAACATTCGTTTGACACACGGAAACACTTTAAATGAAGCTGCAAAAACTGGAGCCAACGAGTAAGCTCTCTGTGGAATCAGCCGGGGCCATAGCTAAGGCGCCATAGCTGTCTGTGTAAGGTTGTACACGACTTGTAGAAAAGTTTTTTTTTTTTTTTTATTTTGACAAAGGAGGATAGACAGAGTTATTGAGGAAGGTTTGCGAAGATCAAAAAGTAACTAATTAAGCGTTAAACTCGAGTAAAGAAGGAAGTAAAGAAGATTAATCGGTTTAATATTAAATATTTTCTATGAAGAGGTGTGGTCGACAGGATTTCAGTCCGTAGGAAAATCATACTTGCAACGAGAAAGAGACAGTTGAAGTTTCTGGGACGTATGGTGAATAAAGAAAAATCATTAACATTCATATGACATATTGAAGCAGGGTAAGCCACGAATAACGTACTTAATGGAAGAAGGACAAATAGATATGCTAATGGGTCAAAAGTTACTTGAAGATGTAGGATCACGGATTTTCACAATTTCCTGTCCTTTGTAGCATTTACTATTTTTTTCTTTTAGTTATCTCTCCTAAACGTTGCTCCGTCATCAGTTTACCCAAGTTCGCTAGGTATGTTACACCTTGTTTTTCTTCTGTTCCTCTTTCCTTCAATCTGTGTGTCGTCCTCGGTATGACGATAAACTGCGTTTGGCAGCAGGAACTCTGATCGGGAATTTTTGACGGGCGTTGAACTACCACTTAATTGTCGTTGATCCCAGTTCCAACAAGACCCGGAGTGGCAGCACCTGTCAGGGTCTCAGATATGGGCAATTAGTCAACCCAGACAGGGATCAAAACACTATGTAAGTATAGAAAGAGATTTTTATAGTAAAAATACCAGCAATACATTTTGGAAAAAAAAATTACCAACAATAAATTTTTGTAAAATAAATTCCCAATACTCATAAGAAAATTAAATTTCGGCATTAAATAAACCATAAGGAGTTGATATGCCGCTAAAGAGACAAAGAACGGAATCTATTCTAACATCTTGTCAGCATTAAATAATTCATTGAGGTTGATATATCGTAAAACAAAATAAACCCAAACCAAACCCTTCAATCTATATCCTGAGTATCAAATTTCCCAGGCCATCTTTTCTCATTATTTGCCCTAGAAATTTTAACTGCTTCTTCTTGATGTTAAATATAAGTGTCCTTTTTGTTTCTGTTGTGGATTCCGTGATGAAATCCGGTACCAATAATAACAAATGCCAAGAATGAATAAAGGAAAATAAATGTATTAACGTAATAATACAAACTGGTAATACAGGTTAGTAGTTCCAGGAATGCGGGTTAGTAGAAAAATATATATATAGTCTTTGGTGTCGACGTATCACTGTATGACTTCTTACTGAGTCTACGTGCTCGCTCACTGTGACTCTTGCCCGCTACGTTCGTACGCTCTCCTTCATCGTTCGTTCGTTCGTTCTATCGTTAGATCGATCTCGGGTATTCACTAGCAGTAGTATATGTATACCTTGGGTGAGTCCATTTGTGAAAAAAGGGTAGGACCCCTCAACAGTTTCTATTTTCTTTAAAACTCTGTTGTTGTTCGATTCATGGTATTCTCATAATGCTTCAGTAGGACTACATTTCTGTTGCTTCAAGTCTCTTCTTCATCTGTGAGGAGATTGTCCAGCATTCATTATTATATAGGGGGAGTGATATAGTGGAGAGCTATGATCGCTGCACATAAAATAAAGAATGGTAGCCAAAACTGTAGCGATACAAACATCAAAATTCCCAGTCAACTTAAAATAATGTTTCGTGTCTGGACTATTCCCTTAATTGGTTAATTCATATTATTTCACATTTTGTTCTTTGTTTTGTCCCCCCCCAATCCTCATGAGCTCCCCATTGTTTTAGCAAAATTTTTCACACAATACAAAACCCGAGAGTATTGTTTTACAGAGGTAAGAGGTGGGGCACGATTATAGCGGTCAGAGAAACATCCATTCGGGAGGTTGTTCCTCAAAGTAGCGGTTCTTAGGGAGAATCTCTCAGAACGGAACTTTCTTCTTACTAATAGAATCCGAATGGAATGGGAAAGATTCCGTTCTGTGTATATGGCTGTTCTTAACAGGGCCAGTGTGTACTACCCTCGAACTCAACGACCGGGGACCCAAAGATCTGATTCAGGGCCACGACTAGTACTTTATGACCCTCCATATCTTATCAAAATTTGTTGTTTTTTTTACCTACATTTATATACATTAGAAATCAAACAAAGGTCAACTGACTATTGAAGGATGAAAAGTTTCTCATTTTCTCTAAAACTCCATTGTTGCGCACATAATAAGCCCATGGTATCCTTAGTATCCTTCTGTAGAACCACATTACTGTTGCTAAAAGTCTCTTTTTCATTTTTGATGAGATTGTTCAGCACTCTCTGCCATATAGGACCACACCACTGAAAATGTCCTATGTCAAGGTAAGTGTGGAGGATGGAAAGACGTTCGATGAAATCAACAGTGACTTTTAGGTTTTAAACATGTTCATGCCTTCATAAAAGATTAATTAAGTACCAAGATGAATTATTCCTTGTCTGAATCATTAAGCCAAAGAAGTATCTGTATATCTAATTTTATTCGGATTGCTATCCCCAACTTAGTTATTTTCATCTTCACAACGCTTAAGCCGCTCGCTCTCCGGCCTTCTTCAAACACTTGCTGTATTTGGTCTTTTTTACGACGCCTATGCACATCCTATATTTAATCGTTGTGGTGAGAGCATCAATCTTATCACAAAGATTGAAGACGACAAGCATTACAAGAAGGCTGCGATTAGAAACGATTTAAGATAATGAGAATCCAAATAAATTATTGTACAGGTAATGTGATGTTCTTTTTAAAATGTTCCATCCAAATACATGTGTAGATGTGCAGATGTACGTAAAAATTAAATTATAAAATAAACGAAAGATCATTCAAACGGAGAAAGCCTGTTCCCCAAACGTCAGTCGATATTTATGTACCTGACTAGCAGCATGGCCCGGCGTTGCCCAAGCATGATTAAAAAATCGTACGACTCATACAGCAATCGCTATCACTTGACTTAAAATATTTTTACACTTCCTTGCCTTTAAAGGAGTGCCCTTTGCCGTGGTGATGTTGCTACATGCCTTACTTCTTGCCTTTCTCACACTGCGAATTTTTCTAAGCTCTATACTAAACATTAAATCTGTTACGATAAAAGAACTAAACAAAATGAACACAAAACGATCAGCTTAAAAAAAGGACTGGTAACTGGAAAAACCGAATGAAAAAAGAATTTTTAACAACAAATACTTTTTCACACCTGCAGAATCAGAATCAACGTTGCGTTTAAGTAGCGAATGAGCCAATTGGAATAAAGTGCCATGCAGATTTAATTTTTTCCCACTTGTGACGAATGCAGCAATCGATTTTTTTTGCATGCTAGCATGCTAGTTAACATTCGTGTCAGTCAGCTGTTGGCTCTCATTCTGGCCAATAGAATCTTCCTGCCTATTCGTGGCAGCCAGCTATAGGCTCTCTCTCTCTGGCCAGTAGAAAATGGACGCAAACTACATGAAAACTACCGTAGAAGCTTAAAAACATCGATTATTTCCACTATCGATGGGAGTTGCGAAATGCAAATTCGGTCTTGGAGCATGTGCATGTAAATTTTGCTGCAAATCCGTCGAAAATTGCAGCCGTTCATTCGTTACACACACACATACACACATCCTGCCTTTTATAGATATGGTTCAGGTTCTGTCTGACTCCGCCTATCCCTCATGATCTCTCTCTATCTCTCACAAACATAAAGCCTTAGGGATTTTCAACCGGTATTCCACCGCATGTTGGCGAGTTATGGGCTGATCCTAATTTGTAAATGTCATTAATTAAATTATTTTCTAAGCAAACAAAAGTAGAGTTTTATACTTTGTTTCCTGTTTAGAATTGGGTTTTCATTTCCGCCTAAAGATTTTTTTCAGCTCCATAATACTAATGCTTGTTCTTTTCTCATATATATATATATATATATATATATATATATATATATATATATATATATAAAGGTGGCCTGACGATTGCGTCTGACATGAACTGTCGCCTCTATGTGTTGACTTCAGTGTTGACTTTTATATTTACACACGCTCTATCTCTGATAATGAGCACTATATCCCATAAATATAGCACATCTTAAGACTATATTTCTTCATCATATATATATATATATATATATATATATATATATAACAAAAATTAAAGTGTCAAGCTTAATATTAGTAGAAATATTAAAAATCGAAGCAACCGGTTTCGCTCCCGCTCTTCAGGCCTCCACGAGAGATTCAACTTAAATTAAAACACGAGAAAATGTGCAATGAGAAGGAAAAGGAGAGAAAAATATGAGCACAAGGAGCTAGAGACAAATAACAGCAAGCCCCAACAAACACTCACGCTGTTTACACGGGGAAGGCTTGCGGGACCCGATATAAAGTGCCTCCAGCAACCTGAGATGAAATAAAGAGTGCAACCGGGGTAAAACAGTGAACCAGTCAGCACGGAAATTAGCATTTTTTGATTGGGAAAGTTCTCTAGGTTTTGGGGTTGGGTCCATCAACGTGAGTGTGTTAAATTATCAACTAAACATGATACCAATATTTCCGCTATATGTGAGAACCTCTTAAAAAATAGAGGGTCTGCTGCTAATTCACACTTTTATTTCTGTGATTAAATTTTGTACCTACAAAAATATTTTAAAATATACATATATATATATATGTATATATAAATAAAAAGAATGAACAGTAAGATATATAATCCGGTGTTCTTATAGATATTTTTATTTTTACAAAATAGTGGTCAATATAAATTTACAGAGCATTAATATTATAAATTAACTGATTTAAAATGTTTTTTTCGCTACACATATATAAAACCATATTCTAAATCAGTTAATTTATAAGATATATATATATATATATATATATATATATATTAATGAGGATATTCAAGTCAACAACCTGCGACGACATTCTGTTTCATGCGTAAATGCAATCCCCATTCCATGTGTCTTGGCTTGATTATTTATATATGCTTGTCAGTAATGCATTTTGGATAAGTCTATTGTATTATTCTAACGGTCATTTGGGTGGTGGGTAACGGTTGAGTTTCGAATTATTCTTGAGTTATTGAGTGGAAATAATTGTGGATCCGAATGCAATATTGTGACTATTTTATAATGTTCTTGTTAAATTTTACTCATTATTGATTTTTTTTCTTGGTTGTTATTATTGCATGTACTTGTAATTATGTTCGCCTTTATAGTCTGTTTATTTGTTTATTATTTACTAATTGATTTTGGATTTTACCAATTTTACTTTTTGTTTTATTATTTATTTTTTGATTATTTTTACTTTTTTGCGTTTTTAGTTTTCGATTTTTAAGTAATATAGTAAAAATTCGTTTTCGTGTCTGCATTTCGACAGGACTTTTGATAGTTTATTTAGTAATTTTTTGCTGGTCTGGAAATATAATTATAGCTATTTTCTTATCTAGACTAGGTTTAAAGCTTTTAAATTTGAACTTGTAGGCTGATGCTGTTTTCTTTATTTCCATGACATTTTTTGTGTTAGTTTTGGTTTTAATTCCCCATATGTGTTTAGAAAGTATTGTTCTGTTCGCGCATGTAGTATTTGTAAAAGTTGTTTCGTTTGCGTAGTTCATTTGTTTCAGGGTCATTCAGTTACTTCTATGTATATTTTTTCTTTATTATCTGCTGATTTTACAGTGGCATTTTATATGACATAGTTCTGCAAGTAATTGCCTTTTAAGAGATATACGTTATTTGCTCTGCAGTTACACGGGGTTTGATTTGTACTGATGATGAAAGGAGCTCTGCTGGTGACTTAGGTATTCATAGTTGAGATAAGAATAATCTTGAACAGACCATAAATATCCTCTACCAATATCTTCTACAGTGATGACAGACACCCTGAATCCATCATAAAAAAAACAGGATGTGGGGTAAAGATTTCCGGTACCTCGATATATGGATCACTTATAACAATGTAAGTATAGGAGAAAAAATTGAGCATAGAATAAACTGTACTAGAGGTAGTTTTGCCCAACACCACAAATTGCTCCAAAGCCAAAACAAAAACCTGAAAACTTAAGTTATTTTCTTAAATAGCCTCGTCAGACCGAGAACGTTCATCCTGATGTCATGCAAGTGGCCAGATCTGTTCAGAAATATCTAATCTGTCAGCAGCGTACAACCACATTCTAAGATTAATGGTGATAAAGTGAACCAAGTCTGACGGTTTGGGCGAAGATCATCGTCCTTCAATTTAGTGAACTGGCGCTACAGAATCATAGACAAAGAACTGTACCATATAAGAGAAAATCCATCGCCTGAGGATTACCAACAGTGGCAACAGCTAAAATGAATAACACGTGTAATTCGATGTGTAAATAATGACATAAACATTTCTCATCAAAGAAAGTTTCGGAAGGAGACCCTCATCAATAATGGAAGGAACGAAACATCTAGAAAACAGGAATCACTGGGAACTACTATAGAACAAGAATTTAAAAGTAATAATTGTTCACTGTAATCTATGTGATCACAGTTTCTACTCATTTCAGTCTGTTTAACAAATGAAAAGGCTTTGAAGTTAACACGGATCTCCCAATTCACTACGGGGAAACTTAGAGTAGAGCATAAAAGACACTATCCCTCACCTCAAAACTTATAGTAGCAGAGGGTATCATGCAAACTAACAGAGTGAAAAACAAAAACAAAAAAAAAACAGCGATCTACTCGGAACGGGGTGAATTTCGAATCTCTGGTCGCAACGTTTGTCAAGGAATGTTGTTAACTCTACCCCAAGATTCGAACGCTCTTTCATTACACACGAGTTTGCATCAAATTGACACCTGAGGACATCTAATATAAGGAGCGAAAAACGTAGCGGAATAGTTTTTCAATATTCTTTACTATCTGCATACACACACACACATGGACACACACAAACACACACAAAACACGCAGAAACAGAAACACACAATTTTAACATAAATATAAAAAAGAATAACGAATATTTAATCTAGTAAGGGCCTACTGTTTATATGCCCCAAAACAAATACGTAGATACAAACAGTAAATAATAGATATGTTGTTGTGTATGTTTGTATCTACGTATGTGTTTTGGGGCATATATCCATACACATACACTCATGCATACATATACACATACACACATATGCACATAGACATACATATACATACACACACTCATATAAATAAATATACAACTTATCTATCTATACATATATGCATACATATATATATATACATATATATACATACATTAATACACACACACACAAATACACGCACATATATATATATATATGTGTATTAAAAAGTTAAATGTAAAAAAAAACACATCCATCCATACAGAAATTTAAGATATAAAACTAGATGGTTAGAATTAAACTAATTTGTACTTAAAAAATTACTGAGGAAGAAAACGTTAACAATATTAAATAATGACACGGAGTGATTGACGCGTATATATCTATTAAGTCTGCATATATACGTAGGTATATAAAAATATCAGAAAACTATCAGATTTTGTATATCAGTTGTTTAGGAAAACTTTTTACCTAAATACCCACATACACATATACCAACGCATGAATAAAGTTTTCTAACACAAATTAAATGATCAAAAATATATAGAGCACCACATAAACACAGACAATGATATATATAGATAATCATAATCAGTCATTTCATTTAAATGTCATGTCCGATGTTATTGATCCAAGATGCAATTGTTATAGGTAACAACACGTTATAAAACCGTGTTTATGTTTTAAAGCGTTTGTTATGTCTACATTTGGAAATGATCTCACTACGAAGATTCAGCAACTCATCTTAAATTTATCTTTGATAATAATTTTTTTCCCGGAATGCATAGATCACACCGATCGCGGAAGTTATTAGGAGTTCTCGCAACCCCCCATTCGAAATGCGTGGTTAGTCCCTTATCCACCAGATCCCAGTAGTGTTTGGACAAGGAAGTTTGATTTTTAAGGTATCGATATTTAAAAGATCGTCTATGGTTGTATAGACGCTGCTTCCAATTGCCAGCGGATATACCGATGTATCTTTTTTTCTAGATGATATTTTATCCGGGGAAGATTGTTGCTTCATATATTACATTCTCATACATACATTTTCCCCCGATTAGCACTACTCCTACATTTGCTGGTGGGGCTCCTAGATCGAGTTTCACTACTATGGTAGTTCTTAAGTATTTTACAATTATTGGAAGATATACTTATCTCCATATTACTTGCACATGAATAACTAATTTTCAGTGTCTTCCTATTGAAAATTTTATATAGTAGATGTTTAATATGAACCTGTTTGTCAATTAACCTTAGGAAGAATCTTCCTATATCAATGTTGGAAAGCCTGCAATACGGTGGGTTAAACCATATTATTTTCCTCTTTATGTTTTTAGATCTAATATTACTGATTTACTAGTTGTTCATTATAGTTTAATTCCTGTCTAAAACCACTATTTTCGAGAGCCTGGTTGTACATAAATTTATTTTCATTAAAATTTTCCTCGATCTAAGTTTTCGTTATGTAAACATTAAAATATGTCATCTTTGATGGTGAACATCTCTGTCGTAATGTCTATATAACAACTCTGAAGATGGCTCATGTGAATAGCATAAAAATAAGCAAATGTCAGACAGTTATCACTTTATTTTCTCTCGAAACTAAAGCCACTATACGGAGCTTAGATCGGTTCATGATTAAACATAATAGACATTCCTTGTCTGTTATATTAATAAGTATATGTTTGAATAATGATCTGCTACCACAATATATATATATATATATATATATATATATATATATATATATATATATATAAAGTGAACATAGAAGTCAACACTTCGAGGCGACAGTCTGTTTCATGCTGGTGCAATCGTCAGGCAACTAGTGCTGTTATTTTTCTAGGGTATTTATATATAAGGGAGAGTGGTGCATTGTGGGTAGTCTATTTTGGCGGTTACCTTTACCGGAAGTCGCTTATTTGTTTATTTATTTATGTCAACTTATTTTGCTTGTTTTTTTTAATTTTTTAAAATTTTTTATCTTATATATTTATTTTTTTATTTTGATCGGTGTTTTTTATTAACGTAGTAAAAATTTGTTTATATAGGTTATTGTTGGAAGTCTATTGTGGCGGTCATTTACCGGAAGTCGTTTATTTCCTTATTTATTTGGGTCAAATTTTTTTGCTTGTTTTTATTTATTTTCATTTTTATTTTTTATCTTATATATTTGTTTATTTGTCATTGATTAAAGCTATTTGTTAAATTTTTGGGTGGAATGTTGTGGTTTGTTCTTACTTATTTTGGTGGGAATATATATATATATATATATATATATATATATATATATATATATATATATATATATATATATATATATATATGTTTGTATTAAAATAAAGAGAAAGAACAGTAAGATTTATAATCCAGTGTTCTTATTAATCATTTTTATTTTTTTAAAACAGTGCTCAATACAATACAATTCTGTAGAGCATAAATATTATAAATTTACTAATTTAAAAATATGTTTCCATCGCAACACAGGAATTACCATGTTTCAAAAACTATAAAATATGAAAGTGGAAACCATAGAAAAAACAGAAGTAGAAAATCATTTGGTATACACCCCCATACCACCAAATGGTAAAAAAGAAAATATACTTGCATTAATCGTTAAGTATTTTCCTGCGGACAGTAAACTCAGTAAAATTTTTAATAAAATACCCTAAAATTAAGTTACTGTTGTACTGAAAACTTAGAAATGATTAAGAAATATGATGCTAATATCTTGAGTAAACACTTAGACCAAAATTTAACAAATTTAGACAGTACAATAAAAAGAGATGAAGATAAACGAAAATTATGTAACTGCAGAAATCCTTATAACTGTCTTCGTAATAAAAAATGTTGCACAGAATCATTAATGTACCAATGTAATATCTCATCTATTGTGGATCCAAACAAGGTAAAAGTCTACATTGGATGCACAAGATATGAATTCAAAAAACATTTTAACTAACATCAAAGTTATTTTAGAATGAATAAATACCGAAATCAGACGTCCCTATCTAAATATTTCTGGCACTTAAAAGAAACCAATACAACAGTTGCTGTGAAATGCAAATTAATAAAAAAGCTAGAATATGTACATCATGAAATGACCCATGTCTTTTGTGCATACATGAGAAATTATACATTACTAGGTTTATAAAAAATTAAAAATGTACTTAAAAAAATGAAATAGCTATTCTTTATCAACATTGGCAAAGATTTTCCTTAATGTATAAAAAAAACTGAAAAAGGCAACATACATATTTATATTAGATATTTTATTTATAATTTTGAAATAATAAAGTAATTCTAATACATTTATTAGTTTTAAAAGAAATATAGTCTATTATTAATTAGAAGTAGGAATAATATTTTAAAATTGTATTTTAAGATGACGTACTCATATTCAAACAACCATTTTCGAAAAAAATCTTTATGTATACAATCACAAATTTAACGGCAAAACAAGAAAAACTTTTTGTCCTTTTAAAAAATCAGACGACATGCGAAAAACGGATGTCATTATTTGTTGAACAGGTATCACTACCTTACCTTAACTTAGCCTCATTTCGAAAGTAACTCATATTTTGATACAATAGTTGTCAGTGAAAATGAATACCTTACGACCCCTTCTTAAAATGATTGAATTTTCCTGTACCCTTAGAAGCTAATATTAAGAATGTATGTGCTTATAAAACTCAGGAAATTTCAAAATAAGTTATTCCAAAGTTCACTTGAAAATGAAACAGTAGTAGGGATTTTAATTTAATTCTATAATTGAATAAGTTTTTAGTTTTTGTTTTTGAAACATGGTAATTCCTTTGTAGCGATGGAACCGTATTTTTAAATTAGTAAAATCATTACATATATATATATATATATATATATATATATATATATATATATATATATGAAAAACCGCCAAAATAGACTACCGATAATGCACTACTGACTCGTATATATATTTTTTTCTTTTAAGCGTATCACCCCAAGCAAGGCTGGAGGCCACTATCACGCAAGGGGTTATAGAAGGGTTGGAGGAAGAGCAGATAGGAGTGGTAAAGGAGAGGATGTGGAGAAAGAGAAAGACAGTGGGTCGATCCAGGCAAGGGGGTTACAGAAGATTTGGAGCGAGAGCAGATAGGAATGAAAGATGAAAGGATGTGGAGAAGGGAAGTGGATAGCTCAAGGCAACTGGAGATGTCAATTGACGCTACACTTAAACCGTTGGAGATTGTATTTGTCAGGGAAACAGTAATAGGGAAGGGAGTTCCATAGGCGAGATGTGCGAGACATAAAGCTATTAGAGTAGAAGAGACGTCTACATCTAACAGTTTCAACGGTGTAGGGGTGGGAACGGGATGCCAGCCTCGTAGGACGTTTAAATTCCCGAGGCCTAGGGACAAGCGAAAGCAGCTCCTCGGAGCAATTACCGTGGAAGTATTTGTAAAAAAGCCGAGACAAATAACAGCACTCGTGGCCTGGCGATTGCAACTAGCATGAAACAGTTTGTCGCCACTAAGTGTTGACTTTAATGTACACTTTTATATTTATATATATATATATATATATATATATATATATATATATATATGCAGAGGTCATAAAAAGATAAGAACAAAGACCTCCTATCTTGCACCTTTATATATAGAATAAGAAGACTTAAGAAGCAACCGGAAATTCACTTAAACATGAAACGAGTGATAAACCTCTACAATATGCATATAGGGAGATGGAGAAAGAGTGAGAGATTATCATCGTACTATTATGTTCACATATTATTTTCACATCGTACATTATTTTGATCTTCTCTGTTTGTTCATAAGATTGTCATTTACAAGTGTAGACGGCTTTCCACGATTTGGCCTTTATTTATAGAAAATCTGTGTTGAATTTCAAATATCAGGGTTAATAGACAGGGATAAAAAAAAGAGTAAAAACTCCCTGGCTGAACCAATCGTTCGAAACACGGAAATTCACTATGGGGTGGTAGCAGTTTATTTAACATCTTTTACACGATTATTATTAAAAATACACCTTTAAGTACCAAATCTAGGTGTGTCTTCAGTGTTATTGCTCCTATGTCACTAGAAGTTTCGGGTCTAAATAAACTTCTTCGATGGGCGACCTGACCGAATATGATCAGTATTTGGCCCGCAACCAGAATAACATTTTCTACTAGCTTTAGGACGTGCGTTATATAAGTTCCACCAGAAAACGGCAACTCATCAAGACTTCACTTGGGCTATTCGATGTTATAGATCGTGTATGCTTGGTTGTACTAATCTTTCTACATGCGGCCAAGGCAGGGTGTTTTTTGGAAGAAGAGAAGAAAACAAACTAATATATATATATATATATATATATATATATATATATATATATATATATTAATAAAATAAAGACGATTTATTATATTGGCTCATCTTACAACTTTTCTTTCTCTTCCTCCCCTTTAAATTCTTTATATCTTATTTGTTTGGTCTTTCTCTTTTCATAAATTTCCTTTTTATTCTTATTTTTCTTAACTACACTTAACAAACTGTTTTCAATAGAGCGATTAAAATGACTTAGACTGTTTACAAAAAGAAAACTCCTAAAATGCCGTATGAATAATTTGGGATATTGATTGAAACTCTAATAAATTCCGTTTAAAAACTGAGAGAAATAACATTTAACTAAAATTGAAGAATAACTTAATGAAACATATGAACTGCTCGGGGAACAGTTGAACACCAAAGAAAATGAAACGAGACTTTTTCAATATATATATATATATATATATATATATATATATATATTTAAAAATAAATTGTAAGAGGCCGTTTGACCAACATAAGGACTGGCCAAAATTAACGGTAAAAACTAATGAGAATTACAGATAAAGTTCACTATCTTCAGAAACACTCATTCACTCCTGTAGTTCACTGCTACTACTACTTTCTTCTACTGATGATAGCCATGCTGGCCGAAACTAGTCGATAAACCTAACTAAATTAATAAAACACAAAATATTAATATACAACCCAGTGTGTCTGAAAATTTAAAATTTTTAATATTTTAATTGTTCAACACACACACACACACACACACACACACACACACACACATATATATATATATATATATGTGTGTGTGTGTGTGTGTGTCATTCACAGACAGTACTGTTTCGCTGTATCACAGCTCCTCAGTGCGACTAGACTTCCGAATGCCTCAAGCCAGGATGAAACACAACGAATTTGGTGTCAGCCAGAGCTATCTTCACTCGGTAGAGTTACACAACTAAATCTAGCTTATTGTTTTTACATAAGTAAACAAATGCCATCAGCAAAAGTGCTCCATTCATTTTACTGAAGAGCTTTGCATTTGTGCAGGTGGCTGTTGTTTATAGAATTAGCTTATCACTCAACAGTGCTCAATTGAAATGTATTTTCAAGAGCTAAATTATATATATATATATGTCTGTATAATATGTATATAGAGCTAAATTATATATATATATATATATATATATATATATGTCTGTATAATATGTATATATATAAATTCTCTCTATATATATATATTATATATGCGCGGTGCTTTTTGGAAATATTTGTATAGTTGAATGGATATGAGTTTGAATAGTCATAAGTTAGCTCTATCACTGATATCACTGATATTCAGCGCTTTCCAATAAGCACCGCATATATATATATATATATATATATATATATATATATATATATATATAATATATATATATATAATATATATATATAATATATAAATATATATATATAGTATATATATATATTAAAATCTGTTTTCTTACGTAAATTGCTAAAAATTACCACCCCTCCTCTCCCTTCGTAAAACCTAATTACAGCTTCTTTCTCTTTACGTCCTCCTTCTTTCTTTCTTTTTTCTTTTTGCTTTTTTTTCTCTCTTCTCCCCCTTCCTTTTCAATATATCACTTCCGTTAAGTTAACCGATTAAATAGGTCAATGTCTGGTCCTTCCTCCCCTAATACTAGGTATGATAGATAGAAATATTAAAATAAACCCTCTCTAAACTCGATCTTGTCTATCACACCACTCCTCATTACCCTCTCTGTTAAATTACATAAACTAAATACTACCCGTCAAAAGTGTAAATGTTCATTTCATTTTTCGTTTCACCTTTTGGAAGTGAAGTCTGATGATCCAGCGTCCTTTAAAAGGGCTATGGTGAAATAAATTATTACATGGAGCCTTAAAGTGGTCTGTTTTTCTTTAAATTATTAGCACAGAATTTACATTGAGCTCTCAGGATTTCATCCAACCTTGGGACTACCTATAAGGATTACCAATTTTTTCGTAACTTATCAGCAACCTTTCATTTAAACACCTTTCGTTAAATATGGCTCACAAGAAAAATTATTTTTTTATTTCACTTTTCCAGCGTTCTTACTTTATTCCATTTGATTGGCGTAAGGGAGAACAAAAATATTCGAAATGTCCCTTGCACCGAGAGCTTTTGGCCACTTCTTTATTCATTTCCAATCAAGGTTTCGTTTCAGGTGTTTCACTGTTGAAGATGTATTTTATTTCCATGTGGTTTTGAATACTGAAGGAGCATTTCCTCCGAACTTTCGCGTTTTGAGCGCGACAAAAATTCGAGTAAGCGTTTTTCTGTTTTTTAAAACACACTCCATTCCGTTTTACAGGGTCTTCCTTTAACGAAATTTTTAGTGTTTTCGAACAGAATAATCGTTAATGATTCTTATGAATTGTGGTTAGATAGATGTTTTTATCGCACTTTTTCCCGATAAGTGACATGTGCCGCGTATGTAGTAGCATATGCGATGTAAAAAATTGATTTTCTGAGAAGAAACACTGTATTTTTCACCGTTAGTTTAGATTGGTTGCGTCTTTGTGCATAAATATATATATATATATATATATATATATATATATATATATATATATATATATATATATATATTATTTGTTACAGCAAAAAAACAAAATTGACTCAAAATAGATATAGTCTATTTCAAGCCGTTTTGTATACGGCTATCATCAGTCTCTAAGTGTCAGTCTCGGAACATTGTTTTAAACCTATTTCCAATATCACTGCTCCTCACGTAGACGCCGTGTTAATGAGAGTGGGTTTGTGTTAGCGATTGGTCGGAGTTCAAGGTTTCTTATGCCGGGGAAGCTGTATGGAGTTGAAGTTTATTTATGGCCAGGACTTGCTATCAGTTCCTACTATGTGGTGGCCGAGATTTGTTGTTTGTGGTTTACTATCAGTTCCTACTATGTGCTGTTTTTTAGAAAACACCCGGAGTGTATTTTTTCTGGGATTCACAATAAATATTTTTTGACTAAAGGTGTCCAATAGGAATATATATATATATATATATATATATATATATATATATATATATATATATATAAGTGTGTGTGTATGTGTGTGTGTATGTGTGTGTGTGTATGTGTAAAAATTACTTAACTTTTAAATATCAATTTCAGCACGACATCGATGTTTCTTGGTAAAATTTCAGGTGTTATAGTTTCAAATAGCATTTCCAGTTTTTTCCTTAGCATTGTTGATCCGTTTTCCATGCACACGGTCATGAAATTTTAATTTGTTTGCGTTTTCATTTTTTCAGCTGTAGATTTTTCTTCCGGCTGTAAATTGTTTTTTCGAAATTAAATTAAATTTTGTTTTTATGGGTTATATAGAAGTGGTTATGTTGATATATTATTAATTAAATTGTAATATTTGTTAATTTTCATTATTTATTGAATTATAATATTTTAATTAATATTTTAATTGATTCATTCTGTTACACTATTATTACTGTAACAAAGTAAATATTTGTTAATATGATGGCATCGACCCATTAATTTTTTTTATTGAATAACATAATTTAATAATTAAATTTAATAATTTAATTTATTTTGATTATTAGAAGTTAATATTTATATATATATATATATGTATAATAGTATGGCATATATATATATGTATGACATATATATATATATATATATATATATATATATATAAAATAGTATGACATGTTGGAAAAAGGTTTGTGATGCGTTTCATTAGACTTGGGTTTGTTGATGTTGCCACGTCTACAGATGTGCAAGAAATGAGCTTAGCAAACTTTTTTTCCATTTTGTCATACGATTTTACGATATATATATATATATATATATATATATATATATATATATATATATATATATATATATATATATATATGTATATATATATTAAATAAAAACAGACTACTTTAAGGTTCCATATAATAAATTATTTCACCACATGGCGTTTCCAAATTTCTGGCCGAGAGAATTGTGTGATGGTGTTCTTTTTCGCACAGACGGTGCCCAACTGACCCTACTATACAGGGCAGTCATCATTAGGATCTCACAAATACACAAACACAAACACACGTATATATATATATATATATATATATATATATATATATATATAGTCAAACCTAATGAGCCAGACACACCTACCAATGTTTCACTTAGGCAGATCGTCAGGGTTACCTATATATATATATATATATATATATATATATATATATATATATATATATAAAGAACAATCAGATTTATAATCCAGAGGTCTTTAACGTTTATTTAAAAAAATTGCTCGATACAGAGGAGAGCATAATATTATAATTATTATTTAAAGATATGTTTTGATCGCGACACAGAAATTACCCTGGTAATTTCTGTGTCGCGATCAAAACATATTTTTTAAATATTATATATATATATATATATATATATATATATATATATATATATATACATATATATATATGTAAGCAAATATGTGGATGTAGATCCGACGGTATGACGGAAAATATGGAAAAGACAAAACAAAATCCGAATATGCAAGTTCAATGTTTTAATGTTGTTTTACTGTCGACGTCAGACGTTTCGGTCTAGTAGACCATCTTCAGGACATGGTTATTAGAAACATACTTATGATTAGACAATATTTAAGTCAACATGAAAAGACTATAGATAGTTGTTCTGTTTCTGATTAGTCTTGTGTCTATCGTCTTTTCCATATTTTTGATCTATATATATATATATATATATATATATATATATATATATATATATATATATATATATATATATATATATATGTATATCACGTTGTTTTTTGACTTGAGTGTTCACTTGCTCAGTTCTTCTTTGAATCGCCAAATTAACCGTACATAGGATTTAATTATAGTGGGGAAGTCTTGTGTAGAACGATACAGACATTTTACTGGAAACGAATATAGAGAACTGGTGTACATGGCGTGCCACAACCTGTCCAAACAACACTCCTAGTATTTCGCCAACCAAGGTTCTTTAGCACTGTCTAGTCTACGATTTAACTCATAGGTACGATAGAAAACATGGATTTATAACTTTCCCAAAGATGGTTTGCACGGAAGTGAATGTAAAGAACAAAAATTCGAACTCCGCTCTCTGATTTCTCATGTCGTGCCGTTATCCAGTACACCACCGTGTGTCTGTGTTTTTATAAGTGACAAAAATCTGCCGGATTAATAAAGAAATATCCATTACTTCTTCAGAAATTGCTTTGTTTACGTTTGGATACGAAACTCAGAAGATATGAAATTGCAAGTATCTTTGATGAGAAGGACTTCGCTCAAAGGCACTCTTCAGCCTGTCCATTGTGCTTGAGTCGGTTTAAGCACGTCGCATCTAACAACGGTTTCTCCTGCCAAGTGGGACGCAGGCCCGAATCCTACCGAAGGGTGCATATCTTTCTTTAATAAGCTTTCTCGAAGGTTCAGGCCAGTCGACGGCAATAAGCATAATGTTTAAATATAAATATGGAGCGTCTCCTCAAATAGGGGTGTTCACTATAAATGACCTTTAAGCGATGCAAATCTTTTGGATTAGTAAATTAAAAATATCTACTTCTCTTCTCAGAAATACATACATACATATATATATATATATATATATATATATATATATATATATATATATATATATATATATACAGAACCGGGTAATATACCAAGCTACTGTAAGATCAGCAGATAAAGAAAAAGAATTTACATAGAAGAAACTGAAGGACCGTGAAAACGAACAGACCACCCGCACAAATCAAACATTCTAGTAACTGCAAAGCCAAGAAGAAATGTCCCTTAAATGGCAACTGCTTGCAAAATAATGTAATATACCAAGCCAATCAATAGATAAGGAAGGAAAAATACATAGGAGTAACTAAAGGACGCTGGAAAAGGAAACTACACACAAAAAACATTCTTTACAAATAGTAAATACGCGAACAGCACAATGCTTTCTATGTGAAAGTAAAAACAAAAACTAAATAACACCAAAAATAGCATGGAAAATAGGGTAACAGCATCAGCCTGCAACAATAAGTCCCAAAACTGTAAACTCTCTCTGAAGCAGAAAATAGCTTGCACGTGTATCAATGAATCATTAATTGCAAAAGCAGTTACATATAGGATTGTTAAGTGCAACATCCATAAAAAACAATAAACAAAATCGAATGTTTCTTCAGTAATTAACGTCGGCAGAACAAAAACATATGACCAAATATGTTAGACAATTTATAAACTTATATGGCTTTAAGGCTCGTTTGCTGAATACTTTCAACGCGTCAAGTCGAGTGGCATCAAAAGAAAGCATTAAAAGCTTTTCTTTTGAAAGTTTATTATACGATTAATTCTTTAATACACAGCTTAATTGACTTTCAGCAAATCATCCTGTCGGCTATTAAACAATGCGAACATGTGAACGTATATTTGGAGAGAGGAGAACCTGAATAGGTCAGTGGCACACACACACATATATATATATATGTGTGTGTGTGTGTGTGTGTGTGTGTGTGTCTGTGTGTGTGTGTGTGTGTGTACACGTGCACACACATGTATATGTGTGCGTTTGGAGTTTGTGCATACATTTTTGTTTGTGCCTGCATACATGCTTGTTTGTTCGTGTGTGTGTGTGTGTGTGTGTGTGTGTGTGTGTGTGTGTGTGTGTGTGTGTGTGTGTGTGTATGTGTGTGTGTATGTGTGTGTGCTTGTGTCTGTGAAATGATATAGAATGCAAATATGTGTGGGTACGGAAAAGTCTCCGGGCAAGACAAGAACTACTTCCGCAAAATATTAGGTCAATTTGGACAGATTTTATTTTTGCTCGCAATAAGTTAATTGAAAAGCAATACAAATTTGATAGATAGATAGGAACAGACTAAGATAGATAGATAGATAGATAGATAGATAGATAGATAGATAGATAGATAGATAGATAGATAAGTAGAGAGAGAGAGAGAGAGAGAGAGAGAGAGAGAGAGAGATTAAATTGCTCTCTCCGGGTAGTTTGTAACACATTAATTATTTTCTCAGTTGCGTCTCCGTTTTGGGGCAGATGGCGCTCAGGGGTGACTCCGTGAAAAGGACAGAGTCGCAACTGAGGAAAATTATACTGAGGTGCCCAGCACTGGGGAAGAGCTGCCCGAGGCCACGCCCTCTAATTGCACTAGAGAGAGTGACCGGTGCTCGCACCGAGGCCAGCGTAACCGAAGGCAGCGGTGGATGCAGGCAATTTTTGTTCCTAGCCCGGGTGTACGCGCTCGGGTCCCCAACTTAAAAAATGACCTTGTGTCATACCTTCTCTTAGTAGGTAGACAGTAATTACATAGATAGATAGATAGATAGATATGAACAGACTAATATAGATAGATAGATAGATAGATAGATAGATAGATAGATAGATAGATAGATAATGTGCAAACTGAGATAGATAGATAGATAGATAGATAGATAGATAATGTACTGACTGAGATAGATAGATAATCCATTTATTTAACCGAATATACCAAAATATATTTTTATCATGCCAAATTTCTCGTACCTTCTCATATGAATAGACACTAGTACTACTAATACTACTACTAGAATTACTACTACTATTAATAATAATAAATAACCGATGTTACACAAGACATGCCTCTTGTTCCTTCTGATCTTACTCGATTGGAAGTGTTAACATTCACATGTTTTGTATTGGATAATACAGTAAATATCCCATTCAGTGCGACATGTTTTATTGAACGTTGCCTAATCTGAAAGAGATATGTGCCACTTCGAGGCTGACGAAACTCTGTTCATGAACGGAAATAATGCGAGAGATATCATAACCGGGTTTCGATGGGGGGTTTCTTTTCTAATTTTGAATGATGTGCTATCCACGTCGGCACGGGAATCCTATCTGGAAAGACTCTTAATTGGAGGACCTGGAGGTATTTCTAACTTTGACTCACCTGAGAGTTTATGGGCTGCTTTTATTAAAATCTTTCACCATATCGCACATATATTTCGTTGGGATGCAAAGGCCTGTTGTGTTCTTATCACACTAAATGCCAACCAGATTATATTTGCATTGAATTAGTTTAGGTCCCAATATGAGAGACAGTACAGTTTGGTTTGCTTTGCTTTGTTTTCTCGAGAGCCTGTACTATATAATGCTCCATAAGTTTTCTATGTGGTTGAGGTCAGTAGATTGGGGCGGCCACGTCATAACACTCACCTGCTACAAATCAAAGTATTCATTCATCAATTTTGATTTGTGACAGGGAGCATTATCCTGCATAAAAATGAGCTTGGTGGGGTCGATTTGCACCCTTTCAGCAGAAGGGAGCAACAAGACTCTAAAATTCTCTTGTACTGCGCGCTCCTGAGGGTCTTTTCAATAGGTTTTAAGAAACCAGTTCCATGAAAGGAAAAGCATCCCCAGAACATTATACTGAACGGATGCTTGACAGTACTTACTGCTAAATTCAAAGAGCTTTCAAAGCTTCTTCTTTGGATTTTAGATCGCTTATCCTTTGAATTTAGCTCAACTTTCCTTTCATCGGAGAAGAGAACATTCAATTAAAAAATACCAGGTGAGTCACTTTCATCGAACAGTACTGTATATGGCAAGAGGGACAGAGGAAAACAACGTATAACACATTGAGCTTAATTAAATGAATGGAGCAACAGAGTTTAGGAGACATAGCAGAAAGACAAGGTGTATTAAAAGCTATGAGGGACAATGAGTTGTAGAAAATCCATGATCGCCTACGTCATTGTTGGTCACGATTCATAAAGAAGAAGAAGAGATCAGTCTGCAATGCTATTGGTCCTGACCTGGCTAGACTTTACGGATTTAAGCGTACGACTAAATTAGCGGCAATATCTCATCAAATCACATTTGAAATGGCTAGATGTAACCGTAAGTTCTATGTTAACAGTTTCTTCTCTCTCTGGAAGTGACTTCTACAAAGTCACTTCCAGCTTCTTACTTTCCAATCAACATTGATTTTCAAGAATTTAAATGCAATGTCGACTGTTATCTTCTGCCTTCTTAATTCTTGTTCTTTTATTGTTCTCTCTCCTTAATAGTAGTTTTTTCTCATATTCTCTAACATTCAGTGACCCCTTGTATCCTAGTGGCTTTATTGCCTTCGATCTTCAAAAATTTAAATGCAATGTCATTTGTTATCTTCTGTCTTATTAATTCTTGTTCTTTTATTGTCCTCTCTCCTTAGTAGTAGTTTTCTCTTATATTCTCTCTAACACACATTAAACTCTTGCATCCTAGTGGCTTTATTGCCTTTGATTTTCAAAAATTTAAATGCAATGTCAATTGTTATCTTCTGTCCTCTTAATTCTTGTTCCTTTATTGTTCTCTCTCCTTAATAGTAATTTTTTCCATATTCTCTAACAATCAGTAACCTCTTGCATCGTAGTGGCTTTATTGCCTTTGATCTTCAAAAATGTTAATGCAATGTCAATTGTTATCTTCTGTCTTCATAATGTTTGCTTTTTCTCATATTCGTTCATGCTCAGTTACCCCCCCCCCTTTTGTCTTAGTGTATTTATTGCCTCACATGAGGTTAAATAATTAAAAAATATATGTATATACGAGGGAACCTCAACTTACGACCGAGTTCTGTTCCAATGAATTCGGAACGAACTCGCGATTTTCGGTGAATGAAAATTTACCTCCCTCATCTCTGCTAAAGCAACAGCAAAGTAATAATCTATGATATAACAACACATTTCTATGGCATATGTTAACAAAATTAAGACGAAAAACAAATGGAGGGTATAAATATAAGATATATAATGAAATTAAATTGATTTAACCTGCTTGTATATCTATTGCCAGTGATGTCATTAGCTCTTGGCAGATGAGATGACGAGCATATGATTTCTCTTGCACTACTCGGAAATAGCAGCCAATCTGGGGAAGAAAGCAAAACAAACGTTTGTTTTTCTTTATTATGGGGAATTACCCAACTTATAATTTAACAAGTAAATGTTCTTATCTCTTACAGGGAAACTATACACATATGAACATGTTTTACGCGACAGCCGAACGACTTAAGCCAAGCAACTGGTCAATGTTCGTTGCTGTTTCTCCCATATCAGAGTGTTTTATAATTTCTAATTTCACTTCCATGATGGTGGCTTTCCTTCACTTCGGATTACCGCCATCAGAAGAGGCTACACTACACTTGTGATCCATAATGATGGGCAATAAGTTTCCACAAACATAAGACAAACGAAAGAGAGGGAATGTACAACAATCCAATATGGCGTACAAGCAGAAACTGGCCCACGCCGCGTTATGTACAAGACAAACAGCATTAGTCGAAACAAGTAATAATCTAGGATATAACAACACATTTCTATGACATATGTTAACAAAATTAAGACTAAAAACACAAGGAGGATATAAATCTAATATATATAATGAAATGAAATAAAAATAATACAATAGTGAAATGAAATTGTTTTAAGCTGCTTGTATATTTATTACCAGTGATGTTATTGGCACTTGGTAGATAAAATGACAAAGCGTGAACTCTTGTCACTCTTGCTGTTCTCGGAAGCAACAGCAAACCTGGGAAAGAATTAAAAACAAACATGAGTTTGTTTTTCTTTTCATGGGGAATTCACCAAATTATAGTTTCACATGTAAGTACCCTTATTTCTTACAGGAAACTTAATATACAGACACATCTGTACATGTTTTCAGCGAGAGTCGAACGATTTTAGCAAAACTGGCCAATGTTCGTCGCTATTTCTCCCATATCAAAGCGTTTGACAATGTCTAATTTCAGTTCTACGTTGGTGGCTTTCCTTCTCTTCGAATTACCGCCATCAGAAGAGGATTCACTGCGCCTGGGTGCCATAATGATGGCCAATATGTTTCCACAAACATAACACAAACGAAAGATAGCGAATGTACACTAATACAATATGGCGTACACGCAGAAACTGGCCCACGCCGTTTTATGTACGAGACAAACAGCATAAGTCGAAACAAGATTAATGCAGATTGCGTCGTAAGTACAAATCGTCGTGAAGTCAGAACTGTCGTAACCCGAGGACTTATTGTATGTAAAGCGCTTTTTAACATATCGAATTAATGCCATATAATCCGTAACTGATTTCTCCCGATATTTATATTTTCTTTTTATTTACTATGAAAATCTTAATAAACCTATTCTGATAATATAGACAGAAAAGTTTAAAAGTTTACCTCGTTGATTGTTTCGTAGGAATAAGAACAATGACCACTATTACGACATAAAACGTTTCTATCTTTTAAAAGACATCTTAAAATATACTGAGTTTTATAATACAAAGAATCCATAGAATATATTTGTAACTGTCTCATAATGTCGAAAGCCGGTTTGGAAAATTTGACACTCACAGGTTATGCTGAAGTCAATAGAGACAGATGAAAGCAACGCATGACCTACTTAAAGAGGTTGTGTAAATCTCTGACAGAACAAGAATTATGCGATATAGGAAAAGACAAAATTTAGTAAAGGAAGTTGTGGAGAGCCGTGATCTCTCATGTCTTGAATGGACACAACACAAAGAAGAAGAAGAAGAAGAAGAAGAAGAAGAAATTGCTACTTGCTCGTTTCCATATTTGTCTGTCTTCAAGGTGACCTAAATAATCTGTTGTAAAAAGACATTATCCACATAACCCTCACTTCCTGACGCCTCCTCCAATATTTTATATCAAGAACCTCATTCAGTAACCGTCTACCTTGAGGGACTCTTTATTCGTTTATTGGTTGAGCTTTAGTATAAAAAGATACCTGCTTAGAGACGCTTGTGTTCCTTTAACGCCCGCACAGCCAACGTGGTTTATAGTGCAACTATCCTGGGTAGAAGTTAGTTACAATTCGTGGGTGGGGAGAGAGAGTGCATAATGTGGCATGATCAATAGTTGAAAACTGGCACTACACTCGCCCAAAGCTACGCTCATGGTAAATTGTGATATCGAGCAATCACAACCACCGACAACTTCGGAACGTTTTAATACATTTTCACTCGGAATGTTTGAGAATATGTTTTGCAGAGACCGGCAAAAGTATCATCTTCCCAGGCCGATATCGTCAAGAAGTTAACAAAGCAATAATAGTGAAATGTTGAAGCTTGGTTTCATGGCTGGTACGGACACGATCGAGCCACAACCCACGCAAATATATATATATATTCATTATCAACTAGTTAGTTAGGAAAACCGTTATTAATAAGGGTTTGCTTGATGTTAGTCAATTGCTTATGAAATATTTTATTGGTAGAAGAGATAAATTTTGCTCTAGTAATTACAGAGGACAAATGCATAGACAATACAGCATGGATGAAAAGGCCCTTAAGTATATAATACACCATAATTTGTTTCCTGTTGATTCCAACAAGGTCTTAAAACTTAATATATAGTATAGTAAATTTAAAACCTCTAACCTGATAATGAGTAATAATCATTCTCCAGTTGCTGCGGTTGTTGATAGAACCAATGTTGTGTATGAGTTTAAATGTCCCATGGAAGAATGCTCTTCTAATCTACATACATATATTTGATTTACAACCACCCGGCTCTCCAGAAGATTAACTCTGCATCTAAATAATTCTAGCTCCATTAAACAACATATTAAGTCACATACCGTTTCCCTTATGCAATCTGATATACGTAAAATACTTATAGAAAATACTAAAATTATAGATAAACATACAGACATTAGACGCCTTAAAATCTTAGAGGCATTACATATTAAAAGCAAAAGACCTCTTATTAATCGTATAGATTACAATATTTCTGGTAACATATTACAATGTTTATAATATATTAAATTTAGTTTGTAAAAAAGTAGCAACATGATTACGCTAAAAGATAATTGGCAAATGTTTGTTTAAAAAAAAAAATTTTGACTAAAAATATTGACCCTGAAGATGAACAATGAATGTTCGAAAGCGCTAGGTCATCGTATAGACAATACATATTTCGAAATCATTTTCAAATAAAAAGTCTCATTAGAGAATATGAGAAAATTCAAAAGAAAATATGCAAGACTATGTCGTCTAACATTCAATACTACATGTTTAATATATATTGCTGGGAGGATTTGATAATTAAGTAATTCAATGAGTCTGAAAGAAACATCAACCGAATGCAGAAAGCCCCGGACGGCCGTTTCGCCCCATATTTAGGACTCATCAGGGACGCATCCACTACCGAGAATTGAAACCCTGACAGATGAGTTAAGAAGCAAACGTCATACCAACTGTTCCAACGGGCCTCGGTCACGAAGAGGTAGAAAATGCGCACTACTGATGAGTTCCAAATATGGGGCGAAACGGCCGTCAGGTGCTTTCTGCATTCTGTTGAGGTTTCTTTCAGACTCAATGAATTACTTAATTATATCTATATATTTCTATATCTATATCTATATCTATATCTATCTATCTATCTATCTATCTCTCTCTATATATATATATATATATATATATATATATATATATATATATATATATATATATATATATATTGAACAATAAATAATTAAAATCTTCAGACACACTGGGTTGTATATTAATATTCCATCGTTTTATTATTATTTCATTTAGATTCCTCGACTAGTTTTCTGCTTGCTAGTAACAGTGAACTACAGAAATGAATGTCTTGATGGAGAAAATGAACTTTTTCTGTAGTTTTCATTTGTTTTCTTTAGTTTTTTTAACATGAATTTTGTTCAGACCTTGTGTTGGTCAAACAGTCTCTTTTAAGTTGTTATTTAAGATAAGAGCTGGATAGATTCATGCTGCTCTGAATTTCCTTGGTCATTTTGACAAATTTATTGGTTCCTGAAAAGGGGATGTGTCTCTGTTAAGTGTGTGTGTTATTTGGTTCTTAGGGAGTGAATGAGTATGATGTGTGTAAGCGTGTATATTGCTGTGGGTGTGTGTTATCATTTGGATCATTAGGGGGTGAGTGAGTATGGTGTGTGCAAGTGTGTATATTCGTATGTGTGTGTGTATAAGTGTGAGGCCTGAATACCTCTGTAAGCATGTCTGTATTGTGTGGATGAGAAATGTGGGTAGGTTTTGATTTGTAGGGTTATATATTAATACTACCTATATTGTTAAATTTATGGTTAAGCCCGGCTTAATATATATATATATATATATATATATATATATATATATATATATATATATATATATATATATATATATATATATATACTTTATTTAAGTAATGCTACGCAATTGCAGGCGTGTTTCGATGCGCATAAAACGCATCTCATCAGGCGATTGTAAATTACTGGCAAGTAAATCTGATTAAATCGTTCACTCGCCAGTAATTTACAATCGCCTGATGAGATGCATTTGATGCGCATGGAAACATGCCTGCAATTGTGTAGCGATTTTGACATGTTTTCCAGGTTTCCAGGTACTTTCCTAAAATAAAGGATATTGCTGTACTTTGCTGTACTTTGCTGTACTTTGTATTGATCCCTCTTTTAAATTCAATGTTATGAACGCTGGAATTGTACTCTATTCGTCCTCATCTTATCTATATATATATATATGTGTGTGTGTGCGTGTGTGTGTGCGTGTGTGTGGGCGTGCGTGCGCCCGCATGTCTGTGTGTGTAATAAATATTTACAGATATAAACATCTATCATAGAGAAGAAATTTAAATTTTCATTACTGCATTATTCCCAAATTTTAACACATCAATAGATAGCTATTAATGTCAACAACTGTGAACAAACAGTTATCAATTAAAACAAAATTAGTAATTAATGTATAATCTTATCCATAATTACATGTACAAGAATATTGCTTTGATTAAAGTTAAAAAAATAACCATAAATACGTCAAAAATGTGTATATTGGGGGAAATTCCTTTTTCCACACTATAGCTATTTCTGCTATGTTATAATGCTTATCACCTAAACAACAATAATAATACTGAATAAATACTTTTAAATATTGAAGTATATTTAATCAAATCACCCTAATAACTGTCGCGATCTGCTAAAAAAATTATTAGTATGTAACGAAGTGAGGGTGAATATTGCGATCGTTTGATATAAAACATTCTTGAAATATAAATATTGAATCGTATTATATAATAATTTTTTAAATATTTATTATATACAGGAATCCCTCGATTAATGCGCAGTCAATCAATGGCTTTTCGTTTTCGATACCAACATTTGATTAGTACAAGCATAATATTCGATTAGTGCGTTTAAACATTCTTCAGTTTAACCATAGTGATTGAAAATTGATTTTTTTATAGTTACCAATTAATAAAAAAAATCTAAAATTTAAAAATGAAAAACGAGTAACTGCTTTTTTTGTCAATAGTTTTAAAGAATGGCCGGTTATAAACTGATAAATTTTATAATCCAAGCAGATATTAAAAATAAATATTTTAATCTTTGCCGCTATTAAATTTTATTGAATATTTTTTATTTTTTTGCATGTTTATTTTGAAGGGCTTAAAGGGAAATTTCTATTATTTTGTTAAAAAAAGGGCAAATTTAATTAAATACAGAAATTTACATTTGTTAAGAAATATCGAAACACAGGGTGTCCATTTATAACTTTATTTGTATTTGCGATAGAAATAATCTTTAAAAAATGTTATAAAGTTTAATGTACCTAGTTTTAAGTATAGCTAAAATAACTCATGTGATTTCAGGCATTACTGTAAATCAGTTGGCAAATATTTTCCGTGAACTGCAAAATCGTATTACCCTTTGTATTGCTAATGATGGAGGACATTTGGAAACTTAAATAAAATTATTAAAAAAAAAGCCTAAAAAATATAGATTTACTTCTTTCTAATCCTTTTTACAAATTATTTCTATCGGAAATACAAATAAAGTTATACATTTTTTAAAGTGCACACGAACTTTATGGACACACTGTATAAAAGATATATGCATTTATTATGGAAACCTTATAAATAAAATTTTCAGCTTAAAATACTAATAATTAGCATATGTTTCGAAATCTTCCAAAAATGGAAAATATGTACATATATTTTAATTAAAAAGTACGCAAATTTGAAATTAAATATTAATGAGACTAAGATTTGAGATACAAATTACGTCATTTCCTATAAGTTATTATATTCGATTAATGCGTACTCGATTAGTGTGTATCTTTTAATGTACACATTAGCCGCGCTAACCGAGGGATTACTGTACAGATATTTTTGTATATAGAATCATCTTTGCGTGTATATGTGGTATATTTGTGTTTCCCTGCCTGCCATCACCATCGCTAAGGCTCGACTATTGGAGATTGACGCGTTGCGTCTTCTTGGCCTCAGGTTTTCAACTGACTTGAAGTGGAACAACTTCATTGAAACAATAGCTGCATCTACCACAATGAAGGTTTTTCTCGTCAGAGTCCATCTTGCACATTTACAAATCAATCATTCGACCGTGCATTGAATACTGTTGCCATATCTGGTCAGGCGGTCCTGCTACTCATCTCGAGGTTCTTGACAAAATCCTAAGAAGGATCTGCAATGTAATGGATCCTGGCTTGGCATCTCGACTACAGTTACATTTTCACCGACGTAACGTGGCTTCCCTCTGTCTTTTCTACAAATATTTTCATGGCAACTGCTCTGACGAGTTTTTTCCCCTGGTGCCTTGACTACGTGAATTTAAGCGTGCTACTAGATTGGCATCTAGGTCCCTCCCCTTTAGTGCTGAATTAGCTAACTGTAACCGAGGGATTACTGTAAAAATATTTTTGTATATAGAATCATCTTTGCATGTATATGTGCTATTTTTGTGTTTCCCTGCCCGCCATTTTGTAAAATGAAAAGTCTTTCTTGAAGTATTTATATTAATTTTAATTTCAATCTAATAGATTAAATTTAATACTTCCAATAAACAAAATGCGTTACTCTATTTAAAACCGAATTTAATTTGTTTGGAATTATTTTTTAATTTTTAAAAATGAGCCGCAAAACAGTGATTCTCTTTCTTAAAAAAAAAAAAATAGAAGAAACTTTTCAGAAAATTTATTTGAGAAAGATTAGCTGATTGAAGCTTTAATTATTCTGTTTTGAAACAATACTTACTTATAGTTTAAAATATTGCAGAATAGCTTTTTAAACAAGGACGTGGCTGTTATTGGCAATTCTCTTGATAGTGGGAAAATTATGAATATAACGTAAACGCCTAATTTCCTAACTATCCAGTAATATTAAAAATGTAGGAAAATATAATCTAATATTTTACTGAATTTTAGGTACTTTGGCTTTATAGACTTACTTAAAAAGGCGCTTGGTGAAGAAATTCTAGAGAATTACCAACTAATTTTAAACTTATAGTTTGTATTTATTTGACATTTTATTATTTTTTCCAAAAATTATTTTGGAAAAGACGTGACTCTTGGGGCACAATCCGTTGGGTTAAGAATACTTGGATGAGTATCACCACGGAATTTCGTGAGTAGAGGCGCTATATCGAGTCTAGTTAGTTTCTTTCTCGTCACCAAGGCCCGCTGGTCCAGTGGTATGACGCTTGCGTTATGTCGTAACGGTCTGTGTTCGATTCTCTGTTGTGGATGTGCGCTGCTGCTGATTCTCAAATAGGACGAAAGGGCAATCCAGTGTTTTCTGCATTTTGTTGAGGATTCTTCTAGTGTCAATGAACTACTATAAATGAGTAGTGAAATCCCCCCAAAATGTTCTATCATTTGTATGTCCTTGCTTGATTCAGCGTCTGATCCCTGGAGGGAGCGTCTTGGGGGCAAAAAGGACGTGGCTCTTATGGCACAATCCGTTGGGTTACGAGTACTTGGATGAGTATCACCATGGAATTTAGTGAGTAATCTCGTCAGTTTCTTCTTCGTCACCGATATCCTTTGGTCTAGTGGTATGACGCTTGGGTTGTATTGTAACGGTCCGGTTTCGATTCGTGGTATGCATGCACAGAAATAGAACGTCAAGTGGTTTCTGCATTCTGTTGAGGATTCTTCTAATCTCGAGGAAGTCAGTTATGTGCCATGCGTGATACATGACTGACGAGGCAGATTTTTTCCCGCAGTCTGTTACCATTTCTTTCTCATTCAAAGCTATAGAACCCGGTTTGTCTTGCTATTTACCAATAGCTGGGGGAGAAGAGGATTCATACCTTTCCCAAGGTTATTAGAACGTAAGTGAATGTAATTGATTCGACTGGAAAGTTAGTCAGCCAGTTATGTGCCATGCGTGGTAGACGCTTAAGCGATCATGTATCTTTCATGACTTACCAAGCAGACTTTTTCCCCCGCAGTTGCCTGCCATTTATTTCTGCGGTAGACCAGTTGTCATGCAAGGCTATAGAACCCGATCTGTCTTGCTATTTACCCATAGCTGGGAGGAAAAGAAGAGGATTCATACCTTTCCCAAGGGTATCATCACGTAAGTGACTGTAATGGATTCGACTGGAAACTCAGTCAATCAGTTATGTGCATGCGTGATACACGCATAGGCGATCATGTATCGAAAGATACATGACTGACTAGGCAGATATTTTCTCACTGTAGGTTGACATTTACTTTTGCACTAGACCAGTTGCCATCAAAGTCCTTAGAACCCGGTTTGTCCCGTTATTTACCCATAGCTGGGGGGAGAAGAAGCGGATTCATACATTTCCCAAGGTTATTAGCACGTTAGTGAATGTAATGGATTTGACTGGAATTCGAAATCGGCTCTCCGATTCCTCACTCTGAGCCGCTATCCATTACTCCACGCTTAAATTATTTCAACCGAAAATTTATTGTATTTCTCATTTCCCGTCGTTCACTTCGTATTCTGATTTTTTCTTGTCTTGTCTGATGTTTTAAAAATAAGGAATTATTATTTCGTTTTTCCATTTGGTTTCGTGTGAAGTGAGTTCCACTTGAGCAGCTTCTTCCCACGATCCACTGCTCTGTGGAACCGACTCCGAAGAGAATATTTGGCTGATCACAACAGTCTTAACCTGTTCAAGTCTACGGTTAACCGTTATCTTCCTATTATGTAGAAAGACTGATTAACCCTCCCTAAACATATTACTGAAACATGGACTCGTTCGCCCGGCATGAGCAGGACGGCTATTCAAGGGACAGTGGCAAAAATTGTGTCTCAAAAACGTAGCGCTTTTCAGACGTACGCTTGCCGTACTGAACAACGGTATTCTTCATTCACGTTAACATGTGATTAACACTTTGAGCCCTGACCACCGCTTTACCGGTGGTAGAGAAAAATGCCATAATGCCGAATCGCCGGTTGAACAGTGGTAGAGAAAAATGAACGGTGTGTAAACACTTATTTTTTAAAAAATTAAACAATTATTTGTGAATTCTGAGCTCAGGCAGAAGTGTTAAAATTGTTCAGGAACTCAATCTGAAAGGGTTAAACTCTTAGCATTCAACGTTTTTTTTTTCCAGTGTTTTCTTTACAGTATTACCAACCAGCAACTTTGAGCGTTTTTAATGAATTTTATAACAATTCCCTTCGTATTCATATAAAATGTGTCTCTTATTCTGTAACCATCTATCTTGTACAGGGTGAATGAACTCTAAAGAAAGGTGAGAGTAAGGAAAGACAGAGAAGGAAAATAGAATATGAAAAAGAATAAAATGGACAGAGAAAGAAATAAAGAAAAATGGAGAGGAATAAGAAGTGAAAGAAAGAAGGAAAGAAAGAAAGAAAGAAAGAAAGAAAGAAAGAAAGAAAGAAAGAAAGAAAGAAAGAAAAAAAGAAAATTATGGCGAAAAAATAAAAGAAAATATAACAGCGAGAATGATAACACCGGAAGAATTGAAGAAAGAAAAAAAGAGAGGAGAAATGGAAGGCGGGTAATAAAAAAAAGATTGGTAGTATTAATGGAAGTGGAAAGACAATAAAAGCCGGTCAGTGAGAAAGAGGGAAAGAAAAGATCAGAGAGAAAAAAATAGGGAATAAAAATAAAAGTTACAAACAAAGAACGAAAAGAGACGATTAGAGACAGAGAAGAAAGTGGGCAGGACAGAAGCAAGAAAAAATATACACAAGTTAAGAACAGTCGAAAAAATGTCAGCGTTAAAAGCAAATTCATAGAGAATGGCGGAATCAAGGCATGATGTAGAATACATGCAAACAAACGAAAGAGTCTAAACAAAGAATCAGTGTACAGGAATTAGAATAAAAACGAAATAATTGATAAAATAAAAACAGAAAACTACTAGTTAAAAAATAAAACGGAAGAGGTTTTGTGTCATAAAATGGCGGCCGCATATGTTGGGCATCAACAAATTGCGCTTTTTTTTACTTACTCTTCCGGCGTTGTTTTTACATAGAACATTTATTGTTTCTGGTGTTGAGGCTAGGGTGAAGATTTTGGTGGTTGGCACTGGGGAGAGGGACGTATATGCACATCCTCTTTCATCGTCATATGGAAATGATTCCGGTGGTCTTATAAAATGACGTCGGTGAGTTAGAAACAAAGGAAAAATCCCAAATTGAAAAACGAATTTACACAAAGATGCCATCACAGATTAAATAAGAAAAATTTTTTTTAATAAAAACAGTCACATTAATCTTGCATGTTATACAACACAATGAAGATATTCGTTATATTATAATAAGTACAATATTCCAATTTCATAAAATGAGTTATATATATAAATTATTGGCTGTAAAGATAATGGCTATTGTAGGCTCCCAGTCGATTCCATTACATTCACTCATGGGCTAATACCCTTGGGAAAGTTATGAAACTTCTTTTTCTCCCCCTCCCCAGCTATAGGTAAATAGCAGGAGAGACCGGGTTCTATAGCCTTGGATGGCAACTGGTCTACCGCAGAAAGAAATGGCAACCTACTGCGTGAAGAATCTGCCTCGTCAGTCATTTATCGAAAGATACAACATCGCCTAAGCGTTTGCCACGCATGGTACATAACTGACTGACTCTTGGGATAGGTGGGAATCTTCTTCATCTCCCCCCAGCTGTGGGTAAATAGCACGTCAGTCATGTATCAAAAGATACATGATCGCCTAAGCGTGTATCACGCATTGCACATAAATGATTGAGGCTTTGCTGAGAAATAAGCTTTGATAAGAACAGAGAAATTGTACTCCATGCTACAAATTCTGTATTTTCGAACAATAAATCACGAGAAATTGTACTCCTTGCCACCATGGTTTTTTTTAATTAATATAATCACTCGTAGAAAAAATTAGTGAAATTTTTGACTGTCAATAGAGCTAATACAAACCTCATAAAACCGCCTACATTGTACCTCATAAAGACAACTACATTCGTGTTAGAAACGCATTTATGCGATATTTATACTAAAATTAAGTAATTTTTGTTTCGAATCTAATTAAAACTTCAAATCAGCTAATCTTTCTCAAATAAAGTTTCAGTAAAGTATATTTTATTTTTTTAGAGATTTTTAATAAGGAGAATTACGTTGTACTGAGAGATTTGTAAATATGGCGAAAATCAGCAATTTTTATCGATTTAAATAAATAACACCTTCCAATCATTTCAGTTGATTTTGAAATACAGCAATGTATGTTGCTTATTTGAAATATTAGTTTTAATCTATTATTTTGACATGAAATAAAAAAAGCTTCAAGAAAGATGTTTTTAATGTATTTTAAACATAGGTATTGTATATCTTTAGAGGTACTTATTATAAGTGCCATATTCCACTTTCATAAATGGGTTATATTATAAATGGAGTTATTGGATATAAAGAGAATATTGAAGGCTTTGCGGAGAAATAAGTTATGGTTCTAACCTAGAAATTGAATTCCTTGCAACCAGACTTATAGAAATAATAATAATAATAATAATAATAATACGTAGACAAAAACCGTACACATCAGTGGCTACGTAGTGCAGGGTTGAAATCTGAAACTGAAGGTTTTATCCTTGCTGCACAGGACCAATGCTTGTTAACTAGGAATTATCAAGCACATATACTAAAATACTGTGTTAGCCCAAAATGCAGATTCTGTGATAAATATCCAGAAACAATTGACCATCTTGTATCAGGTTGCACGATATTGGCACCCACTGAATTTAAAACCCGGCATGACAGAGTGGGCCAATATCTGCACTGGAAAATTTGCAACTTCTACGGGAAGGAAACTGAAATAAACTGGTACAAACACCACCCAGACTCGGTTACGGAGATAGGACCTGTTACAATTCTATGGGACTACACAATACACACTGACAGAACAATCAAAGCCAACCGCCAAGACCTTGTTATTAAAGACCACAAACAAAAAATGTGCCTCCTTATTGATACGGCAGTCCCTGCAGACTGCAATGTATCTTTGAAGATATTCGAAAAGCTGTCAAAATATCAGGACCTTGAAATAGAAATCTCAAAAATGTGGCACATGGGAACATTAACAATCCCTGTTGTAGTTGGAGCCCTAGGATTGGTTGGAAAAGACACCAGTAGACTAATTGAAGGGATTCCTGGAAGTCCATGCCTCAAAGAGATACAAAAAAATTATTCTGATAAGTACAGCCCAAAGTTTACGAATTTCTAGATACAATTGACCATCTTTTATCAGTGTTAGCACCAACTGAATATGATAGAGTCAGCCAATATCTGCACTAGATGGAAACTGGTATAAACATAACTCAGATCCGGCTACAGAGAAAGGACCTGTAACAATTTTATGGGATTTACAATACACACAGACAGAACAATCAACGCTAATCGCAAACATCCTGATCAAAGATGACAAAAACAGAATGTCTGTCTATATTTCTGAGATGAGGTATTGTGTACAGTATTTACATTAGTCGAACTATACCCGGTTAAGGCAGTTGAGAACTTTCAGAGGGAAATTAACAGGAGATAACTGATAACTGACATCCATCAAACATGACACGTGGAACTAGAGCAGTCTACCCCAGTGATCGAAATAAAGGGTTCAGTTCGAAATTCCAACCACCTGAAGAAGGCCGGAGCGTACAACGGCCGAAACGTTGTGACAAATATGGCGACAAAGATGAGGACAATAGTCCGACTAATGTAAATACTGAAAACAGATTGTGTTTTCTTATTGACATGACAGTCTCTGCAGATTGTAATGTATCTTTGAAGATCTTCAAAAACTATCAAAAAACAAGGTTCTTGAAATGGAAATCTAAAGAAAATGTGGCACGTGAGAAACATCAGTAATTCCAGTTCTAGTTGGAGCTCTTGGATTGATTGGAAAAGGGTCTGATAGACACACTGAAGGGATTCCTGGTAGTCTATGCCTTAAATAAATACAAAAGATTGTACTCACAAGTACTGCTCACACCGTACGAAGGGCTTTATCTGTGTGAAATGTGCGTGATCTTAGTTTCTTGTTTTAGTTTTTTTTATCTTTTTTTTTAGTTATTTTTAGGGGGTTTTTTTAGTTTTTTTTTTTTTTTTTTTTTTTTTTTTACGTAGTGGGAAATATAATGTTGCCATTTCTGAACTTAGGTCTCTGGTTGGGACCCGGAAAGAAATGAGTGCACACCAGAAATCAAAGGAAATAAAATAATAATAATAATAATAATAATAATAATAATAATAATAATAATGTATACAATACTGATGGATTATAATTATTCCAAAAATCATATGTAGATCGAAACCTGACAGGAACATGTTCAAATTGCTATGCCTGCTGCTAAGAAAGTTGGTTCACTGTGTCACGCGCGACAATTCTTCTCACCAGAAATTATCTAACATATAAGTCTACGATTCTTCCTTGCATTGAATCTTGCTAACACATCTGGTCCGCTGATCCTGTTATATGTATTTAGAGATACGAGATAAGATACAAAGAATCTGCGATGTTATTTGTGCGACATTTTAATCGACTCGGCTGTTTTCCAGTGACAGAAATAATGATATTTCTTGTGTCGGTCACTACAGTTATTAATTAAAAAGGAATTAATATTATTAACTATTTCATTTCTCTAATTACTAAATACTTTATTATAACGTATTTTACAGACGGTTTCGACACGCGCAAGTAATACCAAGGAGAACGACTTTATTCTCTGATCGGATGTTGTTTATCGCCATACTCAGGAAGGGTATGACGGAGTTTAAATGATTTTTTTTTTTTTTAAATAATGGACTGATATTTTAGTGAATCATTTGTCCCTTATTCCTGGTGTGTTTCCAATTATTATTCCACTGACAAAATGTATATTACATTCTTCTTCATGTGCCGTGTCATCTTAGGAGGTAGGCGATCATATAATTTCCTGTCCTTTGTAGCTCTTAATATATTTTGTCTTTTCGTTATTTCTCCTAACTCCCTTCGTCCTGAGTATGACGATAAACCACATTCGCCAGCAAGGACTCAGATCGAGATATTGGAGATGTTGACGACCGTGGGTCCACCTCATAATTACTTTTGTTCCCAGGTCTATCCTGACCCGGGGTGGTAGCACCTGTTAGATCCCCATCTATGCGCAAATAGTGAACCCTCAATAAAAAATCGACAGTACATTTTTATAGTAAAATTACCAACAACACAGTTTAGGATCTACAAAATATCTATTTGAAAGAATAAATGTATGGACAAAATATCTGTAGTTGAAAGCATAAAACTGTCTTCAAAATATTTAGATTACGGCATTGAATAACACATAGTGGTTGACGTACCACCGAACAGAATCAACGAACTAAACAATTAACAGCCGACATGAAAGAACACTTCAACAAAGCCACAACATATCACCGCCTCTAGTAATCATGTCGCGACAAACATGCGTATCCACAAAAGCTGAGTCTCAGCTATCATGTATTGAATAGTGAAATCAGAATGACATATATCATATTTTTATTACTTCTAAGCTCCCAAGAAAATTAAATTCCGGCATTAAATGAGCCATAAGTTGATACGCCTTTAAACAAACAAATCAAATCAAATCCTAAACCTTGTTCTGCCAACCATTACTCAAGCTCATCAAGTATTCAATGCGCTGTTTTTCTGTGTTCCGCTTGCCCTCATTCTATCCTGTGGGTATCAGATTTTCTAATCCCTCCTTCCTCATTATGTGCCCCAACTGACTCTTCATGGTGTTAAGAATAAGTTTACCTTTTGTTTCCATTTCTGCCGTTGCTTTCATGTTTGGTCTATGGTATCCTCATCATCATTCAGTAGAACCATATTTCTGTTGCCTCAAGTGCCTTCTTCATCTTTGAGGAGATTGTCCAGCATTTATTATCATATAATTTCCTTGTTTCTAAGGAAGTTTCTCTGTCTCTTTATACTCTGCTTAGCTTCTGGAATGTAACTTTGACTATTAAATGCGTTGTTGGACTTAAGTGTCGCACTTTTTGTCCTCTGTTAGAATGAATTCTTCCCAGATATTTGAATTCTTCTGCTTCCGATTTTTCATTTGCATTTACCTTTCTAAATTTTATGTTTGATATTTATTTGGTTAGAGCCGTGTTTAGAACGTGTGTCGTTAGAGAACAAGACGCAATATCGCTGGCTTTCAAGACATTAACTCTCTATCCATGAGCATATCGGGGTGCCATGTTGAAGAATTGCTTTTCACCGCACTTCTGGGAACAATGGGAATAAGTCGTACCCATCTTCTGGATAAGTTATACTGGGTTACATGCTAATAGACGTTATTTTCTATAGATTTTGGCAAGGCCTCTGCAGGACTTAAGTGCTTTTTTTCCCCAGATTCTTTGAAAATCTTTCAAATTCGACGCCTGTTTATAAACAGAAATCTTTAATTCATGGCACACATTTTCAGTTGGCTTTTCGTCCGGCAATTCCAAAGACATTTACATTATCTTAGTCTTATTTTTCTTAGCATTTTTTTAAAAATATTTTTTTATTTTGGGTTGTTACCTTGTTGGCAGATGATTCGCCTACCAAGACTAAACTGGAAAACAGAGTCCAAACGTTATTCTTTTTCAATGAATTTATTTCCTCTTCAACCTTGGTCAATATCCCGTTGCCTATTTGCGTTAAAGCAACCTTATAAAACGCTGTGTCCACAACCAAAAGTAGTGAGTTTGGTGAAATTTTTGACCGAGTCTACGGGCTTGGAAAGACCCACGTAAAACCGGCCTTGTGTCACATCCCGCTCTCTGGGGAGCCAAGATAAATCCCGAATTTAGGCGATGACAGAGATGATTTTCTCTAGAGGAAATAGGTACTAGCAGGAGGCAACTTGCAGCTTATGTGCAGCGGTAGCTAACTGGCGCATTTAAAATGCTTTCAGAAAGAAAATATTCTTTTGTAGGGCGCTAACAAGAAGCGCACCTTTCCAGTCGTTCAGCACTAGTACTTTTTTTTTATTTTGTCATCCTTTTTCGGGATTTTCATCAAGAACTGCGTTGCGTTTCATTAATCACATTACCTGTCTGAAATATCTTTCTTTAAACGGCGATTTTAGTAGCTGGCGATAATAGACGTTATTGGCCGGCATAATCTTTAACTGTACGGTGTAGTCTGACAGACCTGAGTGTTGTGTTTTTATTATAAAAATTACTGGACGACGTGTGATAAAAAAACCAGTCGAATTATTCAAAATTGTTGCATACTTTCGGTACAGTTCTTGGGGTTCCTATATATTTCCAATTCTTGCTTTTGCAGGCGCCAAGATCCTTTGATTGCAGCCACAGCACGTTAAACATATTTTGATCTTTTACGTGTTGAAAGCTTCCCAGAACTCTGATCGATTTAAAGAAAAAATCCTGATCAAGTTTTAAGAAAAGGTAACAATGCTTTATCTGGGCTTCATTCGAAAACATTATTAATCATGTGAATAATTTTTTATGGAAGGTTCCCCAGCCTTCAGACACATCTAAATACATATTCAATATGAATACGATAGTTTCCCGTACACAGTGGTTTCTTGTCTGAATAACTCTACGGGAGAGTGTCTGTCTAAGCATGTGTCACTGGTTCACGAGATTTTCTAATATGGTTGGACATTTTCCGGACAGACTACACTTAAGCAGACTTCTATTTCAGTTAGATTTCTTTTCCAGAGTTCTGAACAAAATTAAGACCAAATGTCGGGACTGCTGATGCCAAAAAATGTAATTTACTTTATCAACAATCTAGACGGAAATAATTTTATTTCTGAAGCGACTGAGAACTGTGTGTGTAAGGCGGTCTTTTATTTACAGAAGGAGACGAATAAAACAATTAAAATATCTCCTTTGTGCACATTTAGAGATTTAGGAAAAAAAACTTTGGCACAAGGCCAGGTTCGCTGAGCACTCGCTTAGAACTCATTAGCAATTGCGTGATTCTCCTGCTTCAGTACAGATTTATCTAAAATGCCATGTCCTTTCTGAACGTAGGCGTTCATGACTCTCCCCAAGTTGCCTTTTCTTTATTATCAGTTATTCACCATACATTCCTTGGTAAAAATAGTTACACGATTGAAATTCAAAATTTATCTATTAAGATGGTTGTCACCAAGGTTTCGTAAACCCATGTTAGGCTTCTATTTAACCCTTAGCTGTGGGAAGAGACACATTCATAGTTCTTTTCAAACCTCTGCTAAAGGAAACGTATCAAATTAACTCGGATCTAATCGCAGATACCGCTTTCAAAAAAAAAAAAAAAAAAAAAAAGAACGCGTTACACTTTCCACCCTGCGGTAGGTAACCAGAAAATCACTTTCGGTTTTGATGTATTTAATAAAGTTTATCTTGGTCTGGCACAAAGACACTTATTACTGAGCCAAAAAGCAGCACACCGTCAAAGTGATACTACGATACAAATTTACTAATCCCAATGCGTCCAAAAATGACATTTAGTCTGATAAAGTGACACTAAGCACATGCATCACATGCAAATGTGCGCGATACGGGGTACATGCTTCGCTGAGAGCCGCTCATGACCATGCAGGTGAAGCCCAGTTAGAAATAACCCCCCGTCGGGTACTCCAATTTGCTCGGGGTGTATTTGGGCAGCATCCCTCTTTTTCACAGGTTTCTTTGAAGATGACTGGCAAAGCATTGTGATTAAGATTTTTTTATTGTATTTTTCTTGCATACGCACAAGAGATTTCTTTTTGGGGCAGAGAATGTGTAAAAACTGTTTAAATCATCTATGCCTTTGAGTTAATCTCTTAGCGATTATCAAGTATGTTTTTGTTTGGCTTAAAATGTAAATTGTGATGTTAATATTTTTCAGGAATAAAAAATATTTCTTTTTTTTTGATTATTGAACACAGTCAGTACATTGTGGCCGTGTTCAGATTTAATATTATTAAAAGTTGGTTTCTTGTTTTTTATTATTAACGTTTTCATTGTTTTAAGCGTTATTGCAGTTAGATGAGTGTATTATATAGCATTTTTGCCACGAACACACACACATGCACACATCTCCCGCCCATACATATATATATATATATATATATATATATATATATATATATATATATATATATATATATACAAAATAGCTACACAATTGCAGTCGTGGAGATTGTAAATTACTAGCGAGTGAACGATTTATTTAGATTTAAAAATAAAATACAGACTCTTTTTACGAAATATCTATATATATTTTAAATAATAGGTTTTGAACTTAACTGTTTTCTCGTAATTTTTTATAGTCATGTGTGTTGGCTTGAGAAAGAGGTATTTGACAAATTTCGGGACGTAGATTTATATTTTGGCAAGATTCTATAGTTGCACTTTGAAAAATTTTCTGTCTAAATAAGTTAATTTTACTTTTAATAAGTGTGATATTAATTGAAACATTTTTTATTTCAAGTTTCATCATTTTTACATACATATTTGCATACCTTTATGCCTACATATTCAATCGAACATAAAACCTTCAGCTACAATAACAAATTGTATATGGCGCAATATACTGTAAACTAAAAAGATTGAGTCTAACTGGTGACTGCCGCTTGCCTGTTCCCGCAGAGCATACTTCTAGCAATTGGCGTTCCGATAAAGCAACAAAACGCAAACACGGGACATTACATATGTCACATTAACACTGCTATATTTACCATTGAATTGTTAATATCGGGGTGCCAACACGCGCATATCGTTGAAAAGAGGTGCTGAGAAGTTTAAAGACAACTCGACACGTTTGCCAATCATTCCTCTCAAACCGTGACATGAAGGTCCTCCTAAACGGGTTCTCCTCCAGTTCCTTTTATACGAACGCTGGTGTTCCCCCAGGCTCTATTCTGTGTCATACACTGTTTGTAATCTTCATCAACGATCTTCCTGGTGTCATCAGTTCTCAAGTAGGCATCTACGCAGACGACATTACTATTTACACCTGTCTCAATAGTAAATCTGTTATTGCTGCGGTTGGTCTCGAAAAGGACGTCTAATCTGTGGTTGAGTGCTGCAGGAAATTGTTTGTAAATTTTAATGCCTCCAAAACGAAACTGCTTTCGTTAACCCACCAAAGAGAAACAATCCTGCCTACTATCAGCATGGCTGATGGGTCTCTCTGCGCCTTCTTGGTTTTCCACTGACCTGAGGTCGAACAACTTAATTGAATCAATAGCTACATATACCGCAAGGAATGTTTGTGCTCTGTGTCGTGCCAGAAGGTTTTTCTCGTTTGAGGCCATCCTTCAAATCTACAAATCTACCATTCGTCCTTGCCTTGAATAATATTGCCATATATGGTCTGGTACACCCGCTGTTCATCTCGATGTTGTCGACAAAAACCAAAGACGTATATGCAATGTGATCGGCCCGACCTGGAATCTAAACTCCAGTCACATTCTACACAGACATGATGTGGCTTCCCTCTGTCTTTTCTAGAAATATTTTCATGGCATCTACTCTGACGAAATGTCGAAACAGTTAAATGTTGGAGTTTTTGGGTACCCTTGTGTACTAGTGAGCCAACCAATATGAGCTGACTCATTTTATAGTTCACCAATAGAAAAAGTAACCAATCAGAAGGCTCAAAATATTCAATTTGACGTGTATAAAAGGCGGCCATGTTTTTCCCGAATATGCACGGCCAGCCTTTGATATCGAAGACTGAAGAATTACGAAACAGTTGCTGGTGGTATTGGCGATATAGTCAGATTCAGTAGAGTGTCTGACTCGTTAGTGTTAATCTTTAACGTTGTTTCATTGAACAGATTACGTACTGCGCTGGATTCTATATAATCATACACTATGGTGAACATGGTCAACATTAAAGGTAACTTGCTTCCTTGATAACTATGATATTTAAAAAATTAAATGTAATATCAATCAACATCTTCTGTTGCCTTAATTTGACCCCCACCCTGCCCTTTATCCTTTCCTCAAACACCTCTCTTTTCTCTGACTTTCACTCTCTGTAACCGCTTGTGGCAATCTCGCTTTGCTTAGGGTAACATGCTTAACAAATATAAGATAACCAGATAGCTTCATTTGTTATATTTGATATCTCTTGTTAGTCATTTCTTTTGGAAAATGTTACACCCATGTGCAAATTAATTGAAAAAAAAAAAACGAATAATTCGTTATTATTTACTTTCTTTTTCGTATTTTTCCAAATGAAACATGACTCCAGTGCAAATGTTAGTACTTCGTATGTTCATTCCATGAAGTCATTCCTTGCAGATTGACCACAGATCCTCGATTAAATGTAAATCGGGAGAGTTTACGGGCTAGTCTCTATTAATTTGATTTGCTCACTGGTAAGGTTCGCCAGTGTGTTCGCGCACCGTTAGAATTTTCGCACGCTTCCTTGTACTATCCCAGACAATCACCGTACGACAACTAATCGAGAGTCGAGACAATATCGTCTAGACGTGATAAAAATCTGATGCAATCACAGATGACGCAATACTTTTCATTATACACCCCGAAAATTGATCAATATCACTGCACAGCACTGCAAATGACCTAATCTGAGGAAAAAATAGAACTCGATTACACCCTGTCACTCCAGTGGGTCTAAAACTGATCTTATGGTGAAAGGAAAAGAAACTAAAGCGGTTGTTTCAATTAATTTGCGCAACGGTGTATAAGCCAAAAATATGTTGTCGAGGTATTAACAATCTTCTTTTATTTGCAATGACTTTTCAGGGCGTGGACGAGCTATTTACTACCCGTATCTTTCAGTATTCTGCCATTTATTTACACAAGCAGGTGATTCGATGTTTCCCTTTGTCTTCCTTACTTACAATATGGCATGTAGGTGTCAAATTCGCCAAGCCTTCTTTTCCAATGAAGAGTCCTAGAAATTTCATCCCTCCTATTTAAATAAAAAAAAATGTCCTTTTTGTTTCCATTTCCCTTAAAACTTGCTCGTTACTCACATATTCTGTCTTTGATATTTTAAAAATCCTTCTCTAAAACTACATCTCTGCTGCCTGTTACCCCCTAATCATATTTGAAAATATTGTCCATCTTCCACTTTCATATGAAAGGATTGATCGATTAATTGATTGATTTTTACGGCCAATCAACCTTTTGCACGTTATTTCAAGCCAGAAAATATTTTTATACATTGCAAGAAGTTTTTGGAGATAATAAAGATTTACTGACACAAGTTCTACTAATTAACCCATTTGGTTTTTTTTTTTTGTTTTGTTTTTTTTTTGTTGTTTTACGACATATCAATCTCAATAGGTTATTGTTGTGGCCTTGTTAGGGACAAAAATAAAAACACAAAAAATTGAGTTAAACAAATACATTAACAGAAGCAGTAATAAAAACATACAAATGAGAGTGTTACAGCAAGAAAGTTCGGTCTACTCTCAGAGCTGACTGTTGAAAACTTCCTTCTCCAAAAGGCAGTACCTGCTCCTATTTATAGCTGGGAGAGTCCATGCGTGCGTGGGTAAATGACCATAACAGTTATTTGATGCCGACAAGATTTTTAATTAATTGTTAATATTTTTTTCAAAAATGTATTGCTGGAGAATAATTTCTCTTTAAAAATTTATTGCTGGTAATTTTGTTTACAAAAGCGTATTTCTTGTAACAAAACCCATTTTCATAAATTTCTGACCTCGGTTTGGGGGTTAACTATTTGCCTATAGCTGGGACCCTAACAGGTTTTACCATCCAGGGTCAGGGTGAACCTGGGAACACCAGCAATTAAGAGGTTGTTTCACACATCTCAAAGCCTACTGATCAGAGGCCTTGCTGTTGGATGTAGTTTATCGTCTTACCCAGAATGCGGATATCGTTTATCGTCATACCCAGGATGGTTCATACCTTTTCCAAGGGTATTTGGGAGTAAGTGAATATGACCAATCGGACTGGAATTGGATCTCGGCTTTCCGATTTACAATTCCGAGCCGTTATCCATTCCACCACACGCACATCTAAGTTTACTGCACTTGGTATTCCAAATCGGTCACCAATCTAGGTACTGACCAGGCTCGATTTTGTTTAACTTCATTGATCGTACGAGAAGTGGCGTTACAACGTTACATGGTTGTAAGCCTGGGAGGATTGATTTTACATAGCACTTCAGTACTGTTTTCTTTGCTTATAATATTTTAGGCATCTTGAAACATTTTTTTTCTTTTAAGAATGCATCTTTCTCTATTCAAATACACGTACGGATTGTGTTTGCACTTTTTTACATTGTATTAACAAATCATTGGGTATTTTTCGGATCATTTTTGTGTTGCAAAATTAATTATCCTCACTTATATCGAGATTAACGACGAGAGCTTTTTATTTTACTAACCTCTGAGCATGTAAATATAATCATTGTGGTGTGGTCTTCCCTAGGGCTTCACTCGCCCACTGACTTTTCTTTGTAGAACATCGTCAGATTTCAGTGATATATTTTCTAAAATATTTTGCGATTGAACAGATTACAGGAAGAAAATGAATAAATCCTTTAAAAGGATATTAAAGTGGAATTAACATAAGCAGATTAAGATGACACAGATTTCAGGGCTGATAGCCCCTAAGTCTCAACCAACTCTTAATTTACCCTTATACAGACACACACATCAAACAATGGTACGGTTCAAGGTAATTCTTGCAAAATAAAAATTGATAATATTCTCGATAAACCGGCGCTGTTGGGTGTCATTCTTGCAAAATAAAAATTGATAATATTCTCAATAAATCGGCAAAGTTCAAGGATATTTCTTGCAAAATAAAATTGTTAATATTCTCAATAAATCGGCGCTGTTGGGTGTCATTGTTGCAAAATAAAAATTGATAATATTCTCAATAAATCGGCAAAGTTCAAGATATTTCTTGCAAAATAAAATTGATAATATTCTAAATAAATCTGTATGGTAATTATTACAAAAGAAAAACTGACAATATTCCTAGTAAATCGGCGCAGTTCAAGGTTAATCTTGCAAAATAGAAATTGATAATATTCTAAGTAAATCAGCCAATTAATAACACACAACATGATAAATAGATGTTTCAAATAAAATCTTCGTTGGTATTCGTATTTATATTATTTGTATGTTGACTTCTGTCCTTGTCTTTGCTATTATCACTACGTTTTGACCATGTTCCTCCAGCTTCCAGTAGTTGATTATTTCGGATATCAGCCTTAATTTAATCTGCGTAAGTAAACTGTTCTCATTACAGTGATAATGCCTTGTTCTTATTTAATTAATGCATGTTTCATTAAATAATATAGACAAGTTTTGTCTGTTTATTTTAAGTAAGTTCCTTTCATATTGTCTGATAAGCTTAATAGCATTATCATTGAAAAACGAAAGGAAATCACCATATTGTTACATGTTTAAGTCCAATCTAAATTTTCGGCTTACATAAGCCATTATCAAAGATGACAATTACATTTCAATATATCAAACAATACACGGACGAAACAATAATGAAAAATTTCAAAGTAACCACAAACTCGTGTATACGAGACACGGAAGCGAAAATCGCGTCGCAACTTGTGACGTCACACATGAGCACGCGAGAGTGAAAACGAGATGTATTAAGTATCGGAAGCCGTTGGTATAAACCAATGGCTTCTGTTATCAATTATAGGCATTTAAGAATATTTGTGGAGGTTTCGTAGTTTATTTTGTTCAGGTTAGCTTTCAACTGTTTTATGTATATAGCTTCAAGTATTTTTAGTTTTTGTTTATTGTTTTCATGTTTCAGTATAGTTGTATTTTCAACAAGTATTTTCCACTGAGTCTAAGCCTTCACTACCTAGTCCACGGATTGAACTCTTAATTACAATGTCATAAATCTCACGAAGCCGCACTTTAATACAATAAAGTACTATAATAATCTTCTGAAAGTTACCCAGGTCGACAAGCACCTGATTAAGGCCAGAGGGCACATTGGAACAAAACGTTGTAATAATAACAACAAAGACGGGGATAATAGTCCGAGTGGAAATAATATCAATAAAGATAGCTCCTCCCCATAGAAATTCCGACTGGATATACCAGTTTTTACCTGCGCAGGATCACCGCCTACTGGCGACAATAAGAACACGTCAATTATACAAATCGAAACTGTCAGGGAAAGTTTCTTCTCCGGAAGTCGTCCATCCGGTCTTGCTCGTACAATTATTCATTGATAAGAGTCAATGAAGTTTACCGGTAATCGTCCTCAAGCACAAATTATGGGGTTTTTACGTGTACTCCTCGTCAGATGAACACTTGTTCGTTGACACAAATTCAGTGGTCGGGCAAACATATATTTCCGATTAAGAAAATAATAAAGAAAGACATTTTGCCAAGCGTAAAAGAAATGGGGTTATAAAAGTCTCGAATAAAGAAAATCTGTTTCGACGTTCATGTTACACATTACTGCTTACCAAAAATGCGTCCTCAAAAAACCGTCTCGAAGGAGACTTGGAAATTCTTAACATATTCTAATAGGTATAAAGACTAAATTTTCCATCTGCTTATTAAACTTATCGACGTGTGTTTGACCAAGAGAGCGTGTAATCTGAGGAGAAGTTAATTTACAGAGACGACAACCGGTGCAAAGTCTCCATTAACATCTGATTTTAAATCTATTGACAGAATTTGGAAGTGCAACCAGATATGCAGATGTAAATAGATGGCAAGAGATAGCAAAAATACAAAATGTACTAAAAGCTAACATGAAACTGGAAGTTATGGAGAGCCATGATCACCCTCTTCCTGAAGAGACACGGAACATAGAAGAAGACGAAGCAGATTGTATCAATAGTTGGCAAAGCAGAGATTAGGATAGATATAAAAAAAGACAAATTTTACTAAGGGCTACAAAGAACTGGAAGATGTGGAGAGCTATGATTGTCCACATTCGACAAAGAGTCGTCACAAATAGAACGAACGGAGGAAATTTTGTATATGAGTAGCAGAAAATTGATTAATCGGGGACAGCATAAAGATAAAACTTACTAATAACTAGAAAGGGTAGGAAGATGTGGAGAGCCATTATCGCCCACTTCCTAAATGAGATGGCTCGAAATAGAAGAAGAACGAGATTGTGTAAGTGGTTGGCAGAACAGGGATTAAGATGGTTGGCAAAAAGACAAACCTTACTAACAAGTAGAAAGTACAGGAAGATGTGGAGAACTATGATCGCCCACTCGGCACGTACTAGAAGAAGAACGCGATTCAGTTGGATAGCAAAAAGACAAACCTTACTAACAAGTAGAAAGTACAGGAAGATGTGGAGAACTATGATCGCCCACTCGGCACGTACTAGAAGAAGAACGCGATTCAGTTGGATAGCAAAAAGACAAACCTTACTAACAAGTAGAAAGTACAGGAAGATGTGGAGAACTATGATCGCCCACTCGGCACGTACTAGAAGAAGAACGCGATTCAGTTGGATAGCAAAAAGACAAACCTTACTAACAAGTAGAAAGTACAGGAAGATGTGGAGAACTATGATCGCCCACTCGGCACGTACTAGAAGAAGAACGCGATTCAGTTGGATAGCAAAAAGACAAACCTTACTAACAAGTAGAAAGTACAGGAAGATGTGGAGAACTATGATCGCCCACTCGGCACGTACTAGAAGAAGAACGCGATTCAGTTGGATAGCAAAAAGACAAACCTTACTAACAAGTAGAAAGTACAGGAAGATGTGGAGAACTATGATCGCCCACTCGGCACGTACTAGAAGAAGAACGCGATTCAGTTGGATAGCAAAAAGACAAACCTTACTAACAAGTAGAAAGTACAGGAAGATGTGGAGAACTATGATCGCCCACTCGGCACGTACTAGAAGAAGAACGCGATTCAGTTGGATAGCAAAAAGACAAACCTTACTAACAAGTAGAAAGTACAGGAAGATGTGGAGAACTATGATCGCCCACTCGGCACGTACTAGAAGAAGAACGCGATTCAGTTGGATAGCAAAAAGACAAACCTTACTAACAAGTAGAAAGTACAGGAAGATGTGGAGAACTATGATCGCCCACTCGGCACGTACTAGAAGAAGAACGCGATTCAGTTGGATAGCAAAAAGACAAACCTTACTAACAAGTAGAAAGTACAGGAAGATGTGGAGAACTATGATCGCCCACTCGGCACGTACTAGAAGAAGAACGCGATTCAGTTGGATAGCAAAAAGACAAACCTTACTAACAAGTAGAAAGTACAGGAAGATGTGGAGAACTATGATCGCCCACTCGGCACGTACTAGAAGAAGAACGCGATTCAGTTGGATAGCAAAAAGACAAACCTTACTAAGCGCTACAAGGGACAGCAAATTGTGCATATGAATGCGTGCGTCCGAAAGGTTAGCAGGATATGGAAGGCACAACCTAAAATCACGGATTAGACAACGTGACACAATGCATAGGAAACTGATTCGCTAGACTCTGTCTATATTTCTGAGGTATTATGTACACTATTTACATTATTCGGACATATTTATTACAACGTTTCGACCGTTGTAATCTCCGGCCTTCTTCAGGTGGTTGGAATGTAGAAATGAACGCTTTATTTCGCTCACTGGGGTAGACTGTTCTAGTTCCACGTGCCATGTGTAATGGATTTCAGTTATCAGCTATCTGCTATTAATTTCCCTCTCCAAATTCTCCACTGCCTTAACCGGGTATTGAACTCACACCCTTTGTAAGCCCTTAGTAAAATTTGTCTTTTTTTTCTATCTATCCTAAACTCTGCTTTGCCAACTATTTATACAATCTGGTTCGTCTTCTATGTACCGTGTCTCTTCAGGAAGGGGGTGATCATGGTTCTCCATAACTTCCAGTTTCACTCTTTGGGTCCTGTCACTGGATCTAACCAACGCCTTTATCCACTGTGCCATGTGTCCTTAAGGACATCTGTATCTGAATTTCTGGGTATTATAAACATAATGTCTCAGCCCTCATTTTTTACTAGTGCACATATTGCAAATTTTTTGCTGTTATCATTGCACAGTCTATCCCAGTGAGCGAAATAAAGGGTTCAGTTCGACATTCCAACCACCTGAAGAAGGCCGGAGCGTACAACGGCCGAAACGTTGTAACATATATAGCGACAAAGATGAGGACAATAGTCCGAATAATGTAAATAGTGATTCACTAGAATAGTGAATTCGATTATCAAAGTGAGCACCCCTATTGTGAACATGCCTTAAAATAAGCCTAGTTCATAACTATGCATCTACTGAAACGTTTTCGGAAGAACATCAGAATAATCCAGAAGTTATACCTGCATGTAAATACACCAAAATAAAAAAGGATATAAGCGTAGGATATGTCTTCTGATAGGACTTATTCAACATTGAAACGGTACTGAGAAAATTAGATGTCCTATCAGGATTCATTATTTAACAACATAATATATGCAGATGATAGCAAACACAGAAAGGAAACAACAGACTGATATTTTGGGTGTGATTTAGATTTTTTCTTTTAATTTACCATTCAAGTTTAGAAAGCCTTGTGCTGTTGCCTATTTATTATTTGTAAAAGACCTTTGTTTGCATAGTTTCTTTGGTTCCATGGTCCTTCAGCGGTTCCTATGTATATTTTTCGTTATCTGCTGCTGATTTTACAGTGGCTTGATATATTACATTGTTCTGTAAGCATTTCTGTTTAAGGAGCATTCGTTCTTTGCACTGCAGTTACAGGTAGGTTTAAATTGTGTGGTGGTTTGTTGGTTGTCTTCTTTATTATTTGTGCCATGTTCTCGGTGCAACTGTAGCAAATTTTTATTTTGTTTTTGTTCAATATCTTGTGGAGTGTGCTTGATAGAGGCAAGTATTTGTGTATGAGTTTGATGAATATTTTTCCTTCGTTTGTTTTTTGTATTTTTCTTGTACGGTGTCTTGAAACATATAATGTTTTTTTTTTTCCTATTGGCTTTTTTCTGTGCTGTGTATATGAGTGTTTCCGACAATCCAGTATTTTTCAAATGGTATTTCATAATTTTTCTCGTCTTCGTTGAAGATGATTTCACTGGAAGAATTGTCAGATAACCTGCGATTAATTGGTTGTGGGATCTGCATCATTATTAATGATGGGTGGTTGGAAGATGTGTCTATATCGGGTGGCTTGTCATTAGGTTTTCTATATGTTTGACATTTCAACTCAATAGCTACTAGAATAAATCAAAATATAACCGCTACGGTCCCCCCAAAATAGTTAGAATAATGCAATAGACTTACCCATAAGACATCACTGATGAGCATATATATAACAAAACAGTGCACATGGCCTGACGATTGCGTTTAAGCATGAAACAGATTGTCTACGCTGGTTATTGATCTTAATGTCCATTCTGATATATATATATATATATATATATATATATATATATGCATGTTTCATTCAAATCGACAGACAAGGTACTACGGTTAAGCTTTTTATTTAATTATTCTTGTGTTCGAACAAGACCTTTCTTTTCTGGACAAAGAGTGTGTAAAAACTGTCCAAACTCTTTAAAATATTAACTACGAACAAGGCCACAATGTGCTAACCGTATTCGGATTTTAAGACACCCCTACTACACACTAAGATATACACATAATGTACACACTCAATTAAGCTGAAAAATCGAATCATCTTTGACAAAGGCTAAAGGTATAGCGGAAAGCGCTCAGGAATATAAAACATTTGAACAGTTCTTACACACTCTTTGTCCAAAAAAGAAAGCTCTTGTTCGAACACCAGAAAAAAATTAAATAAAAAGCTTAACCGTAGTACCTTGTCTGTCGTTTTTAATGAAACATGCATAAACGAAGGATATATATATATATATATATATATATATATATATATATATATATATATATATATATATATATGTATATATATGTATATATATATATATATATATATATATATAAAGACATTTTTATGTTTATACGTTCTGTTTATAGATACAAATATTTGAGTAAATGCTCTGTTTATAACAAACAGTATGGGGAGGGCCATGATCACCCACAGTCTTGTGCAAATTAATAAAACAAAACGAATAATTCCGTTATTATTTCCTTTTTTCGTATTTTTCCAATGAAACATAACCCAGTGCACATGTCAGTACTTTATTTGTCCATTCCACAAAGTCGTTCCTTGCAGATTGACCACAGATTTCTTGATTGGATTTAAATCAGGAGAGTTTCCGGACTAGTACTTTGATTTGCTCACTTGCCAGTATGTTCATGCTGCGTTTCAATTTTCGTACGTTTCCTTCGAGTAACGTCCATCGCAGACAATGGCTGTAGGACAACTAATCGACAGTCGAGACAATAGTGCCTGGGCGTGATAAAATCTGATGCAATTACAGATAGCGCAATACTTTACTAAACAAATAGAATACAATACTAAACAAATTTCATTATACACCACGAAAATAGATTCATATTACTGCACACCACTGCGAAATCCACTAATTTGAGGAAAAAAAATAGAAATCGATTACACCCTGTCACTCCAGTGGGTTTTAAACTGACCGATTGCTGAAAGAAAGGAAACTAAAGTGGCTGTTTCAATTAATTTGCACAAGTGTATATATGCAGACGTTAGAGGGGAGAAAAAGTAAGTGAAGATTATGAAGATATGTCCAATAGATAACACTTGATCATAGACATGAACTAAAGATTTTAATGAATTGGGATGCATGCGTTATGAATGATTATTTTCCATAGCGTAACGGATAGGATAATAACAGGGATTTTTTTTTATATTGAAGGATAAAATTTAACGCAAAAATAACTTTAATATTAATAAAGATCCCCTTCAAGACAAATAATGGTCACAATTTGCACAGTTATTTTGCACATGCCTTAAACTAAATTCAGTTAAGGACTATACATTTACGGAAGCAATTTTCGGACGTCTATTAGTATAACTTATACTGAGAGAAACCAAACTGCATACAAATACTAAATGAATTCAACAAACATACAAAAACAGAACAAAGATATGTCTTCTCTACGGACAACCGATACAGTGAAGCAATTTTAAAGGAATTAGAATTACTAATAGGATTACGGTGGAGTTATGGATAGAGGCTCGGACTGAGGAATCGGAGAGCCGAGTTCAAATTCCAATAGACTTGAACAGGTTAAGACTGTTGTGATCAGCAAAACATTCCCTTCGGAGTCAGTTACACAATTTTTTCCACTGTCCCTTGAATAGCCGTCCTGGTCATGCCGGGTGAACGAGTCCATGTTTCAGTAATAAGTTTAGGGAGGGTTAATCAGTCTTTCTACATAATAGGAAGATAACGGTTAACCGTAGACTTGATCAGCAAAATATTCTCTTCGGAGTCAGTTCCACAGAGCAGTGGATCGTGGGAAGAAGCTGCTCAAGTGGAACTCATTTCACACGAAACCAAATGAAAAAACGAAATAACGACAATAATTCCTTATTTTTAAAACATCAGACAAGACAAGAAAAAATCAGAATACGAAGTGAACGACGGAAAATGAGAAATACAATAAATTTTCGGTTGAAATAATTTAACGGTCGAGTAATGGATAGCGGCTCAGATTGAGGAATCGGAGAGCCGATTTCGAATTCCAGTCAAATCCATTACATTCACTAACGTGCTAATAAACTTGGGAAATGTATGAATCCGCTTCTTCTCCCCCCAGCTATGGGTAAATAACAGGACAAACCGGGTTCTAAGGACTTTGATGGCAACTGGTGTACCGCAGAAAGAAATGTCAACCTACTGTGGGAAAATATCTGCCTCGTCAGTCATGTATCGAAAGATACATTATCTCCTAAGCGTGTATCACGCATGGCACATAACGGACTGACGGATATCCAGTCGAATGCATTACATGCACTTACGTGCTAATACCCTTGGGAAAGGTATGAATCCTCGTCTCCTCCTCCTAGCTATGGGTAAATAGCAAGACAGACCGTGTTCTATAGTCTTGGATGGCAACTGGTCTACCGCAGAAATAAATGGCAAGCGACTGCGGGAAAAGAGTCTGCTTCGTCAGTCATGTATCGAAAGATACATGATCGCCTATGCGTGTATCACGCATGGCACATAACTGACTGAATAGGATTAATCATTGACAGCTACAGTCATAACAACATAAGATATGCAAATGATACCGTGTTAATAGCAGACACGTAACGAAACTAGAAGAACTCCTACTGAATGTAAGGAAGGAAAGCGAGAAGTAACTATTAAATGTCAATTACAAGAAGGCAAGAATGGATAATTGTCACCATAAAGAACAGGTCAACATGCAAATTACGAATTTCAGATAGTAAGAATCAAACAAGTACAACAATTTAAATATCTTGGAAGTGTTTTTAACAGGGGACGCAAAGTGCGACCCTGAAATCCGAAGATGCATAGGGACAGCGAAAGCTGAGTTCCAAAAGCTAAACAAAGTATTAAGAAAAAGAATAAGTTGGTCATAAACAAAGAAAAGACTACTGAACTGGTGTACGCGCTATCAGTCCTTCTATATGGAATAAATGGTGGACAATCTCATCGAAGAAGAAGAAGAAGAAGAAGAAGAAGAAGAAGAAGAAGAAGAAGAAGAAGAAGAAGAAGAAGAAGAAGAGGAGGAGGAGGAGGAGGAGGAGGAGGAGGAAGAAGAAGAAGAAGAAGAAGAAGAAGAAGAAGAAGAAGAAGAAGTCCTTCTATATGGAATAAATGGTGGACAATCTCATAGAAGAAGAAGAAGAAGAAGAAGAAGAAGAAGAAGAAGAAGAAGAAGAAGAAGAAGAAGAAGAAGAAGAAGAGAATTGAAGCAACATAAATTTTGGACTACAGAAGGCGAAACAGTGATTAGAAGAGATTGAAAAGAACAAAATTTACAAAGAGCTACAAAGGATAGGAAAGTGTGGAGAGCCACTATTGTCAACGTCTTGAAAGAATACTGTACAAAGAAGCAGCGTTAGATACAGAAAAATTGTCTCATGGGTTTGGTTATCTGTAAAAAAAAATTATCAATTTGCCTTGTGCCAGACTTAATTAAGACCAAGATTACATTTCCATCTTCCGTGTTTTTTTTTGTTTGTTTGTTGTTTTTTTTTGTTTTTGTTTTTTTTGCCATTGCGGATTTATCAGCATCCCTCTGTATATCTTACTTCAATGGCAATCCAAAAAAAAAATACCCTTTTACCCTTAATCCTTTTATGCCACATCCGGGAAACACATATTTTTTTTCCGTCTCCTGTTCCACGCATTCGTCCACGTGAGTTCCAGATTCCAGACTCAAGCACTGAGATTAAATAAACGCCAATTAAAAGAGAGAAAGAACATAAAATAATCTACAGTCGTATTTAGTTAAAGCATTTTTCAAGATGGGGTACATTCTTTTCCTTTTATGCTGCGTGTCAATTCAGGACGTGGCCGATAATAGCTCACCACATCTTCTTAACACTAGTTGCTCTAAGTGACCTCGACCTATCGCTAACTTTCTTTTTTTTTGCCCCCTCTTCTGTCATTCATTCTCGCAAACTCGCTAAGTAGGTTACTCGCTGATTTCAAGAGTGGGCGCATTCTCTCTTATGTAATGTTTCTTCAGAAATTGAGCTATCATAATTCTCCACAACTTAATATTCATTGCTCTTAGCGAGATTTGACCTTTGACTATACCTGATTGTCCCTGATGCCACTCATTCTCTTTGTTCTGGGATCTAGGCCCCACCTATTTACTGTTGAATTACTTAAATGTAACCGCTACTTCTACTCCAGCAGTTTCTCTTCTCGCACTTCCCAATTGTGGAACTCGCTTCCGTTTTCTTTGTTTCACTGATTACTACAATCTTCGAAAATTTAAATGCAACGTCAATCGCCATCACCTTTCAGATGTTATCCTTTGTTCGTTTCCCCCTAATGCAGTCTATTCTCCCATCTTCCCTTTGTGTAAACCCTGCGTTCCAGTGGCATTCCCGGTTTGCTTTGGGGTGAAATAATTTTTTAAAAAAAGAAGGAAAACTTGTTTCTCTTGCCTTCAATATTCTCTGTAAGTGTTAAAATAATAAAATAATAAAAAAAAACTAGGCATACGTTCTTCCGTATGTGTCCAAGAATTATTAAGTCTCATTATGATTGTAAAAATGTCTCTGTTGTCCTTATTTTCCTTAACCCTTTCAGCCCTGCGTTCCAGAAAATTTTCAACACTTCTGCCTGAGTTACATTTCTTTTGTCATACAGCCAGTTTTAGACCCACTGGATCGACAGGGTGTAATCGATTTCTAGTTTTTCCTCAGATTATGTCATTTGCAGTGGTGTGCAGTAATATGAATCTATTTTCCTGGAGTATAATGAAATTTGTTTAGCCCTGAAAAATATTGCGTCATCTGTGATTGAATCAGATTTTTATCACGCCCACACACTATTGTCTCGACTGTCGATTAGTCGTCCTACGCCGATTGTCTGCATACGAAAACTGTAACGCTGAACGAACACACTGGCAAGCCTTACCAGTGAGCAAATCAAATTACTATCGACTGGCTTGGAAACTCTCCTGATTTAAATCCAATCGAGATCCTGTGGTCAAACCGCAAGGAACGACTTCGTAGAATATACATACGAAGTAAAACCATGTGCACTGGGTCAGGTTTCACTGGAAAAATGGAAAAAATAGTAAATAATAACGGATATATCGTTTTGTTTCAGTTAATTTGCACAAGGTGTATGTAATGTTTCACGGTAGATGTAAAAACAGTTATAAGTATTCACCCACCGATCAACCGGTGGCTGGGCAATAAGTCATTTTTTCTCTGTCACCGGTAAAGCGGTGTTCAGGATTCAAAATATTAAGACTTCTTCGTTGCACGCATTTTCTATCTTTGATATTCTTACTATTTTACATGACAGTAAAACAACATCTCTATCACTTCAAGGAAGCGAGCTTGCCGAATGTTCATTACACTATAGACTACTAGATATTAGATTGCTTTTCAGCACCTTTATTTTTAAGTATTTTACAAAAAGAAAATTATACTACGGAAATTTCTTAAAGGTAACGAACAGATAAAGTTAAAGGAAATGTTTTTGCGGAACTTTAATTTACGATACTAATTGTCTATATTTCTGAGATGAGTTATTATGTACATTATTTACATTATTCGGACTATTGTCTTCATCTTTGTCGCCATATTTATTACAACATTTCCTCAAGGACACATGGCACATTGGATAAAGGCGTTAGTTAGATCCAGTGACAGGACCCAAAGAGTGCGAGTTCAATACCCGGTTACGGCAGTTGAGAACTTGGAGTGGGAAATTAACAGGAGATAACTGATAACTGACGTCCATTAAACATAGCACGTGGAACTAGAACAGTCTACCCCAGTAAGCGAAATAAAAGGTTCAGTTCGACATTCCAACCACCTGAAAAAGCCGAAACGTTCTAATAAAAAAAAAGCCGAAACGTTGTAATAAATATGGCGACAAAGATGAGGACAATAGTCCGAACAATATAAATAAGATACGATGATAATTATATTGAATGGGCCGTGAAAACAGGCCAATATTAAAATTGAAACAATCCAATAAAAATTGAGTGGACCACTATATACTTATAAAATAATGGCTATGTAATGCATAAAATATTTATGAAGAATTCGTTTAACTATATTTTAATTTAAAATTTTTGATAAAACTGTTAACTCATTTCTTTGGTTTAGCAGAACTTTATTTTTCGGAAACTATAATATGCAGCTTTTCTTGTAAACGCAGGTGATATGGTCATATAAGGATTTACAGATTCTCGTTTGTTTTTTTTTTCAATATTTTCCATTTAACATTAAGAGTTTTACCAATTTCTTTTAAATCTTTTTACCTTTCAAAAGAGGTAACGATTTGTTTTCAAATTTCCCAAATTAATCATTTGTATTATGTCATCTACCATCGCCCGACGAGGAAACATTAAAGTTCCGTAACATGAAAGTTTTTGTGTAGCGATGTAAAATTTTTTTTATTATAATCTATTATAATAACATATTTTAATAATATATATATATATAGTCTTAAACAAATCCCTCATTGTATTCTGTGTAGCGATGTAATTTTTTTTATTATAATCTATTATAATAACATATTTTAATAATATATATATATATAGTCTTAAACAAATCCCTCATTGTATTCTGTGTAGCGATGTAATTTTTTTTTATTATAATCTATTATAATAACATATTTTAATAATATATATATATATAGTCTTAAACAAATCCCTCATGGTATTCTGTTATATATATATATATATATATATATATATATATATATATATATATATATATATATATATATATATATATATATATATATATATATATATTGTTGGATTACTCCCGTTGACGATAATCTTAGGCGGCGCGAGATTTAAGAGAATGTTTGTCATACCTTAATGACTTTACCATTGAAAAGATATTCTTGTAGGTCTCGTCGACACGTAAGTACCTCAGCTACAGATATTGATGGTTGTTTTGAACTCTTCAAGTTTAATTTCATTTCTCATTTTTTGTAACGTGTCCTATCAATATATTTGTTAATATTTATTGCTTTGCTTATGATTCAATGGCTTGGAGAGAGTCGCATCTCTGCCCATGAAAGTCGAAATCTGTGTATTTTTATAAGATATTTTTTCCCCCAAAACAAGCTCAAGAAAAATAAGGTACCATTTTTCTCTGATTGGTCAAATATTTCACATGGTACCCAACTGACATTATGATTTAAACTGTTTGTGTTATTTTGCGAAATCCTTTTGACATGTTTGTAAATATTTTCAGTTATTGAGTAGAAAAATTTGGGCATGTTTTAATATGGTATTTATATGGGTATGTAATTATGTCGGAAATAGGGTTTATTTCCTATAGGTATAGTAACTTTTATAATGTGATCATTGTGTATGATTCATAGTACAACCATCACCTTGTAAAATTGATAGTTACTTTTGTTTATGATATTTTTTTAATTTGTTGGTTACCCCCCACATAGCTTTCTCAGTTTCGACAATAATTCATGCTGTCCAGATTTTATATTAAAAATATGAACTTCTAAATTCCAAGCAATAATAAAATTAAAAATAAAGGAAACATCGAGTCATGCCTATCAATTTTTTTTTTATTTACAAACATATGTATATGAATTCAAATAGATTAAAAATAGTCTCTAGTTGAGTTAAAGTATTTGGTTTTGTTGCTAGACAGAAAAATGTGGTTTACAAAAGATTTTGATTTTTCAGCAAAGATTCACTGACCGTCCGAGTTGTTGTTGAAGATGATTCGTTTGAAGTCGTTAACACGTGTTTCTTTCAGCACGCGCCGAGGAGGAGGGAGCTATGTAGCCACCTCTTATGTTTGAATGGCTTGGAGACAGTCGAATCTCTGCTCATGAAATTCGAAATCTGTGTATTTTTATAAGATTCCCCCCGCCCACCAAAAAACCAGGCTCAAGAAAAATAAGGTGCTGGTTTTCTCTGATTGGTCAAATATTTCACATGGTAACCAAGTGACATTATGATTAAAACGGTGTGTGTTTACGTTGTGAAATCCTTTTGTAAGTACAGTGTAATCCGGATATAAGAGACCCAGATATAAGAGAAACCCGGATATAAGAGAGATTTTCTCTGGTCCCAATTTAGAGCCTCTGTTAATAAAACAAAATAGACCAAACCCGGATATAAGAGAAACCCGGATATAAGAGAAACCCGGATATAAGAGACTTCTGCGGTCCCGACAACTCTCTTATATCCGGGTTACACTGTATTCTCTGTTATTTGGTAGAAAAGTTTAAGCATGCTTTAATATGATATTTTTATGGTGTAGTGTATTTTCTCTCTTATTAGGTAAATGGCGCAGCCACTCATATTCGATGATTCCAGTCTACTATGGCGGATAGCTAATCCCCATTGCAGACAACTGCTCAGGCACATTTGTGTTTGTTCTACGCCTACAGAGCCCGTCTGTGAATGATACCGTAACTATGCCTAGCGGAGCTTAGTTACACTTTCAGGGAGAGAGCATGTTATCTAGCATAATCAACAGTCTGATCAACACTGAAACCCTCGGCCACGATGACTTGTGGCTTCGTGCTAAGCACAAACACCGACGGTCCCCAAAGGTTCCGTCGACTCTATTTCACTCACAAGGCTTGGGTCAAGCCGTGGTAGGGTTTTCAAACACGTGCCGCAGACTGGGATCGCCACCTCCAGACCGATAACATAAAGAAGTCACCTTCCTGACATATCGACCAGGGTAAGATTCGAACCCGGGTCGCATGTTCAGAATGACCACCCTTGTTACTCATTTATGTAAAGCCAAAATTTAAAATAACGCCTTGTTGCAATTCCTATCTCCTTACATCCGTCATTTCTATTGTGGGGATTAACACCCCCCCCACCGACTGAC